>OZ010686.1:18393483-18758004 GCA_963932265.1 Thymelicus lineola
GGGGTTAATAATATGGGAATAAAATTGTTTCATATTTTTCTTATCATCATCATCATCATCCTGCCCATTTCCCAATTTTATTTGGGGTCGGCGCAATATGTTTCCCTCTTCCACACTTCTCTATCAGCCGTCATCTTTACACTAACTCTCTTATCCTATTTTTCTTATATCATATTATATATTTTTCTGAGAATCTTTTAGAAAACATTAATATTGACTAAAAACATAAAAGTGTTAAAAGTCTTATAGATTTTAGTGTTTTGTTCAAATTGATATTATCAGATTTCCCAGTGCTTGTTTCAGATTTAACCGGTTTTCAAATAAACTTTCAAGCCCAACTTATCTCCATTGGGGATAAAATAAAAATATTCATGCATTTCTAAACGGTTTTTAGTCTTTTATATTTTTTCATATGTTTTAATTTAAAACATAGTTATGAGATATTTCTATGTATGTCTATTTCTATGTATGTATATGCTACCTTTTCAATATCATTTGGACTCTAACTAATCCTAAGCTCTTTGAATCCAACGGTATCAGTGCTCTTCCAGGCTTTCAGTCCATGTCTGATGTCATTCTATGTGGTATGTATGTGTGCGTGTGCGTATCAACCAAGGCGTGAAAGTAGCCCACCTGCGGAGTATGGGTTTATTAAACGAGGCATACAGGAATTAACCTTCCAACCATTCTAGAAATAATTGTCTGTAAAATTATAAACATATTTTTTCTACTAGTATAATGTTTCACAAGGTTTAGGGAGTTTATAGTAGTATTTATACATTTTTGATTTTTATTTATATACGTATTTTCCTGTAAAAACTGATAAATGGCTGTTTCTTACATTAAACTAACGTGCCAGACATATCTGAGATACCGCTTTATTATTTAAAATACTTTTTCAACGATATCCCACTCTATAGGGTACGCGACGAATAAAAAATTCATCCTCACGTTACCTGTAGGGAAGGTACCCTGAAAAAAATGTTTTTCAACATTTTATTCTACGATTGTGGAGTTTTAATACATATGTATATCCATGCCAAATTACAGCTTTTAGCACTAAGGATCTCGGCGCTTTGCTTTGGACAGACGGCCGGAAAGACGGATGGACGGACATGACGAAAATATAAGGGTTCCGATTTTACTTCAAAACCCTAATAATGAGTATTGGTAACGAGGTGTTTATAACTAAGGCCGTGGGATTTTTCCGTTCATCGCTAACAAATAATGTAATGTAACCTACATAAGCGCATAAAGGATGTGTCATATTTCCACGAAATCTTTTAAAGGAAATTTTATTTACTATGTAAACTTATGTTATAAGTGTTGTTATGTTGTAACTGTATTTATCAATGGTATGACGCGTTGTTGAATTGAAACTTCTATATCGCCGTCGTTGAAGCCCGATATAGAAAAACTCTTTACTTGTAACGTTTTATCGTCGCGGCTAAATATACCCTACAATATAATCTACACCTAAGGCATGGGTACCAGCTAGTTCACCCACAGACATTAACAAGCACACACAAATGGGCACGCGTACATACATTTATGTATTCACTATCTAATTCTCATTGAGAAAATGCCTTGTCGCTCAAATGTTAATATCAAACAAGCGGTTAACGAAAAGGTCTTTAAACAATATGATGCTGAAAATATCACCATATACTTTTATAGCGCAATGAGGGACCCGTTTAGTTTACTCGACAAATGGTGGACTTTAAGTTATGAGATAAGAGCGGGTTGATTAAAAACAGCGTATTTTCTGCATGTGAAAAACAACGATGAAATAGTTTTTTTATTATTAAAGAACTAGGCGTCTCCTATGTCCGTGATAAATATAATTTACATAAATCGTAGTCTGTAAAAGGTTATAGAGAGCTCTCAAACTCACAAAAATATGAAAGTAAAAGCGGTCTGTCTGCAACTTTTCCCGCGCTGTTCTTATTCCAGATAAATAAAAGAGTATCAAACATCCATACTAACTTTCACATTAACAATATTAGTAACATGATAAAACTTTCTATTACTGAAAATAACAGAGTTAGTAATACCATAACTTATTTACATAAATCTAAATAAACTGACATGTAGATCTTATAACTAAATTAGTACTATATTAAAAAAGTATATTTACAAGAAATAAATGTCACTCACATGTCACCCAAAATTCCCAAATTAGGCATTGTACCCAGAACGCTGGCAGCTTTGCCACGCTGTATTGCCAAACAATATTAATAGATTTACTGCAATATTGCCTTACCAAAGCAATTTTATATCCTTAAAGCTGAACGCACATATTATATCGGCATCGTCCACGCCGGACGCTCCGAATACCGATAGCCTCGCACATATGTCCGAATTCGCCGTACGCAAATTTTAGTATTGCTAATAATTTTTGCAGTTTTTTCCAACATCTAGTGTAAAACGATGCGATACCATTCGTTTACAGTCCTGTTTAAGTCTGTATCAAGTTTAATATCCTGTTGACAGTACTAGTGGGAAGAAAATCCCACTAGTTCTGTGTCAATTTATTTCCGTGCATAGGTATAGTTTGCTATCAATCGTCAAGTATTGGCCATTATATGTGTATTATTGTCGAATGTCCGAAAACAATAATGTATAGGATAAACATGAAGGCGAGTTCTCCTTACAGGATTAGTTTACTAGTTTACTATGAAACGTTTCTCCTAATACGTTGTCAAAAGCATTGTGGCATGGCAACACTATCGGCATTTTGGATACCTTCCGCATTTTCAGAAATGCGTGCGGACGGTGCGGATGACATATGCCGAAGCATCTGTCATCCGCATCGGGCTCTCATATGATTTCATACAAATGCGATGCGGACGGCGCGGACGATGCCGATAAATGTTCGTTCAACATTACAGGGTACCGATGTATATTGTGAACTACTAAATTTAAATTGAGAGAAAAATAATGCAGCGAAAAACAATGTATCCTTGTTTACACTGACGCTGGTACCTATGTCTTGTCAATAAATTAGCTCAGCAAACGTTATTTTGAGGTAGTCAAAGGAATTCAAAGAAGTCCGTACCGAGTACCGAGTCGAACTGCTAGACGATAGTGATGCCATCTCTTGACATGTGTCAATATTGACAGGAGTACCGGCAAGACTGATTAAAAATAACTGTCATCCGTCACTATTATGGCAGGCGAGAATTATTAAGAAATTGATATTTTACGGTAACGAAATAACAGGATACAAAATAATGATTAAAGATTTCAGTAAGAACGTTTTGAGTTGGTGGTCTTGAAATTAGAGTATTCAAAGTTATAACCCAAACCTGTCACATTTAAAGGCTCAGTTCTCCTCTTACGTGTGAAATTATGTTAGTTTTCATGTTTCAAGTCCAAGGCCACTATGCGTTGAGTTCAGCATGCAAACTGCACTCACTTTGGAAATCATTATTCACTTTACCATAGCAAAAGATAACTAAATGCCCAAGTAACTTGAACCATCATTACTCGTCACATATTATGGAGATTTTCACATTCCGAAAGCAAAACATTATTTCTAACACGCAGTTAACTTACAAGAACTGGAATGAGGGCTCCATCAGACAATATACTCGTAGTAAAACTGTTTTTGTAAAACTATTTACGACACAATACTCATTATCATTTTGTCCGTAACACACCCGTAATGAAACTGATCTCTATTAACCTTTTAAGTTCCACTGTAGGCAAAAACTTCCTTACAGCGAAATTTCGCCTACCCTCAATAATTAAAACTAACTGCGTTGGGTTTACGACTCAACTACGACCCGGAAATTAAGCCCATTTTATTTATGACCAGATATTATAGGATGTAATTATTCCTTAGCTTTTTCTACTTTATTTTTATGTTATATCATAGTCAATTTTAATAGTCAATTATATTTAATCATTTTACCTTAAAACCTGTATAAAGAGCCACAAACTTTTTTTGTAGAAACATAACATTATACTTCTGATTAAATTCATTGGTAATCCTACCTCGCGCTCTTTCAATTCCAATTAGAATTTTTGTATTTTTTTCAATTCCGCTATGATTTTCAAAGGTTGCCAGAAAAAGGTAGATGAATTTTTATATTTTTCTGGTATTTATTTAAGTTTTTATCAGAACCTGATGATTGAATATGACATTGAATTACACAATTTTAGTATATTATTATTAAGTAAACCTTATAGCTAAAATCACTCTATGAAAGCAAATAAATGGATTTAATTTATTGCTATATGACACACATTCCATAGTTTATTAATAAATTAAATGAATTCAATAATAATAAGCACTACATTATACATACCTCATCAGGAGTATCGGCATATCAGTATTTATAATTAATGATCGAAAGTAAATTAATGACGCGTCGTGGGAAACAGCAGCGTCAAGTATTATTCTTGATGATTGTTTTGACGTACATTAATAACAAAAACATAGGCTCTGTACTATCGTCAAATTGGTTATCGACGTGGTTATGCCGTCGTTCAATGGAGTACTGTGGCAAATTATCAGTTTAGTTTTACACCAGAAAAAGTTTACTAATATTTTGACGAAAACAAACACCATAAATGTTACAAGGCTGATCTCGGGTCTATCTTAAGAATGAGATAATGAAAATGGACGCCTCAATATAGATATAATAACAACGAAAGAAAAAATAATAATTAGTATTTGTACCACTCGAAGTTGGTCACAGATATGTTGCTACTCTTGGAACCTTCCAACAAGAATACGATCATTGATAGGTAAATTTTTATACGGCAGACATACATACATGTGGCGGTGGTACTGACCTGTTGTCTATCTGTCAGTAACACTAGCAATAGCATAGAATACTTAATAGATTGATACAGAAGAGTCACTGCCCAAAATCATTTAATAAATAGCGACTCTTGCTTCGATACAATAAAGTGTAATTTAGGTCGCACAGCGCTAATTGTCAACAGTTATATTCATCTAGACGTTGTCTCTCTTTCTAATCATAGTTTTTTTTATAACATGTGTGATAGATTACGAACGTGGCAGACCTTCTGAAATTGGCCCAACACGTCAAACGCGACACGTCCTTGTAACATCATACCAAAAGTGCGGATTGCGCCTGGCCTGGTAATAGATTTGAAAAGAACCAGTGACGTTGTTATATGAATAATATTACATAGATACGAGTAAATTATTATAAACTCAAATTACTTTTGTACCCTTATTATTGTTTGAGGGATTCCAGAACCTTTTTAATTACTGTTCCAAGAACTTTTTGCAATGCGAACTTTTCAAATAAACATCAGTGATTAGCCCGGTAATTACCCGGAAGCCGGCCGGAACATTATTTATACAAAGTTAATTATAATTTACGACCTGGACTCGTGTACGATGCAATGTATATTATTATGCAAGCTTTGTGAAATTATTACTAATGTCACACGTAAAATTATTACATGTTATTTACAATTTTGTGATATCTAAATAAAGCTAATGATTTAAAATTTTTAGGAAGTAAATCGACTGAAGAGTGGGCGACAATGGGCTGTCCTTTTAATTGGAAGGTCTGATAACTAGTGAAAATGGAAATTTCTTGAATTACGATCTTATATTTCCAGAAGGAATTCAGGATTTAGATTAAATAATTACTTGAAGAAGAAAGAAGATTAAAATATATTATACATCAACATAATATAAGTTCATGACACATTTGAAGCACCAGATAAAAGAATATATAATAAGAATAATAAGTACCTACTATCTTTATTTCAGGCAACGAGATCTAAATACCTTAAAAAAACTAAAACTAACATACACATCAATATACTAGATTAATAACTATTTTTTTCAGGATTAGAAGAGGAATGTAACATTGAGGAAACGAGCAAAAAATTGTGTTATAGATGCGTAAATTTGCTGTGAAATGGGCATAGCATCTATTTTTTGAACATTGTTATGTTAAAGCATATCCTATAAATGAGGAAAAGTCATTTTTTGTTATTTTTTCAAAATTTCTATGTAAGATAGTTAAAAACTACTAAAAATATTAAAATTACAATTATTAAAGTACTTTTCCCAAATAGTACTCATCTAAATATGTTCTTAAAGAATTTTTGATAAATATGTTGATTGTGATGTATGATGTGACTTACATTGCATTTATTAAATCCCGTAAATAGAAATTAATTAAATAAGTTCCTGTTTAAAATTAATATTGAATATGAGCGGCAAAATGCTCTTCATGTGAACACTGACGTTACACAAAATGAGGCGACCACTCTAGGATTAAGTATTACATGTCTAATTTGTATTTTAAATTACAGATACAAAATTCACAAAACAATAGTTTGACAACAAACGCATGGTGAACGCACGCATGCATGAATGATGCGGATATTGTATATCCTCACCGTACGCGCCGAACGCGCCGTATTGGTATGAAGCAATGAACTAATATACTAACGTATGAATCGTTCACTGGTATGAAGTCATAGGAGAGCCCGATACGGATCATAAAATGCGGCTCCGCATGGGCCATCGCAACTCGATACGGTGACACTACGAATGTAACCTCGTTTACAACTCGTGCTAAAAGTACAACCAAATCAGTATCGTAATTCTGCATGACTTGCGTATGTATATGTATAAGCACAACTTTTAAAGGTTCATACATGCGCACCTAAAAAAACAGAACAATGAATAGTGCCAAAGCCGCCCAAAGCAAAGTAACTCTGACATATAAGCATACTGCAGAGCTGTCCTTTAGTTAATATTAAAAACCTTGCGCAATTTTAATACCACAACGAAGTAACAATAATCTTGGGGCTTGGGGCAATACAATAAGCAAATTTTTTCCCGCACCACAAAAAGGGGGCGAGAGAAATCTACGCGATTCGGCCGCTGCTGGAATATAAATGAGGTTTTGCATTTGCGCTGCAATTACCCTATCTAATGTAACGTAATTCGTCTGACGTCACGTTGGCATTACGTGGAGGGGATGTGAAATTTGGCGAATAATTGCAAGAAGTGTTTTGTGTTAAGTATTTATTTTTAGCGTTCCGTACGTTTAATAAAACATACTCATGTAATATCATTCGCGCATGGGTACAACATTTATTTATCTGTTGAATGTAATATGAATTCTTATAACTTTCTAGAATGTTATGTATTTCATTACACGTTTTATTATAGATAAGTACTATAACCTTATACTTGGATTAAAGATATTTATTCAATGAACTAAATAGTTTATTGCATTTTTCGCATGTAGGAATAATGTTTTTATCATGCCAGGGTATTTTAAGTTTGTAATATTTAAAATGTTTATTACTTTGTTGGCAACATGGGAAACTCGTAGGACTTTAAGTTTCCTCATGTTTTCCATTGAAAATGTAAGGTGAGAGCAGAATTCAAACCAAGCCCCTTCTGTGCAAAGTTCAAAGTAGGCTATAAGCTTATTTTGACTTTTGACTGTGTACATAGACAACAGTCATTACAAATGTGCGTCGGACACTAGGCAAAATTATCATTTAATCAAATGGGATGCGTTATTACGAATTTGGTCGACCGCATTCCATCCATTGAATAATTTCTGTTCATGCGTCGTTTGCAGTCAAGTTTTCATTATCTCTGTATAGT
Organism: Thymelicus lineola; assembly: GCA_963932265.1. Taxonomy (NCBI): domain Eukaryota; kingdom Metazoa; phylum Arthropoda; class Insecta; order Lepidoptera; family Hesperiidae; genus Thymelicus; species Thymelicus lineola. The sequence goes on from OZ010686.1 coordinate 18,401,111, forward strand.
GTACACCTGTTTTGTTTGGGATTTGTCCGTCAGTAAGCTACAATTCCGCGCTTGGTTTTAATAATGGAATCAAAATGTTGTGTTGTTCTCATTTCGCGTATAATTTTGGAATAATTTAGTATTACATTTTAATTGTTATTTCAAAATTAAGCACTGCCACTGTATCAGGAGTTGCAGTTATTCATTGTTATTGAAATAATTGCAAAATATTTTGCAATTGTAACCACAAAATTATACGTGAATTGCAAAAATATCACTGATATCAGCACGATAATATAACATTTAATATCTTGGAAACACATGTTCATCATAATTTTAATCATATCCAACTAATAGGTATAATAAATGCGAAAGTTTGTAGGTACTAACTGAATACCACATTTTTAATGACGTATTTATGTGGGAAAATGAGCTGAAACAAGTAATAAGATGGAAACACATACCTAACACAGCTTTTATTGTTAGAAACTACGTTGTATAATATTTTCTGGTAGCTAGCAAACTAAAGATGAGATGAGATGTTCTAATCCAAACAAAAAACTGAGTAAATAAAACGTATAAACTTGAGATAGGTATCAAAAAGTTTCACATTGAAGGAAATTATGTTGCTATGATGTACACCATAACTATGTAACTATATTTTTTGGAAAATCCATTTATTAGAGAAAATTAAGTGTAGAGAAATGAAATGTTTTAGAATTCTCCAACCTCTTATAGCTAAGAGTAAGGTAAGACTCGCAATCTAAGTATCAAAATTACCTTATCTAATAACACAGGATATTACTGACAGCCCTATCCAAAACGTTCCATTTTACGCATTTGGCGTTTACTTAAATGTAAAATTATTGTAACAAAATATTGTTCAAAATGGCTCTCGAAAATGGAATGAAAAATGTAAAAGCAAAAGCGAGTACATTCTCAGTTTCCTGCAGTAATCACTTGGCTTTTAATCTTTCAACGATTGCAAAAGTAAAATTGTGACTTGACGGAGTGCCGCTGTCTTATATTTATATATAATAATTTTACGTTATTCAAAATTACATAATAACCGCTCTTGCTTTGCATTGGGAAACTTGTATCTTAGTGCTCTTAGTAGTTAATGTTAAGATGATTTTTTTAACTGAAATATTTTTTTATTTATCACTAGATTACAAAAGCGCATCCAAATCGGTTAAGCTGTTTCAGAAACACAGACACACACAAATAATTTTATTAATTAATTTTATTAATGCTTTTTGGTTAATAACATGTCAGTAAAGTGATTTTCCTAATTCTATTGACATCCACTGACCGAGTGCATCACTATTGATCCAGTGACTTGGCTGTACATTGTCTTGAGTCGACAAATGCAACCATTTCTATACATAAAACAGTTTATTTCATTAAAAATTAATCTTGGGCGTTAATTAAAATTGTCTTTTTCAAACATTCAAAAAAACTCGTGTAATCATTTCTGATTGCTTCGTATGAATGATCAAATCCGTCCATGTCAAATGCATTTCAAATAACAATAGGACATCATTTGTGGTGGGGCAACTTCACTCATATTGCACAACTAACAATCATTACTTTTGTATCTTTCATCTCATCCAATTTTCATATCGCGTAAAAACAAATTTGACTTCAAAAATACAATCTACCCTTACAATCGCTTGACACATTTTATAGAAGTAGGTAGTTATTAAATATCGTGGGACATCAGAAAACAAGAACGATGCTAACGAGGAAGTTATTTAAAAACTAATTGCTTGTGGGTAAAACTATGATGAAAACAATTTACAATGCAAATAGCCAGCGAGGTCTCGAATATTTATTGAGCTGAATTGAAAACAATAGTGATGGGAGTTTATTGCAATAATGAATGTTTTAGACACGTTTTGTGCAAAGCTACTACATACCAAAAGTTTATTTATTTTCTATCTATTTATCTATCAGCCTCTAAAAGTTCAGTCCTGGACAGATACCTTCCTTGATTAGCACCACTCCAACTGGTGCTGGACTCTATCAATTCACTCGGTACCATCTCCCAGTCCCATCCTGCTGTCTACTTTAGGTCGTCAATTCGTCTCGGCAAATCGTGACGTGTACTCGTATTCTTTATTTTAGGAAGTGGAGCCATTCGAGGACATTTTTTTAATTAAACGTTATGTAAGCGACCGTGGACATTCTGTTATGTACTAACACTTTGGCATCAATAAAAATTGTTTTGAATATTTTAGTAATAATTTTATTAGTATTTTCAAATATTTACAAGTTAAAAAATAGTAGGTATTAAAGTGAAATTAATGTCAACATTCATTATTAGATCATACAAAACAAAATTATTCACTCTTTTCATGAAGACTCATATCATTAGTGGGCGGGAATACTGATGTAAAACATAATTTCTTTGTCATTATAAACTTTGTGCCCAGAAACAGCTATCCAACATAGATGCTATCCCAATTCTTCGCGGTACGCATGATGAATGACAAGCCAAACCTGCGTCCATGTTAAGTACAATTACGCAAAATAGAGGTATTGTATGTACATGACACAAAAAAAGTATTTATACTACGCATAGTATAGAAATTATGTTATAATTTCTAATGTTCCCACTTTCCACGCAATCCCCGCCATTTTGTCGACCGACGTCAACCATGACTTGACAGCGCGCTCTTTGTTCGGAAATCGAATTACGATGTCCAATATTGATACATTTCTACTAACAAAACAAACCCAACTACAAGAAGGATAGTAATTTGATTCACAATCGATATCATCGTATCTTCTGTTGATGCCATCGCAATCAAGAATAAGACCTCTCTAATTTTAGGGCTCCGTGAGTAAAACGGAGGGATACATATAGATAGTGAAAATGAGTAAACGAGTCTTGCCTTTTCTTTTTAAACGTTTTTATTCATTTATATGTACTTCAAAAATGTTTATTAAAGGTAAACCAGTTTCTTTAATACTTTATAAGGTTTTAATATTTATGTTTTTGCTGTTGTTCACTGAGGAGTACCCTCGTCTGGATGCAACACTGAGCGTATTATTAAGTCACCATTATTTTATGTTAATAATCTAACATTTTAATAAAAAATTAACCAACTTCAAATGAAGTACATGTACTTTTGACATGGATACCATTGTCAGATCTCGCTCAAATTTATGTGGGACTACGCGACAAGCACCAGCTTTCAATTAAAAAAAGAATCATCGAAATCGGTTGGCGCGATATTGAGTTTGTCGTCCATTTATCGCGCACATACTTAATGCAAATTTAAGATTTATATGATACTAGCTGTTACCCGCGACTTCGTACGCCGAAAATAAAGATCCCTTCATTATAAAACATGTTTTTCATAAATTGACAGCAAACTTGTCCATACTATGAAGATAAGAGACCCGTGCCTTGTAATAGTCCATTATGGGTTGAAGCTAAAACACCTACACTTAGTACATATATCGTATTATGTAAATGAGTAAAATATTAAACAAATCTTTAGTGTTGATAATGAAATGATAAAGTTAAGATCTGATATTGTAGCGTGATTGGTAGTCAGCAAGATACTAAACTTTTCACCAAAATTACAGCAAAAGTGACATGTTCTTAGGACCCATTAATTACCCATCGAGAGAAGCATTCATAGCCCGGACGCAGCGGCTTGTGTCGGTTCTAATAGTAATCGATGAAGTTAAACAATAGCGAGCGCGGTCGGTAGTTGGATAGGTGATCGCTAGTGGCAAAAAATTCTTGAGCTCTCCGAGCTTCGGAGGGCACGTAAAGCTGTCGATCCCGGTTGTTGTCGTAAGATAACAGTCGTTATGACATATTGAAGGTCCTCGCCCGGCGCAATGACTTCCGACACTTGGGTTGATTTCTAATCCCTCCATCAATCCACACTGGAGCAAAGTGGTGGAATATGCTCTAAGCGTCCTCAAGAGTGAGTGCTCAGTAGTGAGCCATTAATGACCCACCCATAGGAAAGGTCCCAAAATAATTGAACTTTTTAGAATTTAGAGGTTTATCTAAATCAGGGCCTGAGAGCCCAAAAAAATTATTTTCAGTAGTTTATTCTACGATTTTGGAGTTTTAATAAATATGTAAATCCATGCCAAATTATAGCTTTCTATCACTAAGGGTCTCGGCGCTTTGCTTTGGACAGACGGACAGACTGACGGACGGATATGACGAAACTATTAGGGTTCCGATTTTACTTCAGAACCCTAAAAATGACGAAGTTTCGTATAAAAATTCCCTGAATGAACCCTTTAAAGATTGATTTTTCAAATTATGTTAAAGTTAATTTTTGTTTATAACAGTCGAATTGAGAACCTGCTACTTTTTTGAAGTTGGTTAAAAAACTGGCTAATAGCGTGTCAGGTCACTGGTAATATAGGGTCCCGAAGTTCTAAGATTATAGAACTCAATAACTATGTATGCTAATATAGCCATGATAGTTTTCCTTTTGAATTCATCTTAATGCTATTGCCATGAATTTTTTTACGTGTCCAACACTTACGAATATTTCGCAAACAGACCCTTCAATCGAAAAATGGACTTAGCAGACCCATATTATTTTTGAGAGACCTTTTCCACGATACCCCGCAGTATGGGGTGCGTGACGGAAAAAAAATATCCCCATATTATCTCTAGGAGAGGTAGGTATCCTAAAAACATATTTTTAAAAATGTTATACTACCAGTTTAAAGTTTAAATAAACATGTATATCCTTACTAAATTACAGCTTTCTAGCACTAAGGGCCTCTGCGCTATGCTACGGACGGACAGATGGACGGACGGACGGACGGGCATGATGAAACTATGAGAATTCTGTTTTGACTTCGGAACCCTAAAAAGAGTCATAAAAATCGCTTCATAAATAACGAATCTATCAACTACATATAACGAAATTTGACCTTATCCCTATGTATCCTCTGTCCTTTCTCGAGCTCAATTCTATATCTGTACTAAATTTCATCAAAATCGGTTTAGTGGCTTGAAAGAGTTATCCCTCAGGAACAGGTCTATTTTCCGGGATAAAAAGTATCCTATGTCCTTTCCCGAGCTCAATTCTATAGCTGTACCAATCATCAAAATCGGTTCAGTTGTTTAGGCGAGAAAGTGTTATCCCTCAGGAACAGGTCTATTTTTCGGGATAAAAAGTATCCTATGTCATTTCCCGAGCTCAATTCTATATCTGTACAAAATTTCATCAAAATCGGCTTAGTGGCTTGAAAGAGTTATCCCTCAGGAACAGGTCTGTTTTCCGGGATAAAAAATATGCTATGTCCTTTCCCGAGCCCAATTCTATATGTGTACTAAATTTCATCAAAATCGGTTTAGTGGCTTGAAAGAGTTATCCCTCAGGAACAGGTCTATTTTCCGGGATAAAAAGTATCCTATGTCCTTTCCCGAGCTCAATTCTATATCTGTACCAAATTTCATTAAAATCGGCTTAGTGGCTTGAAAGAGTTATCCCTCAGGAACAGGTCTGTTTTCCGGGATAATAAGTATGCTATGTCCTTTCCCGAGCCCAATTCTATACCTGTACTAAATTTCATCAAAATCGGTTTAGTGACTTGAAAGAGTTATCCCTCAGGAACAGGTCTATTTTCCGGGATAAAAAGTATCCTATGTCCTTTCCCGAGCTCAATTCTATATCTGTACCAAATTTCATCAAAATTGGCTTATTGGCTTGAAAGAGTTATCCCTCAGGAACAGGTCTGTTTTCCGGGATAAAAAGTATGCTATGTCCTTTCCCGAGCCCAATTCTATATCTGTACTAAACATCAAAATCGGTTTAGTGGCTTGAAAGAGTTATCCCTCAGGAACAGGTCTATTTTCCGGGATAAAAAGTATCCTATGTCCTTTCCCGAGCTCAATTCTATAGCTGTACCAATCATCAAAATCGGTTCAGTTGTTTAGGCGAGAAAGTGTTATCCCTCAGGAACAGGTCTATTTTTCGGGATAAAAAGTATCCTATGTCATTTCCCGAGCTCAATTCTATATCTGTACAAAATTTCATCAAAATCGGCTTAGTGGCTTGAAAGAGTTATCCCTCAGGAACAGGTCTGTTTTCCGGGATAAAAAATATGCTATGTCCTTTCCCGAGCCCAATTCTATATGTGTACTAAATTTCATCAAAATCGGTTTAGTGGCTTGAAAGAGTTATCCCTCAGGAACAGGTCTATTTTCCGGGATAAAAAGTATCCTATGTCCTTTCCCGAGCTCAATTCTATATCTGTACCAAATTTCATTAAAATCGGCTTAGTGGCTTGAAAGAGTTATCCCTCAGGAACAGGTCTGTTTTCCGGGATAATAAGTATGCTATGTCCTTTCCCGAGCCCAATTCTATACCTGTAATAAATTTCATCAAAATCGGTTTAGTGACTTGAAAGAGTTATCCCTCAGGAACAGGTCTATTTTCCGGGATAAAAAGTATCCTATGTCCTTTCCCGAGCTCAATTCTATATCTGTACCAAATTTCATCAAAATTGGCTTATTGGCTTGAAAGAGTTATCCCTCAGGAACAGGTCTGTTTTCCGGGATAAAAAGTATGCTATGTCCTTTCCCGAGCCCAATTCTATATCTGTACTAAACATCAAAATCGGTTTAGTGGCTTGAAAGAGTTATCCCTCAGGAACAGGTCTATTTTCCGGGATAAAAAGTATCCTATGTCCTTTCACGAGCTCAATTCCATATCTGTACCAAATTTCATCGAAATCGGTTCAGTGGTTTTGGCGTGGAAGAGTTATCCCTCAGGAACAGGTCTATTTTCTGGGATAAAAAGTATTCTATGTTCATTCCCGAGCTCAATTCTATATCTATACCAAATTTTATCAAAATCGGTTCAGTGGTTTAGGCGTTATTGAGTAGCAGACAGAGTTACTTTCGCATTTATAATATTAGTATAGATTGACATGGATGCCATTGTCAGATCTCGTTCAAGTTTATGTGGGACCACACGACAAACACCAGCTTTCGATTAAAAAAAGAATCATCCAAATCAGTTCATCCAGTCCAAAGTTCTGAGGTAACAAACATAAAAAAAAATACAGTCGAATTGAGAACCTCCTCCTTTTTTTGAAGTCGGTTAAAAATACATGGTCATCGAAACAAATCAATTTGGGAAGTTTCAGGAGATTTAATAAGAAGATATAGTCTTAATTTCGTTTGTAAGATTGGACTCATACCTAATACATGCTAGCAAACTAACGAACAAAAAAAAGTTAAAATAAATATTGTTTTAATAAAAACGTTACATAAAGCCATATAATTGATAAAGCATTTACTAAACAACAATTTTCATGTTTTACAACAATAAAAATGTTTACATTCGATTCGTTTTTCTTGAAGAGAACGTGAAAAGGAATAAATTTATTGTTCCCTATCGACACTCAATTCCATGTTTCTCAGTTGCCTGGCTGCCGGGGTTGGCGATCAAAGGCGCTGCGGTATTTGGATTCGTTTGCTCCATTCATATCTACGCATTTTCATAATAGCTTTCATGCCTAGAACGAATTATTTCCATTGAATCTGAATATGAAAGAGAGAAATATTATTCCATGTTCGAAATATTTCCTTCAAACCATCGCTGAAGGAGGCCCGGTAAATTCTAATAATACGTACTAAACTTATTCTTGAGAATCGATTGAAGCATAATAAGGTAAACGATGTAATTATGATATTAATCCCATCTAACTAAACTAAACTCGTCTTGTAATCAGATATTTATTAGAGGATAATACATCTATACTAATATTATAAAGAGGAAAGATTTGATTGTTTGCATTGAATAGGCTCCGGAACTACCGAACCGATTTGAAAAATTCTTTCACTGTTGGGAAGCTACCTTATCCCCGGGTGACATAGGCTATATATATATATATATATATATATATTTATATATATATCCTATTTTTCCCGAAGCGAAGCAAGGGCGATTTCCTAGTAATAAATAATGTTCTGTATTTTTGTACCACTTATTTTACGTCTTGTCGAGATGAAAAATGAAATAAAACAAGAAACGATAATGATTGTAAAATGTTTCACACTCATATTTTGACAAGAAGACTTCTGCAGATATGGTCAATCTCAATGATACTTATCACAAACACTCAATTAAATACCTAAATACAAACATTCCCTCAATCATAAAATGACTTTCATGGCATTTCTCGCTTGATATTTGCGGTACCCAGCAGAAGAAGGAGAACGTAAGTGTTCTTAAGGTCTCGCTGTTCGTGATGTCTGTACATCCATTTCACTCGCAACGCAAATAGTAGAAAAATGTAAAAAAGTTAAATATGATAAAATACAGTATATATCTTCTATTAAACAAACATAATTTTAAACAAAAATAATACAATTAAATTTTGTCCTAGTGTAGGTGCAAACTTAACCCAGTAAATAAAACTAAAAGAAAGTTAAAATCAATGATAAATCCTGACAAGATAATCGTTCAGCTACTCGTATCCAACGCGACATGCATGTTGAAAAACGAAATTTCGCTGTCCGGTTCGCTCCGTGTTTTAAATTAATAATTAAATACGGCACGTGACTTCAGATGAACATGGCGACCACAATCTGATGCTTCGCTGAAATGGCTTTTTAAACTAAAACTCGTTTAATGCTCTCGGCTTTTTACTCAAGTTTCGTTAGGAACTAGTAGCCAATAGAGTAGGTAATTTCGGGCCGAAGGAATGAGGATGAAATTTTCGTTATCTTCGTAAAATGTACCAGTATTGAGGCGATCGGTACCCGCTTTATTGAAAACTCTGGTATTTTCACCATATTTTCTGTAAGACAACTCTTAGCAAATGATTGAAAGAAAAAATTGAAAGCATAGTATGGTCTACAAAAAAATCTGTGGCTGTCGTGTAATCATACAACTTTTTGACACCACAATTACGCACCACGCATCATCTATCACCACACCATACCCTTCATTATCGTTTAAACTTTCATCTATGATCATCGTGCTTATAACGTTGCACTACCACATACTCACAAAGGTCACAACACAAAATCCTCACTACACTAAGTATAAATTAATTTACCAATTCGAAAGCAAGTTTAAACTCACTAGTTACAAATAACAAAGACATTGAACTAGTTTCCTGTGACTTTCTTTGACTTAAAACTTTAACACGTCATAATAAACCCAATTTTATTTTTATCCGACTGCGCCAGAAGGATAGTTATGTTTTTCGAGTGTATGTATGTATGTAAGTATATTTCTTTGGTACGCTCTGTAGCCTGAACAGCTTGATCGATTTCAGCTTGAGAAGTGCGCTTGGATTTGTCTTAATTGTGACACTGGGTATATCAAAATTAAAAAAAAATTAAAATGGCCGACTTTTGGCACAATACTGTCTTCAATTTTTTTTTCTCAAAACTTATCGATTGGGGTATCGTCGAATAGGTATTCAAAAGTGATTTTTAGATTACTTTTATCATTTTTAAACGCTTTTATTTAGCTTCATTTCGGAGCATCAAAGCATCAAATCGATCAAAATGCTACTCTATTTACACGGCAATAAGGTTTATATTTAGCTTCACTTCGGAGGATCAAATCTTGTAACGTTAATTTGAATGACTTCCCTTTAATGAAAATTGATGAAATTTGGCAGACATGTGTATTTCCGATGACAATACACGAAAATTAAAAAAAAAAAAAAAATTAAATTAAAAAAAACGATTTTCAGAGTAGAGACTTGAAATTTTCACAACTTGTAGCTAATTTTATAAACTAAACATTGAAATAAAAGCGTTTAAAAAAAAAAAAATTTTTAGGATTCAACTTATTCATTTTAAGTAACAGTTTAGGATACGAGTTTAAAACGATTTAAAGTTGTTTAAACAACCATTCTCGCTAATCTGGGGGCACGTTAGTGCCCCCGCCAAGTCGAGCAAAAAAAAGCGGCACGGCCGTACCATCCTTTTCTCGAAGTTTATTAACTTCCTTAACAACATTGCGAATTTTTTCGTGTTATAAAGAAGTCAATGAATCCTTACTAAAAAGTGTAATATAATAAAATAATTAAAAAACCCGAATGCGTAAAAAATTTAAAAGAAAAAAAAATAAGCCCAGTAGTTTAGAATGTTGTTAAAGTAATACTGAACAACTATACCTTAGAAGGATTAACAGTTGGGTTAGGAACCATTTAAATTTTACAGGGCTGCTTGGGAAAAATACAAGATTTGATTAGTTGAAGAATGGATCCCAACTGTTAACTATAACTGATAACCATAATCTTAACTATGGTTTAGTTGTTCAGTATTATTTTCAACAACATTCAAAACTACTGGGCTTATTTTTTTCTTTTTAGATTTTCTACGCAATTTTTAATTATATTTTTTTTACAAAGTATAATTGCTTTTGTTATAGGTATTTCACAAGGCTCCGCCTTGGATCCAGTAGTGTTTACTCTATACAGCGTCAATATTCGTTTCCGATAAACCCGACTTCGCCATTTAGTATTATGGGATGAAATTTACGAAGTGCAGTGACGACGCTCCCTGCAGTGCTGCATAATGCATCAGCGGGTGTTACTCTGGATGCTTTTAGTTGGGTATAGTAATTAATGTAAAGTGAATAAGCACTAACCTATTTAAATAGCTTCTTCTGTAACTTTAATTATTGTTACGTCATCATAAGGTTCCTGTTTTAAATGTTCTATTTTATCACCTATTGGAACGAAGTTCCTTATCGCGCGTTGTGAAAGGGGGCTAGACGGAAAAATACGACACTTTTTGATTCTTACGAATGACGACACTTTTTTTGAAGTGATTCAGAGAGTTTTACAGAGATGGCGCTACTAGCGTGATTCAACAATACTTAAATCGAAAGGAACTTCGTTCCATCCGGGTGTCCCTTGACAACTCTCATGTTTCAATTTTTTTCTATTCTATTTTTATATTATTTATGTGTTTGTATAGTCTTCACAACCAGATTTTACGAAATTAAGTACGTCAGGTGACTTATTAGGAGTCCTTATTATAATAATAAATATTAATTGTTACTTCAAGAGCTAACTTTAGCGGCGAATTAAAAAAAGGCAACTGCATTATACATAGTAAATGTCTGTGACATTATATATCCTTTTATTTTATCAACTTTAATTTTAGTTTCTTTGTTTGACAGCATGTGGTTTAATTTTAAAAGTCTGAGCAAAAAGCTCTTGAACTGACTCTTCATTGCAAAAGTAATTTTCACTTGCTTTCAATATTGGACTGGTATTAATGCTTTCTACTTGATAAGTAAGGAATTCATTTCAGGGAATGAATTCTATTTAAAGAATAATTTTTGTCTCTTCTAAAATCTATAAACTGCACTTAGGCTTGACTTTTTTATGGAAATAGCCGGCAAACGAGCTGACGATCCACCTGATGGTAAGAGGCTATCGTCGCCCATGGACATCAGCAACACCAAAGGCATCACTGACGCGTTGCCAGCCAAGAAAGAGAGAAGAAAAAGAAAGAAAGAACTGGCTCTGAAGCCCCCAGCCAGAACATGACGAGTCATTTCACGGCTGACTAATGCTCAAGGGTGGTAGGTATTTAAGCAAACCCCATGGAGAAATAATAATAGCAATAATAACTTTGCTCAGACGATAGTCAAACATACTCAGATAACTGATACTTTGTTAATACGAAAAGCAGCTAACATTACGATTCATTTTAGACCATTATTTTTGTATTCATCATTAACCGCGGATTGTGGCAAAATAGACTAATACTAACTTAAAAAAGTATTATTATGTGTCGCTGAGTAACTAACGGTGCAGCAGAGCGTTATTTAATTCTAACTAATTGCTGAATTTGACTGCGAAACTAGTATACTAATAAAATGAGTAGATGCTGGTAAGTAGCCTGGTGATTTGTGACCCGTGCGCAATGCTAGGTCGGTTATCGGAAATGTATGGAGGCTGACAGTACGCAAATACGTGCTTACATCGTAACTCTAAACAGATAGGAGCGTATTTACTATTATAGCTACTAAACATTGATGGAACGTTACAATTTATTTAACTAATACGGGCAACAGCAAATTCAAAAAGTTACGGCTAGTAAAAATATATGTTATATTCATGGTCATGGTAATTTTTAGGATTCCATGTGATGTGATTGTGTGTGTGTGAATTTTCGAATACAGGACTCAAACTTTGTGCAGAAAAGGTACCACTTCTATAGACTGGTCTCAATAAGAAATAATCTCATATTGAGCAGTTTAAACTACTTCACTCGGGTCCTCGAAAAGAAATGATGGCATTACCAGGGGCTGTTACTGAATGATTGAGAATGAATATCTCTTATCGCTTCTCCAAAATCACAGAAATAATTCTTGACAAAATTAACCGACTTCAAAATTAGGGATAAGTTAAAAACTGTTCGTCAGATCCCGCTCAAATTTAAGTGGAACCACATCACAAGCATCAGCTTTCGATTAAAAAAATAATCATCAATATCGGTCAATTTAGTCAAAAGTTCTGAGGTAACAAACATAAGAATAAAAAAATATAGTCGAATTGAATACCTCCTCCTTTCTTGAAGTCGGTTAAAAAGATCATTTTTGGTTGATTTTAGGTAGAGGATAGCAATTACAACGGATAAAAATATTTGCCGACATACAAGAATATTGATTACAATTTACATTAACATATATTTCCCATGACCAATGATGCATCGTTCGTTGACCAGACGAAAAAAGAAAGGACTCTTCTATTTTCATAAAATTCCCTTACAATATTTTATTCATATAAAAATTGAATCCGACTGATGATTGAATATGAAACGTCGTGTGATTTCATATTGGATAAAAATGTTGTTTGTAAGATATTCTAACACTATTTTCTTCGATACATTTAGGTAGTACCGAATATATTCTAAACATCAAAAGATATTATTATTATATCATTTACATTAATAATAAATGATTTATATAATGAATACTATTCTTTATCATTAAGTTGTTATTTATTTATGTATACTGTGCAAAGATATTTTACTATGTGCAAACCAGATTTCAATTTATTAATTATGAATTTTATTTAATTCAGACTATAATTGATTTCAAAATTGAAAAAAACACACAATTATTCCATTGTTTTAAGTTTTTACTTTTGGCGGCAGTCCTTATAACTGCCTTTTTTAAAACAACATTAATAAAAAATTATAAGATTTGTATAGAGATGAGATATACGTACAGAAACAAAAAAAGAAAATGTGTGCAATTCACACGTGGTAGAAGTGAAACTTTCCAAAATTTTGGTTTCAAGATAATGAGATGAAAAAGCAATAAATCGAATCTTAAAGCAATAAATCGAAGCGCCATCTATGAATGCAACTTAGCATTTTTACTGTCTGTAGAATGCAAAATGAAACAATGAAATTCTTATTTTTTGTTGATAAATTCTTTGAAAATATTTAAAAGATCATTTGAAAGTATTTAAAAACAGTATAAAAATATAACTAAAAAAAAATAAAACCTAAAAAAAAAGAAATATTGTGAGATGCGAACCTGCGCATCAGGTATTGTGAATCTACGTCCTGACCATTGAGCTACCTAGAAGTTAATTTGAGACACGAAATTAGCGGTTATATTATCTTACCTGTCGTTGCATCCGGTTTCAAATCACTAACGATTCTAAAGAAGTTTCACTTCAAAAAACCAAGCTCTAAAAGACTATTTACATTGTGCAGATAACAAATCACTCCAACCTTCTAGCGGTTTAGTTGCCGCCCCACCCTCTTCATTTGTACTGTGGATTGTTTAGGGTGTGACCGTGGTTTTACCGTCGACAGGAAAGGATGGAATGCCAATAGATATATGGAGTGCTGACATGCTTGAAATAATACATTACGGCTCTTCTGGACTTACTGTGCCCATAACAGGTCACTATGTTTATTTTCAAGGAAGTCTGTAGCATCTTTTAAAAAATAAAACAGTTTCTGGTTGATGTACGAGTATGAGTAGTCTGTTTAAGTAGGTATTTGATAAATGCTATTACTAGGGAATTCAATTGAAATTCATTCGATTTCATTGATCATTCAAGGGCGGTGTATAGTAATTATAAATATGTATGTAACGTTTGAATCAAAATTATTGCTTATTTTATAATTATATTGTCCGTATGCAAACTTGCATTACAGGTCAGTAGCTTAATATTTGTTAAGTTTTTTAAATTTATTTATCTATTGATAGTCATATTTAATTAAGTACGTATTATACATAGGTACAATAAAAAATATTTTTTTAAACTTTTCTTAAACTATCGCGTCTACAGGAGATAATAATATAATGACAACGTCCAAGTATTGAAAACCAGTACGAGAATATTTTTAATAACTGCTCAGAAACCATCATCAGCGCAAAACGTTGCTAATCCCCTCGAGAGGCCAACCCTGAAACCGCTGCCACAATTTCATCCGGGATCTCGGTTAAAACCTGTAATTACATCGCCGACCCGGTCGAGATGGGTCGGCCGAGTACACCAGCACGAATAGAAATACCCGGATATGAAATGACAAAAGGCGTATCGGATAGCGTCAGTTTTTTTACTACGAGCTAATATTGTCACAGAGATTTTGTAGCTAGCAGTAAATCGTTCGGAAGTCGGATGTTTTCTTTAGACGTATTTTCGTCCTATTGTCAACTGGAATCGTTTCTGTACGAGTGAAGTGATTTTTAGGGTCGTTTTTAGAAGGGTTTATGGTAATTGTTGGGAAAAAGTATTATGTATGTAAAAAATTGTTTTATGTGCCTAATTTTGATACTAAAAATATAACGTGATATTAAAATTTACTGATTTCATTACTAATAATTAGTATTTCATTCTTTCTTTAAATGTTGCTAATGTAAATATGCAAAGTAGGTCCTTTATTCCTTAGGGTAAGTCGCTTACTTAGGGTAGGTAAGGGTAAGTTTAGGGTAAGTCCTTTTGTTCTTTGAGGTATTTAAAGCCCCTAAATCAGATGTCGTTATCTCTCGGTATATCGACGATCGAACTAACGAGTCGATCTAATGGGAAAAAAGCTAATTTAATATGTCGTGACTTGTCTTTTCAGAATAAATTGGTCAAGCCATTTTGAAGATAAATGATAAAATTAATATGCAAACGTGACTACAGAGCCTCTAACAACAATTTCCAATGAATCACAATGCCTGCTCCGTTCCACCGAGAGTAAAAACCGCAGACTGTAATAAAAAGAATGAGCTGTGAGGCAATTAGCAAACATCTAATTATTGATCCCATCACTTAAACTTAGTCAAAACTCAAATGAAAACATCGTCTGATTGAATTCAGCGGATATTTTTCTGTTTTTTTTTCCTCTGCAGGATTAAAAGTAGATATCGTAATCCGATCTGAGTGGAATCTGTTTTATCAGATATTTATTGGGAACTTTTAATTAGAACGGAAATTTTATTTGATATCCGTTCGCTTGACTCTTGTTTCAATTAAGATGGACGGGGCCACTGATTTATATAATAGATGTATCGATAGAACGAACATTGAATTAAACACTTTGACACATAAGCGACCCACTGCATCGCTTGTCTCTCCTCGTAATTAAGATGTCCTGTAACGTATTCTAACATGCTGCTCTAGTGTAAATTGAAATAAATAGTAGTGTCAGCAATTTATTAAGCTTTTCATGGATATGGATATACGATTGATATATTTCGATAGCAAATAATAACAGACAGAAAACTGTCACGTCACTGTCGCTTATGAAGAAGATAAACCCTTTAGGGCGTTGCTACCACAGTACTCCCGCACAACATCCTATGGAGGAAGGACTGGCTGAAAACCATCGCTACACGGGAGCCCAGCCCCGCGTCAGTAAAAGCTAAGCCAGCTCCTATTGCCATTATTCTAATTTAAATTATTTTATGTTGATTTTGAGCACGAGTACCTTATACAACGATATCAATGTAACTTTATATTGCAATAAATAGATATTATTATATTATAATTATTGAAGGTAGCAGAGGAACCGCAGTACTTTTTTTCTCCGATACTCCGAAACTTGTCACAATTTTAATTCCAAGATCGATTTAAAAAGTAGGATTGTAGCTAGTCTCTCTCTAGCTCTGGCTGCTACGAAATTATTAAAAAAACAGTTCAAAATCATGAATAATTTGGTTATTTGACCAAAAAGGTGTGAAGTCTAATCGCAATTAAATACACATAGAAACAGACAAGGGAATTAAAATTATCACATTAATTATTACGTGCTTTTAAAGGGGTTCGTTATCGGATTGACGAGACCCGGATGGACATCGGTCTCAAAACTTTGGCTGATTGTTGTGGAAACCCTCTGAACCGCAATTAGGGATCGTTTTGACCACCCGGGTGAATGACATCTATTTATCAATCGATTTTGTCATGTGTACATTAAGTCTTACTTACTTTTTGAAGCCAATTATACTAATGAGTCAGGAGGATAAAATAAAGTGGGGGAAAAATAAATTATATTAAAAACTGTTATGAAATGAAATGAAATGAAATAATAAAATGAAATAAGTTTTATTCGAAGTAGGTTTGTTACAAACACTTTTCGAAAGTCAGTGGTCCCGGGAGAAGAAGCGGCAAGAAACTCCCGGGATTATTTTTTTCCTACTCACAGTTACAGACAGCACTTAATACTACTTATTGCAATATTTGATATAAAAAAAAACAATTAAAATTAACTTCAATACTGTCAACATTTAGCGTTAAAATGTTTATACTGGCAATATTTACCGTTTTGTAACTGTGTGGGTGTGCACTCATTCTATTTATGTGCACTAATGAAGAGCAGGTACTGTATTCTGCAATATTAATAGATAAACTTTAAATCCTTAAATCATTAGGATTAACTTTAACGCTATTTATTTTAATAGTAAATAATTATTTGTTCAAATAATAAATACAAAATATTTAATATTCAATTTAGGTCTTAAAGAAAAGTATGAGCCAAAAAATAATCCTAAAAATTTTTTACCCTGACATAACAGGTCCCAGATCCTCGATGGAATTGCCAGTAATTATTGTTACTAGCTACTCTATAATTATTATTATTTTTATCGTCGCTCCTCTCTAGGGTACACATAAACTCTTTTGAGAAACAAAACAGAATCCAACAACATGGATAAGTGGCAAAATGGACTTGTTTTTGTTCATAAATAAACCAATAAAGTTTTGCTGCTTAAATAAGACATCCATAGATAATTTATGGGAACGCGAAGATCAGCAGTTCGCTATAGGCTGTGGAACATAATCCTACGTTATGGCAATCCAAGCGATGAGTTATGAACAACACTGGAACATGAAAATATAATCAATATGGAATCGTTTTACTTGTGCATGTCAGGGTTCCATTTGTAAAACACATGTATTTTAACTTTAGAAAACTAAGTAACTATTTACAACTAGTAAATGCCCTCGTTTCGTAAAAGTTATAAAGAAATAAACAATGTAAGACCAATTATTAAATGTAAAATATTTTATTTTTTAAAGAAATACGCGTTATCAATTCTATTTTCACATTTTTTGGAGTCTTACACAATGATTTTTTACAATAATAATACAGGTAAAAAACATCTTGGGTCTTGCTAAAGCAATAAAATACGCCTTAAACCAATATACTCGTAACTTTCAACGGAATTGAACTTTGTCATATTTTTCTGAATACACTATAATATTATGTTTAAATTACATTATTTTGTAATAAAATATTGTAATAAGATATTTTCCATCATTATTATTTATTCTTTTAACATTATTTTTAGACACCTCAGCATTTTTTTTGTTTTGTGTTTCGTGCCTTTTCTTAAGTTGGTCTCTTACAAATTAATTTTAGGATCAATTATTGTATACCATATAATTTTCTTACCTCCCTCGCTTATGATTATACTCCTCCATAATCAAAATATTAGCCTAATGCTAACCTAAACTCTCCTAAACTGCTGCCCTTGCCATTTCCACGCCTTATTACTCCTATCAAAATTAAGATAAGGGGTGTTTTTGATCGCTCGGACGAGTCCAATCGTTATCGTGGCAAGCTCGTATTAAAATAGAGGATTTCATCTATCGTAAGCAATTTCTAAATTACATTTTGGTAGCTCAAGCTAGTGGTTAATGGGGCACGTTGAAAAACGAGCCTATCGTTTTTTAGGCTTTCCTTACTGGCCCTCGCTAGGGGTCTGAAGATCTAATGGAGCATTTTATCAGGAATGGATTGTAATTTGAACACCTCATAGCCCAATAGCGTGCCGGTAATGTAATGGTACGACAACATAAACATGTCAATAGTTCGATGAGCAATCGTCAGTGGAACATATACAAACTTTGAAAAGTAATATTTTTTTTAATGTGAATAACCGACAAAGGAGCGAACGAACCACCTTATAGTAAATGGTCACCATCGCTGATAGACATTAATAACACCAAATAAAACACAGAAGATGCGTTGACAGGCAAGACAAAAAAGAAGAAAAGAAAAAAAGAAAGATTTTTTTAAGAAATGGAAACAAAGAAAAGTTCTTTCTTACTTAACAAAATGTTGGTATGAATTTATTTTGCTTCAATATTACAAATCTAATACCGAAACTGATTGGCTATGGATTTGTTAAATGAAATAATAACTTAAATTTCAGAAATTCTAATCCCAGTTTACATTTTATTCGGGGCAAGCCAATCACGAAACATATCAAAGCGCTGTTTCCAAATTAGATAAATTTCGAATAACGTTATACCCAATTTTGTTCGTTAGTCTAACCCATATTAAAACGTATTAAGACTGAAGTTACGTAAAGAGTTTAATGGAAGTTTTCCAATTTAAAATGCAAAGGCTTTTCCAGTTAGACTTTATTAGTTTGTTCGTTCCACTTTTGGGCCAGATTTATTGAAATTTTAGACAGAAAGCGCGTGCTTCGAAAAAATTCTACTTGGACTGTGACATACCGACAGTTCACAAGTAAACGTAAAAGTATTGAAAGTAAAGTATTGAATTACTTTTTCTTTGTCTTATAGTTATTATTATAATATTCGTACGGATACTAATGTCTTCTGTGGTATTATAGATATTAATTAGAAGATTAGTAAATCCCCAATTACCTTTTTTTATTTTTTTATATTAACGACGGGCAAACAGGCATACGGCCCACCTGATGGTAAGTGGTCATCGTCGCCTATGGACACGTGCAGCATCAAGGGAGCTGCAAGTGCGTTGCCGGCCTTGAAGGATACGATAAACACTCTTCTTAAAGAACCCCATATCATAGCGCACAGGGAATACCTCAGAGGGAAGTTTGTTCCAAAGCTCGCAAGTAAGTATAATAGTTATCTTTTTATTCCTCACGATATACTAACTCTATAACCACATGAGTTTTATTGTTATGAAAGTTTTCATAGTATTAACAACATAAATAAATTTATATCAGTTGTTACCAAAACTATTTGTTATTCATTAATGCCTTTGATACTCGTAACGAATCGTCACCTGCCTATACTTACGCTAAATTCTCGTGCACTCTCGAGCAAGAGATTCTAAGAAATAATGCGCTTAATAAAATTACTGAGGAAAATCTCACATACAAATACAAATAAAAGTACACACTGTTCTAATATTTAAGAGTAATTTCTGGGCAAAACGTTGACTCTAACACGGAGACAGATCTGTCCCAATTCTACTGAGTACTGACTTCTAGAGATATTCATCAGCAGCATACACAATCTCATCATGAGAGGCCACGCAAAAGATGCAGTAATGTACCCAAGTATACCATTAACCTAGTATTCAGCTGTTTTAGAGTACATCGGTCAAGGTTGGCCATTTGGCAGCCAGCCAGTACAGCATTCAAGATTGGAAGCCACGAGATTAAAGCCAACTAGTGAATGTACCATGAAACACCGCTACGTGACTAGTGTTCGAAGAAGTAAGTCGAAAAGTTAATCAATCGAAAGTAGAATTTTTCTTTCCGAACCTTCGTCATGACTACTAAATTATTAGTAGAAACCGGACTGTTCACTTGGCTTCGGGATATGTTACCTTTTTGTGGGTAACGATCGGTACTAAACATTAGCACATTTTCTATAAGTTACTAAATAAAATAGTTTCCACTACGAATACCAAATGACGACTTTTATACCAAAATTTTTGATACCGTGGGTTACATTACTGTAAATAACGTTTGGATCACATTGAAGTAATAACGTCAAACAGACATCTCAAACAAAATGTGTGTCCCGCCCGGGAGGTTCGATTTTCAAAAATGAGCCCCCGTTCTCCTTTCAAAATCAAACAAATCCACTGAAGATTGAAGCCACGTGGCGCCAATGCATTGTGACATACATGGTGTTCGCGGTGTCGGTTCTATACGCATGTAATAATACTTCAATGTTGGATCACTAATTTTTAAATTTAAAGGGCAGTCGATGTTAATCGCTGATAATGTAGCTTTCTGTAGGTGAAATAATCAAAATTAATTAAATCGTTTTTAACCGACATCAAAAAAGGATTGTATTTTTTTCAGTAACTAAATTCAAGAAAGTTAAAGCTTCATATTACTTATGGATTCAATTAGAATAACCTACACCTTACAACGTGACTAATGAACGAAAACGGTTTAGTCTGTTTCCAGTTTGAAATCGTAATTAGTGCGTCCAATTAGGTTAATTAAGTTAGAAGACAAAGCCGGCTTCCATCGTCATTATAGGAGCTCTGCAGGAATATAATTTTTATTGCCAATCCTACCACGGTTCATTTGTTGCTACGACTCCGGCACTGTGAAGAATTTTGAAGGTATTTCTTTTGGGTCGTTATGAAAATCAAATGAGGGTATTTTTAACTTTGGATTATTAAGACACGCCTTGAGTTAATTAGTAACTAACTGCCGTACTCAGGGTCACTTAACAGTTACTTAAATTTCTCCTTAGTACCGCATCATAATACAAATTCTGTACTAAGGAGCGATTTTTGAATTTTTAATATAGAAAATTTTTCATTTTTAACCGACTTCAAAAAAGGAGGAGGTTCTCAATTCGACTGTATTTTTTTATGTTTGTTACCTCATAACTTTGGACTGGGTGAACCGATTTAGATGATTCTTTTGTCGTCGTGTGTTTCCACATAAATTTGAACGAGATTTGTCAATGGCATCCATGTCAAAATCATATAAGTCTTAAATTTGCATTAAGTATGTGCGCGATAAATGGACGAATAACTCAATATCGCGCCAACCGATTTCAATGATTCTTTTTTTAATTGGAAGCTGGTGCTTGTCGCGTAGTCCTATATAAATTTGAGCGAGATTTGACAATGGTATCCATGTCAAAAGTACAATGTACTTCATTTGAAGTCGGTTAATTTTTAGTTAAAATGTTAGATTATTTTATGTAATATACAGACAGACGAGCACACGGGCCACCTGATGGTAAGCAGTCGCCGTCGCCCATGGACACTCGCAACACTACAGGCACCACCATTGCGCTGCCGGCTAAGAAGGAAGTGATGGACCCGCTTCTTGAAGGTCCCCACATCGTAGCACTGTGGAATATCGTCGGTGGTAGTTTGTTCCACAGTTTACACGTACGCGTACATTAAAACAACGGTTAAATTATGTTTGGTTATTATGTTACGTTATTACGGTTATTATGTTTGGTTTGTAAAGGTATATGCATACTCAAGTCCAGTCAACCTCCTTCTATCCTCGAATGTGGCATGGAGAGGTAACAAACAAATTCAATGGTTTCGTCTTCATCAGCAATGTCTTACAACGCTCTGATGTTATTGATGTCAATGACAACGATATTCAACCTTCCATCAGATTTCAATTTTTTTTGGAATTAGACCTTTTGCGAATGAGAAGTTTGGTGAATGGATACTTTTGCGAATGGGACTTTTGCCATTGCGAACTTTTGCGAATGGGACCTTTTGCGAATTGGACCTTATGTGAATGGGACCTTTCGCGAATGGAACCTTTTGCGACTAAACCATTTATCGGTTGTAAACATTAAATAATAAATAAATAACGCTTCACACTCATAGCCCCACAATAGGATTTCCTGTGACATGGATGCCATGGACAACATACAAGACAAGGACATTCACACCCAGACCGAGAACAGAAATTCAAACTCATCATTCAAATTTCCGCCTTGCTGGGAATCGAACCTCAGGACCATTGGTGAGGCGATCTGGCTTGGCAATGGTTACCATACCATTGCGCTACACGGGTTGTCGAACATTAAAACACACAGAAACAATCCTTCAACATTTTCATTTTCTTTTGATGTATAGAGTCGTTAAAGAAAGTCGTTATAATATAACAACAAATATAATGGAGCAAAACCTATACTCCTTGTGCGTACAGTAACGCAATCTCATCCTGTAGGTATTTCAGATTTATCTGTTATCTTAAGATAAGCAACAAGCGAGGGCACGCGACGGTGCGTGCCGCTCGCAATCTGCGAGTTTTTGGACGCGAGCTCGCGAGTTTTACGACGTAACGGAAGTTTGCTTCTTACTCTTACTTCGGAAGTTTAAGGAAGTTTACGGATTTACGAGTGATTCCTGTTCACCTATCTTTTACTGCGAATGACAAGTATTTTCTTTGGATAAAGCTAATTAATCTGTTTTTCTTTGAACAACCAATTACAATTTTGAACCTTTGGAGATATAGATTCTTAGAAATTAGTAATAATTAATAATATGTACAATAATTCACTAAGCCTCAGTATCGACTTAGTACCTAGAAGTGAAAATATTTTATTATGACATGTTCACTTACAGGCAATTTAAGAAAAAATTACCGTTTAAGTATTGGGCGTAGATAACTTAAGAAAAATTGACATTTTGAGAACATTTTAAATTCAAAATTCAGATCCTTGAATTAATGATGAACCTGAAAAAATCCATAACTAAACGTTACGGGATTCAACCAAGAAAGCAAATTAAAAAGCACAAAGTTATGAAAAAATACAAGAACAACTAGGAAAGTTATTGTTTCAAACAAAGAATTCTCAGAAAGAAATAAATCCTAAAGGTAAACTAAGCAATTCATTAAGCAAATGGAACAAAGTACTCGTAATTCAAAGTTACAAAGTAATTGAGATACACAAATCCACACAATCACAACAGATAAACACAAGAAACAAACCGTGGATCACGCGACTGTGCGTGCTTCCTGCTATTTCCCGGCGAGAAGGCACTTGGCACGCGATTTTTGGACAAACCGCTCTCGCTAATGAAACAGCCTGGTTTTATCAGTAACACGCCGAGAGTAGCTAGACAATAATTATGGGTACGTTTATTTATGGCTTTATTTTACGAATTCCTGAGCATTAGGTAGTAGTGTTCGGAGTATTAGGTAATCGGATCTGATAGTCTTATCAAAAGCAGTGTGTCTAGGCCATCGGAATAAAGCAAGCCCAGTTGTGTCATACTTATAATATTTACCAAAAAATAATATGACTGTTAATAGTCAAGCAATGATAGTAAGCTGGGCTTTTCGGCTTGTATGGCTGTACCGCCACTGATCAAAAGTCGACAATAGCCTATTATTATTGACTAGTAACCCCTCACTTCACTTCGCCCTTACTTCTCTTCGGATTCCTCGTACCCCGGAATCAACTTCTTTTCGCCTTATTAGTGGAGGAGTTGTCTCCATAAATCCTCCTCAATTATGAAGAGATACCTACAGCGAGTCGTCAATTTGTTTACTCCAAATCATTTGAATATTTAACTATTTTATTTTTATACTGTGAACCTACGTGGAAAGGTCAAAAAAATTTCATCGCCCGACGGAGACAGAAGTCGATAATGGAAAATCCGGTGATTTAATCAAATAAATAATTCCTGCCAGAGAGGCTGGAAATGTCAACAATGTTTTCAAATAATTTGTGTTGATGTGGAATCTGTTATTTTGTAGACTTACAAACATTATTTATCATAACAGAACAATTTTCTTACTTTTACTGATACACTTTTAGATGTAGGCAAATTGTTACAATGTGAAAAATTTAATAAAATGACGAAAGTGACACTTAAATTTATTTTTTAAACATTTTAAACAACATCTTTTATAATTTCAGGAAAAGCCTTCGTCCACTTCTTTATGTAATAACTCTTTACTTTTTACATTCGTTCTTTGTTTCCGGCTCATTCATTCTTCGCTGGAGTATTATTTAAGGAACCTTCTAAATCGCGCCTTTCACTACTGAAGAGATTGTCCGAATGATCTCGAAGACCAATTCTTTTTGGAAATAATGCAGCAGCGAGCTTTTGTCCTTCAGAGTGAACTGTAGACTCAATGCGCTGGATTTTCGGGTGATATTTTCCAAATATAAACTGATAGAAATTTAAGTAATGTATGGTTGCAACGTTCCAAGATAAAAAACAAGTTTAGGATCGACATTTTCCTTTATATGTTTCCGCATAAAGTCTAAAATAGACACAATTTCCAATACATAATATTATTAAGTTAATAGAGTACAACCCGTACCGTTATTCACCACGACCAAACCTTTTAGTTGTATCCGAAATATAGTTGATTTTATAAAAGTGGACATTTTTTCGACCTCAAATTTGTTTTACAACGCAATCCGTTGTTATTGCGTCCGAAGTTGCCGCTTCACACTCCACGGAGTGCGTTGTTTTATTGCACCGCGCGGCTCGTATTGTGTCACAACTTCTTTCTTTTATTTTATTTACTATCCTTTCCGTTTTTCTGTGTTCACTGTAATTATTATATTTTAATGTACGTGAAATTGAGACGTTTCCGGATGTGTGCAATGCAATGTTTAAGTTTCTGACGATTGAAATTATGTCATATGAAATTTGAAGAGCCGATTATTAAAATATACTAAAATAAGAAAAGCCAGTTAACGAAATACAATATTTATGAAGAAAAAATTTTGATTATTAGTATCTACTAAACAAAGGGTTATTATATAATAATCATTAATTTTGTAGTATCAATATTATATTTATACTGCAATAATGTTATTGTAACAAAAAGTTTAATATTAATATAGTTAAGTGAATAATTTTCCGTAGGCTAATGAATAGTTATCTCAGTAAATTTTAAATACGTATCTATGTACATCTCAGTCACCTAGTTTGAAAGTAATTAAAATAATTATCGCGAAAATAAACTTACGAAGTAAAAGGAAACATTTATAATTATGAATTCTTTAAGAAGTTAACTCTAAGAAATTCCTACAGAGAAACGGCTACTTCTTCGACGCACTTCTGTTTTGAAAACTTTTCTTCAGCGCTCGTTAAGCCGCCGCAACGAGATCCAGTCATTAACTAATGTTAATCTAAAAACATGGTCCGTATATATTGAAGTACTATTACTAGCGTATAGAACATACAATCTGAACACCATGTGTGTCCCAATGCATTGGCGCCACGTGGCTTCAATCTTCAATGGATTCATTCGATTTTGAAAGGAGAACGGGGGACACATTTTTTTCGAGATGTCTGTTCTATATCATTATACTTCAAAGTCCGTATACGATATATCCGATTGTAATCGGTTTAGATTTTAGTACGAGAACAAATCACATCGTTAGTTACATAAAAACTAGTATAAATGTTAAAATTAAAAAAAAAAACACTTGCTATCAAAAAACCTATCACTTGGCTAGTTTTCATTAGTTAGCAACCAACAAACCAAATTTTAGAAAAGTAACATACATACATCCATACATTACATCAACCTAACAGACTTCACGAAAATAATTATACAAATATAATATAATATAGCCTATATAGGTACGTGAAAATTAACCAAGTCAGCTTGAATTACATGTTATTGTGACTAAAATTTTAGGTTTTTCTACACAGATCTTGGCACCCATTTAGATCTCAATTCTTTTTTTTAACTTGGCTCTCATTTCACATTTATGTTTTTAATGAGATAATAATTTGCTTCATGTAGCTGACGATTTTTTACCCAGGTATCAAATCTAAAGCCTCTTTCTAGGTAGGTGAAGTTACCAAAATTAACATAAAAAACATAGCCACAATTTTGGACTTTTAACGCAATCAACAACTCGATTATTGGATTAAAACAGACTCGCTAGCACCACATTTTACCGGTTTAATCCGCTCTCACTAACTTGATGTGACAAAATTGCGTAAATGTTACTTTTAAATAAAATAAGGTAAATTATGATGAATCAAGGTTAAGAAAAATGTCGCAGTACGTCTAGTAGAATGTAAAATGTTCATTGCTGACAATGTAGATTTAAATATTTTTCGACCTACTTTCATGATTTTGATCGTTTTTTATTAGTATTAGAAGAAAACTGCGACTAAAAGATAAATGTAAAATAATGTAGGTAATGAAGGTATTATAACTGATAGCACTAGCCAGACGATTTTATATTTTTGACACAACTCAGGTTTATGTATAATTTATGTTTAACCCGTATGCTCCTTTATTTACTTCTAAAGTTTCCTAATCAATCAATGATCGAGTCGGTTTAATTTTTTCAATAAATGTAAATTCAAGAAACATTCGGAATCCTCTGAAGTATAATAATATCGAGCATGCGTCAATTCGAGTATTTCATACTAGGTCAGCTCGGTAACTCATTCGAGCGGAGTGTGTTTCAAAATTCGGCAACATGTCAGGTTGGAGCGACTATACAAACCGTGGAATCGAATTGCTGTGTTTGAAATCCAATTTCCGTTGCTGCGTAATAGCGTTTCAAAATATATAACTTTATTTAAATTTAACAGTTATCCACGTGGAGTGTAATTTTGAATAATGCAGTGGGAAAAATATTTTAGATGATCAAAAACTGCTTGCAAATTTTGACAAGTTTATTGTAATTTAATGTCATATCTATACTATCATGGGCATCGATGGCCAATAATCTAGGTAATGAAATACATAAATCTAATCTCTGTCTTTTAAAAGTGTTGTATTTATTTTCATTTAACATGAGGAATAAAACAATTAAAAATTTTACACTTCATTCCTTATGAAACACAACGCCACATAATAATGTATCACACTCATACCGTGCTTTGAACATAGTATAGAAATATAGCAAAGAAATATAAAGTCATCATTTAAAATTCTGCCCCACTAGAAATCGAACCCAGACCCTTCGAACGGATCTCCGTTCGAAGGGTATACAAAGCGGTATATAAAGCGCCACAAGTCGTCAAAAACCTGTGCAAATCCAGCTTTCACAAAAACAAAAGATTTACATGGCTGATATCTTCTCTACACAGCTTTGAAAACTAGCTTTTTTAAAGCAATGGAAGTAAAAAGTGTCGCACGATTTCGTCCATCCTATGTCGTCCTATGCCAGTAAAACAGAATTTTGTGACCGCACTTAACGGAATAACTTCAGCGTCAACTGACGGCGTGAATATAATTTTTAATAATATGGTGCTATTATAGTAATATCTATTTTTCACACTGAGATTTGAATTGGAATCACACATGGGTCTGATTTTTTTTATTAATTGGTATATAAATAGTATAGTAATGGTAATTAGTACATAAAATATAATATATTTATTTCATAAGGTTTGATAATTAAAAATATCTAGAGTTATGTATTACGACAACCATCCGGAGTGGGATTAAGGTTAATATTCGAAGCCGCACCAATATAGCTAAAAAGTAACTGCATAATTCATAGTGCGTTACATATTTCTGAACCTGGACTGTCATGTAATATAATAAAATATTCCATAACCAAAAAAAACATACAAGCAGAATCACTTGTCAGTGAGCTATTTTACAGGATCGTTCTGCGGATTTTTGTTCGTTCAACTGTCAAAATCTCCGCTCAAATCGTATATCTCGTCAAATAAAAATGAATCTGAATATAATATGTTTACGAGTGATATCACATTTTGTACGAGAACGATTCATATAATTATAATCATTCTAAGCAGGTGGTAAGAAGAACTTAACTTGCTTAAAACAGCTTTAACCTTAAATTATTTAATATTGCCAAAAAACGGGCGGACAAAACACTATTAGACTAGTCTAAAACAATTACACAATTACATTATATTATATTTAGTGCCATGTTACACCGAAGGTATCACGAGTTGCGAGCAGAGAAGACAGCACGTTATTATTGCTGGTTTTCCAACAATGCGACCGAATCCCGTAAACACGCAAGGTTATCATTTTTTATCATTTGTTAATAAACTAGCGTAGTAGTAGTAAAAAAGTCATATGATCATACAAGAATATAACAAAAAATATGAAAAAATTTCGCGATCCATAACTCATAAAATTTTTACTGTAATTAATTACAGTTTAGATTCTGAGCTATAATATAAAAGTATGGTGGTTCGGTGAGAGGCGCACAGAAGCGACTTTATTAATTAAGATTCTAGAATAATTATTCGTAAGATAATATGAACCTACGATAATCTTCCAGGTTCCTAGATGTGATTCGTAATGTCTTATCTCAGTTTTAGATGGAAGATTAAAATTTTACTAAATACTAAATTAATATTATACTAATATTATAGTATACAATATATGTGAAACTTTTTTCAATTACATTTTATAATTACGAGTACATCGATACATAAAAATTATCCCGGAAATCGCGGGCAAATTTGCGGTCAGAGCATTAGTAATATAATTACGGGTGTTCAATATAAAGACTTAAATGTACCCAATAAATATACCTGGTCTACATATTAAAACAGAAGATAGGCGCAACATTCACCCTTTATTCACTTACTCATCATTCACTCGCTCATCATTCACCCCGCATTATTCACGTCTATTTACCTCACAAAAATAAGGATAAATTTATGTCGCTTAGCAAGCCTTCAGCGCTGACGTGCTCTGACAGCTCCACAAAGTTGTTTTAAACTTCCCCTCGGTTTCGAGGAAGACTAATTTCACATTATCGATGTGTGAGGGCAGCACTGAGACTTGAAGCTATAAATTCGAAACTGTAATGCGTCTTACGTGAGAAGGTTGATAATTTACGCAGATTTAGAAGTTTTACACAAATATTGTATACTTTGAAATAGTATTACACAAAGTTTCTGGTAAAGTAAAATCTTTAGGCGTACTATAATTTTTTTTCTGGCAAGGCCGCGCTAGGGTTAAATTGCGTTCCTGTGACTTATGTATAAGTTATGTATGCACAGCATGTACTAAAATTAAATGATAGATTTATCGTCTTAATAATAGCATCATTTGAAAATTATCTTATGTATCTTATGTTCACTTGCAAGGTAACAAGCACAATATGTTGACAGGTATTTAAACTATTAAAATGTGTTTATAATCTATAACGTATGTACAATGTACAGGCTACTCGGTGTTATTAATGTTTTAGATTTCACAGTGTGCAACTAAAACCACAGAATTCATAATACTACATAATAGTACTTAAATGTAACTATAACTTGAAGAAGGGCTCTAGTTTTCAAATAGCTTCTACCACATTACTTAGAATATACTTAGGCTGAAAGTACAGACTAAACGTTCTATACCGTACTTTCAGTGCTCATTACTGATACCGACTACATTATATATAGACTAGCTGTTGCCCGCAGCATCGCACGCGGAAATTATGCTTATCATATTTTTCCCCTATTTCACCCTCTTGAGGGTTGAATTTTGAAAAAGCTTTCCTAAGTGGATGCCTACGTCATAAGAGGAATTCGTGTGCGAGATTATAAGTTTCTAGCTTAAGGGTTTGGCCTGTGCGTTGATACATCAGTCAATCCTCTCGTTTTTTTAAAAGAGGGACTATACAGAATCACGTGATGCGTCGCTATTACTACAGAGAGCATCCATGTTGTCGAAAACATATTTATTTTTAAAGTAGACGCATATACCTGGGTCTACACTTAGACAACATACTGAATTGGAGAGTATAAGTCAGCGAGGTGAGTGAGAAGGTTAAAGGAGCTTTGCAGTCTCTCTATAGGTTCAAATACTTCTTACCCATGAAAACCAAAATCACTTTCATGGAATTCGCATTATTGACTATGGTGATATTGTGTGTTATCTTACTCTTTCTGAAGAGCTTCTCAATAAATTGGAGCGCCTCCTTATTTATTTATTTATTTATTTACTCTTTATTGTAAACCTATAAACTAGATCACAATGGGCGGACTTAATGCCTGATGGCATGGCCTTAATAACTGCATAGGGTATATTTTTTATCTATGTAAATACGTCGCCAATTAACCCTAACCTTATTTCAACCTACGTTAAGGGTAACCAGAAGTAAAATGTACTCCAATAACACAAGACTATATCAGAAAGTCAGTATATTAATTAACCCGCTTTCATTTGAATTCAACGATTGATTTCCAACTATATGAAATAAACTGCAAGGTAACCCGTTTTCGTTTTGCTCAATTTCGAGTATTTCAGTAGAATTTATATCGTTCCAATAGTAACTCGGAATCCAGGGTAAAGCTTCATTCACGTGTTAATTTAAAGCAGTAATATCGAAACACGATTCGCAGAATATTTCATTCGATGCGATATACCCTGTGTATCACAAAACGGTATTATTGTCATGGTAGGGTTTGGAGGCTATGAATAAGGTAATTTATAAACAAAAAAATAACTTTGCGTAAATAATACAACAAGCAGATTCACAGCTCATGGAAAGAATACATTAAAGATATTTATAATTTTTTATATATAAGTGTTCACCAGCCATTACAAACGTTATCTAACCTAACATGACGTTAATCAACAATAAAAACAAGAAACCCTTTAAAACTTAATCAAAAATCTTTACATATTATGTATTAAAACTTTTTAATCATGTAGCTAGAAGGGAATAACGCATACCTCTGTATATACTCTATACCTCTATACATACTTGTTATATAGTTTTCGTTGAAAAAATCATGAGAACGCGATATTAAATAAGGCTTGCAGCTGTGACTTGACATATCAGCAAAATTAAATAATCTGGTGATTTTCCGCGCGCGAGGATGGTAATTCAATTTGCTTCGGAAAATACGAAAATATATTTAAATCTTGAACAAATTGGAGCGGATTTGACTATGTGTTATTAGCAGCCAGTCTCTGTGCTTCTGGCGTTTGGGGTCGAGATGGTTAGATTTGAAGTCGAGTGGGTTAAATCCACGGTCAACCACGCTATTTTCATAGAACTGTTTCAAATTCAAAATCATCTATCTACTCATATATTTTTTCAATAAACATATGCAGGGCATTTTTTGACTCTACCACCGTTTTAAAAAGATGCTTTATTATTAGGCCTCATCACGTCTCATCTTTCACAGTGCGTGCAGCGAAGGACTGGAATAAGTTGCCTGCGTGGATGTTCCCGCCCACCTACGTAGTATGAAGAGTGAATACGTATTTATTAAGTTAGTGCGTTCACCATCTTGGACTTCATCGCCACTAACCATCAGGTGGGATCGTTGTCAAGCATTAACTTATTTCATATAAAAAAAAGGCTGATGAAACAGCAAAAGAAACTTCTCAAATGTTAATTACACATAATTTCGATCACATAAAATTTCAATAAAACTTAACGGTAGTTTTTATAAAGTTAAAAATAAATCTTTTTTTATGGGAATAGCCGAAACGAGTTGACGTTCCACCTGATGGTAAGTGGCTATCGTCACCCTTGGACATCAGCAAAGAAAGAAAGAACTGGCTCTCAAGCCCCCAGCCGGAACACGATGAGTAGTTTGGCGGCTGACTCATGCTCGAGTGTGGTAGCTATCCACGTGAACACCATGGAACACCAAATAATAATAGCAATAATGGTATTAATTAACAATCTTAACAATCTTATTCTTAAATCCGAGTTCAGATGGAAGTTTTTTATTCAACAAAAGGTACCTTTATAACCAAGTTAAGGGAACAAAATAGTGAACAATAATACAATCGCTAAGCCCAAACTCAACTCAACACAAGTAGATATGAATGATATTGTTTCAACACTACCTATAAAAACATTAATCAGTAAGACATCTATTAAGTGTACGACATTTTAATATTTCTTAATTGTTTTTATTAATGCATCACTATTTAATGTCGCACGAAAACAAAGAATAACCTATGCAAATACTGTTAGTGTATTTTTAGGTGAAGTGCTGCATCAAATAACAAGAAGAAACGCGTTTCCCTTAACTTCGCTTGTTACGACAGAATAACTCCGTTTGCGATTGGGTGGCGATGCTTCGCAGCACTTGCTTCGTAAATACTTGACGGCGTTTGGTACAATTTGTTCAGCTTTATTCAGGCTGCTACTGCTTATTTGCTTGCATTTATATTCGTTGTGTTTCTATTGGAGGCCACACACGATTTTGCAGTTTGACTTGACGCGTCATCCAGTGTGCATGAGATAGCTATATGGCCAGATAGCTATACCGTGGCCATACACGATCAAGTGTACTGGATGCCGCGTCAAGTCCGCTGCAGACAAGCATACTTGATCGAGTATGGCCTCCAATAATAAATTGATATTTTTTATGTTATTTATTTATTTATTCATTTATTTCGGACAACAAGGCCCATAGTATATATGTATACCTAGTCATATTAACAATATCAATATGCCATATTGTTATTTTAATAACAACTTACGAAATTTCTTTTTGGTAAGCTTAATTGGCAATTATTTTAAAAAACTGCTACAAAATTTGTAACATCGTGTCTGTCATAAACCGTCAACGTTCATAAAAATGTATGATTTTTAAAATGCAGGCGTTATCATAAATTGTAATCGATGGCCGATATACTACGGATGTTGTAATGAATATTCATAGCTGCTCTTATACAAGCGATTTTCCACATTAAAATACCTTTACACCCGAGCAATTATTTTCTGGGTAAGCATCGAGCACCAATTCAGTGGCACGGCACCCTCTCGTCTCGAAAATATCGCCATTCAAAAATAAACTTGGAAGGTATAAACGATCCATTCTACTGGATCATATCCGGCACGAATTAATAATACTGGGCATTTTTCCAGCAAAAAATATAGGCTTGCCAGTTGTCTGTATAAAATATTTATGTTCGTTCTATTCCGTCATATGAGACATCCAATTTAGTTGAGCCACTCCCCCCTGCTAGAAAACATAACTTACAGGTAGACAGGGGACAATATAAGGGTTATGTAGGTATCAAGATTGCCTGGTTACAATCGCCTTGCAACAAGCTCTCCGCTTCTTCATTACGGTGGAGGAAGAAAATGTGATGTAACAAATATTATGATCCCCGTGACAAGTTGTCGACTTGTCTCCATGGGTTATGAAACTTGAGATGGGTACGGGATATTTTACTAAGATTTTGTTGTGTTCTTTTTATATTATTTTATATCATGAATAAAATAAACGTCCAAAAGAAAAATATTTTTATATTTAGTACCGAAATTTGCAATATAAGAGAGTTGTGCAAGGTGTTCCGATAGAAGATAAAATTATCAGCAAAGAAACCTGAAAAATCAAAAGTTATCAATGAAGTTGTTAATGTTAATGAGTAGATAAATCGCTCGAAGGATTACTTATTAAAGAAGAAAACAAAGTGGAAGAAGAAGTCTTTGAATCCATTCCATGGTAATGATAACGATAATATTATAATCCTTGCTATGATAAAAACAAGCACTCAGATCAGGTGAACTAATGTGCTCAAGAAATGTGAGAAACTGTTGGATTCACAGACCCAGGACTGGTTGGAGTGACCCCAATTAGGGAAGCCTTTGTAAGGCAATAGAGTTTCTATAACTTAAGATTCCAAAGTTTAGGGTTGAATATGGCCATCACCGTCATATAGGTATATGTTACGGACTACTTAGGTAAATGACATCTTGGACCACATCTCCACTTACCATCAGATGGGATTGTGGTCAAGCATTAACTTATTTGTGTAAAAAAAAATGATAATGCTTCTTATGTCTTTGTATAGTCTTAACACTTAACACAATCCCACCAATCTAGAATGTCTAGATACTCTAGATGAAGTCCAGGCTGATAAGCGCCACAGTCATAATAAAACAACAGAATCAGAAAACAAGTAAAACAATGATTTATCGAAATACTTTTTCAGTCCTAAATTCAAATCTGGAAGCAAGCCAATTCGCACCAGGGAGACTATTTTCTAGCGCTATATCAAATCAATCGAAATGAAATGGAATAGGTGTAATAAATAAAATATTATTACTTTCCTGGAATGGTGAAGCGTGGAAATATAATTTAATATTCAACGTTTGATAGTAGGATTGAATTCTTGCTATGCTTCTTTATTCCTTTTAATAAATAAAAACTTTTAGGGTTATTAAAAAAAGAAATTAACAAGTGATAGTTTCATAAATTTTTAATTCAAGGTTCAAGAGAGAATACCCACATCCCAAACGTGGTTACATTATGTAATAAAGTGGCATAACTATATTTTGTACAACCCAGTTTAAAAAAAAAATATTCAAAACAAATGCTTCAACTGTATCATAACATTACACTTGATAGCACAACGAAAACTATTTTATGAAAATATTTTTGAAATTTTTAAAAATGCTGAATTTTTCTGGGTTACATAAATACTTTTTATTCTTCGCTGGTGAAACGTAACATTATTTTAAAATATAAATACCTATTTGAACACCGAAAATGTTATCGTTTTCTTAAAAGAATTTGTGTGAATGGCTGGCAAGCGGATTTAAGATAGGAATCTTAGCGCGACTACTGCTGTAACTATGCCGTGAGAAATATGACCTTCTCTCACGTTGATTACACCTTTCAAGAGTGTTAAGGATCAAGTTAAAAAGGATGTGAAGAATCTGATATTTCCGGGAAGGAAGTTTTCTGTAGGTTATTTCGTTTCTATGTGTTCTTTTATAGTTCGCCTTTGATATCAGAAGAAAAGCGGTGAATTTCGTCATTTAGACGAAACAAAACTATAATGAATGCATAAGCCTTTTGCTTAAATAAATTGACGTTTTATACACTCATACGTGGGATCATAAGACTGGGGATGGCATGAAAATTTACACCTAGTGACACAAATAGGTACATAATAATCAACCAAGGATTTCAAGTACAGATAATCTTCTGACACTAAAGATAGAAGGTGCAAAGCGATTCAACGCTTTCGTCATTGCTTTAAAGTACTAGCTACAATCTAAAGCTATGTCATTAGTCTAGCATAATGTAAATAAACGTGAAACAGCAAGCGATCTTGAACTAGTTATTGCAAGTTGTTTGTTCCGGGTATTTAGATCTTTACTAACAGCAGTTTGCATTATATTTCAGCAACACGAATACACGCGTTTGTTCTATTGTTAATAAATAATCCATACTAATAGTATAAAGCTGAAGAGTTCGTTTGGTTTGACGCGATTATCTCAGGAACTTCTGGTTCGAATATAAAAATTATTTTTGTGTTTGATAGTCTATTTATCGAGGAAGGTTATAACATCATAATTATATTTTAGTAGTTAGTTTTTTTCACAAATTAACGCGGGTGAAACCGCGAGGCGCAGTTATTATATAATCAGTAATGCCCTGTTTTTGATATTGGTAACAACACAGTAATTGTTATGGGATTTATTACGTTACTAAATTGGAGGTTAAGAGCATACGTTTTTCTCGAATATCCTTCGAGTAAAGACATCGGTATGATAATGACAATAACACAATCACTTACCACTTATCACTACTACGAATTCCATTGATCGTTGAGTCTAACCTAGCCATGTATCTCTATTACATATTACTAAGGCTTTCTTAGAACCACGTCTGCATTTAAAATGGCATTGTATCACGTACGAAACCGCGAGATCATGCAGCTGTGAGCTGACAAAAGCGGTCGCGGAAGAGGATGGCATGGAGCCAGCGCTTCTGTAAATTTTGAATTTTCCCTTCCACTCAGCTCTGTCGAGGCATCGTCTAGTATTATTGTATGTATATGTCACTTCAACACTGAATTTTTTGGTGTTTTAATGTAATAACATGTAATAAAAACGCTAACTCACAGCGCTGGCATATGCAGACATATGCTAGGGCCTATGCAGACGAGGGATCCTCGACATTTGTGATAATCAAACACTTTTATCTATCTTCACTAACACACCCTAGATATTTAAAGTACCAAATACGACTAAAAATCTCATCCGCCAGGACATCGACGCTTATCGACGGGCACAACGGCTATGCTTTGACAGACGAGGGACATTATGTACCGAGCTTTTAGGTAATTTTTGCTGTATATCATATTGTGCTTTGTGTTACTTAGTAATATATACGTATTATCCTATAATGTACACATAGCAGCAGCAAGCACGGTCTCTCTTTCGCACCGCCTGCACTCGACGTTTCTGTCGCATGTGGTTTTGTGTATAAACTTATGTTAGACGAGTAAGGATAAATCATTTTGAATTTGAATGTAAATATGATTTCATAACTACTTCGTACATTTCACTACGTATTTTGAACAGTTGGTAAATGTTTTTCTCAAGTATCCAATTTGAGTTTTTCTTGTAAATATTATAGCTTGTGAGTGGTCAGTGGTCACAATTGTCCGACAATCATCAAAGCGTTATTTACCGGTCAAGGAAGCGGAA
Organism: Thymelicus lineola; assembly: GCA_963932265.1. Lineage (NCBI taxonomy): Eukaryota > Metazoa > Arthropoda > Insecta > Lepidoptera > Hesperiidae > Thymelicus > Thymelicus lineola. The sequence continues at coordinate 18,437,651 of OZ010686.1, forward strand.
GAAGATATACGCGAACTTTACCAAGCCGCTTTCCCATGTATCTGTGTAATTGAGATTTCCAACTAAAATATAATTTTGGATATTCCACCCCATAATACAGTAAAATGACGGATGTTTGTTTTATGAAAATCCGTCAGTTTCACTATTAAATTCATGAAAGTTTGCAGTTAAAAGCAAATAATTACGGAACGTGAATTAGGATTGAAAGTTTGTTTTAAACATACTCTAACCTTTACAGCGCTGAAACTGGAGATTTGCTAATTAAAAAGTACATTTCATATCGTTAGTATCCTCGATAACAGTTTTTCCGTAAATCTATTTTGGGATTAAATTCTCAAAGATTCAGACTTTTCGTTTAAAAATATAAAATAATGCTTAATGAACACAAATACAGACTTATCATAGCGAAGAGAAATAAAGTTAGACATAAATAAGTAAATAAATGCTTGCATTCTCATACCCCCGCAATGGAATTCACTTGTGTCGCGTTCATTACACAATACAAATAAGACATTACTTTACCACTCCTAACTCTGGAACAAATATATTTATTTGTCACTAATGTATATCTGCCCCGGCCAGGAAGCATTTAAACCACACACCTATTAAAATCATTTAGTACACAAAACGTTCAAATTAGGTTGAAATACTGATATATTTTATTGACAATTTGACAATTCACATTATAGTCAATTTTACATATTTTTGTTTCGACTACGTCACAGTTGTCGAAGGAGCTACACTTCGCGGAATTCCTATTTTTTGTGTAATAAAATCATTCACTTAAACTAACCTAAACGACACTATTTCAGTACAGGGGTTTTTTCATGGTTGGGGGCTTCGCCATTTGTATTTTCTAATAATAGAAAATTCATAGTTCCATTATTATGTTAACAAGCTAAGGTTAAGGTTGCAATATTCAAATATGACATACAACTCTAAACATCCGATATTAATTCCGCATAATTCACATTTGACAAATATTTTAATTGATAATGCTCATAAGGCGACTTTACACGGTGGCCCTTCACTGACATTGACATATTTACGTGAAAACTATTGGATCGTCGGAGGGATGAGGAGTGTTAAGAAACGTATACGAGAATGCACTACATGTCGCAGGTTTAGCGTTCAGCGACACGCCCAGATAATGGCTCATCTTCCAGAAGCTAGAGTGACACCTTCGAGGCCCTTTACCCATACAGGGGTGGACTTCACTGGATATGTTGACATCAAAGCTAGCAAAGGAAGGGGAATTAAAATGACAAAAGGTTATATTGCCGTATTCGTTTGCTTCAGCACCAAGGCTATTCACTTAGAATTAGTCTCTGATCTTTCAACACCCTCATTCTTGGCTGCATTTAAACGTCTATGTGCTAGACGAGGAGTACCGAAGTATGTCTACTCAGACAACGGCACAAACTTTGTCGGAGCTTCCAGATGCCTGAAAAAAGACTTTCAAATGGGACTGATGACAGCTAACAAGGACTTTATTGATGACATTAATAGCATGGGCGTCACGTGGAAATTTCAGGCACCACTGTGGCCCAGTGCTGGTGGATTATACGAATCTGGCGTGAGACGTGTCAAACACCATCTGAAACGCATAATTGGAGAGCAAAAATTGACATTCGAGGAATTTTATACCTTGTTGACACAGATTGAAGCGTGCCTAAATTCAAGGCCACTGTACAGACTGACAGAGAACATTGAAGATGGATTTATTACACCGGGACATTTTTTAATTGGTACACCGTTACTTTCAACTCCATTAACTGGCACTATTGAACCTACATCCTTGACAAAACGGTGGCAACTGGTTGAGAAAATGCAAAAAGCATTTTGGACGAAGTGGTCCAAGGAATACTTACACCATCTCCAGGCGAGATACAAGTGGCATTATCCTATTAAAAACTTACAAATTAATGACGTCGTTTTATTAAATGAAGAGCATATGCCGCCTTCGAAATGGGCGCTTGCAAAAGTAAGTGAACTGCATCCTGGAAAAGATGGACACGTGAGAGTGGTGACAGTGAAAACAACGAATGGATATTTCAAACGACCAATTACTAAATTAACACCCTTGTTACAAGAACCCAAGACCGAACAAACAACAAGCGATCGTAGAACCCGACGCAAGAGACCCAATGCTCTGTTTACATTCTTGCTTTTATTAATTTCAATAATAACTCCCGTTTATACAACTGTTGAAGTGACAACCCTACCTACTAACAACACTCTTTATTTCGATAAACTCTCTGATCTTCGTATAGTGCAAGACGACTGGAAATTAATAATATATTACAATATGACAACTTATTGGCAAAATATAAATATCATTGAGAAATATGTAAATCATTTAAAAGTAGTATGTGACAAGCAACATATGTTTTCACCTATAGTATCTCAATTAAACAACGAATTAACCGAACTTCAGCATTATAATGACATTACGTTGTATAAAGAGAACAGACGAATGAAAAGAGGGTTAATTAACGGAATTGGATACATTGCAAACTCATTATTCGGTGTTCTTGATGACAGATTTGCACAAAAGTATGAAAGTGACATAGACATGATACAAATGAACGAAAATCATCTATTAGAAATGTTTAAAAATCAAACATCAATATTAGAAGCCGAAAATAACATATTAAAACGAAATGAAGCTCTTATGATTAAACAATTTAATTTTATTACTGAACACTTAAACAATGTTACACAAGAAGTTAATCAAATCAAAAATGCAACCGATTTTGTACTCAACTCCTATTACGTATTAACAACCGCATTGTCAGCAAATATAATAATGTCACATTTGAGAAGAATACAAGAAACTCTCATAGACACCGTCACTGACATATACCATGGACAAATTAATATACATCTACTGTCTCCAAATCAATTACAAACCCAATTAAATATAATATCAAGTCAATTGCATGAAGAACTCACGATCCCTGTAGATGACGCTAAAGACCTCTACAAATTAATGTCAATACAGGCAAGAATGACAGCAAAATACTTAATCATAGAAATAAAGATACCATTGTTATACAGAGACATATTTGAGTTGGACAGAATTGTATCATTGCCCCAGTTCATCGGAAACAAATCCATATACAATATACCTGCAACCGAATACATCGCCTTTAATGTTAAAAAGGATAGTTTGATGCCTCTAGTAATGTCGGACATCCAATCATGCATAAAATTTAAACCAGACACAATGTTTTGTTACGAAAATCATCCTATCTACCACATAAATATGCAAAAGTCAATATGTGATTTACAATTAAAAAGAGCAGTAAACATTGACAATGAACATTATTGTCGGCCGGAGATAAGACAGTGCGGCGACGCCTGGATCAAATTGCAGCAGCGCGGCCGTTGGCTCTACTCGTGTTGCCGGGAATGCACGGTGCGCGTTTTATGCACAGCTGATTTTGTTGTCAAACAACTAAGGGGAAACGGTATACTTCATATCCCGACAGGATGCATGATCAAGGGTGAAAAGTTTACCATTCATGCACAATACGACTATAACACAAAAATGTCTATGATGACGGACATTGCATTGTCGTATGTACCCTATGAAACGTCACCGTTGAACAACATTCTCAACTCGAGCTTACCGCAAGTAGCATTAAATAAAATTGAGACTCATGAAAAAATATATAAGCAAATATCGGAACAGATAGATGTGTTACAAAGGCAAGAGTTACAGCCGAGAAATGTGGAATATCACTACATTATATCCTACTCGATACTATCTGCAGTGATAGTAGGTGTGGTGGGGTACATTGCATTCAAAAGCCGCCGCCGCTGGACGTGCGGCGTGTGGAGGCCGCAGCCGCCCGCGCCGGAGCCCGCCGCCGCCATCCCCATGCACGCCCTCTCCAGTGGAGGCTCGGTCCTGAGCGTTGACAGAGCCACGTCCCCGACGTTAGCCAGGAACATTCGTTTTGAAAACTTACCTGAACCTTAATCAGTGTCAAGTGCAGTGTTAATCTTTATAAGTTTTTTATTATTATTTTTGTGATTTTGCTTAGTGAATTTGTTTTACATTTTACATATTTTTATTGCTTCTATTGTTCATTGCATATACATATTATATTATGTTAATGACAGTTTTTAAATTTTGCATTGGTGTGTGAATATTTTTTGCATAATTTAGTGCAATAATTTAGTGCAATCAGTTACTTTAGTGTTTTTTGGTGCAATTTATTTTATTATTTAATGTTTTTTTTGGTGCAATTTATTTACATTTAATTGACATTATGTATTTCTTTTGAGGTTGGCAATATGTACGAGCTAACTCGTACATTTTTGTATGTCAGCAATTACTGCAATGCATTGTTTAGTGCAATTAAAGGTATCATCCGGGACAGTCGCGTTTTTTATTGACAAATCATTGACATTGACACAGCCGAACTTGTAGCTGACCCGTACAGCGTTAGTCTGTTTACAAGGAACTTCAGGGTATTGTAAATAGCATTATTATAGTTCCATTATTATGTTAACAAGATAATTAACGCCTTAGTCTGTTTACAACTGTTTACAACATTTACAGCAGACGCGTCAGTCCGATACGTCTGCTATTTACGCATCTTCGGGTGGCTGAAGCGTCGGGTATTTACAAATATGCAGCCGGGAAAGGAACCCAGGACTTTTCGCTTCGCAGGCAGGGCCACTACGAATCAATATACACGAATATACGAATAATAAATACGAATACTTTTTGAAGAATATTTATAGATATTTTTTGACTTATTAACTATTCAGAGTAGGCTTTCGTATATCATTCTCGCTCAGACGCAGTCCAAAATCCAGAGGATTTCCTCAAATCAAATGTAAAAAAAACTAAGAACCCTTTAACCTGAACACTCCTAACAGTTCGTCCGAGAAGTTTCGTCCAGCAGTTAGATAACTCTGCCAACTTCTAACTTCGATCCTAGCTACGGTCATTAAAGAATAAGTTACTTTTAGTAGGTACACTTTACTTAAGGCTACGTTAAACTTACCATAATGTGGTATTCTAATGAAGTATTATTAATGTACACTAATTAAAATTTTGTTTTAGAATATATTACTTTTTACTCTTACTTGTTACTTCCATATTATTATTTCATCTCATAACAATATTTGTACTGATTGCTATTCTATATTCTGGTCAGATTCTATAGCGAACACGGGTCAATACTCAAATATCCAACCCAATAATTGGAACAGTTATTCCTTAAGGACCTCCGATAAGGCTTAACGTCTGATGTAATGATAGTCCAACCCGACCTTCTGCTGTTACAAAACTCATTTATTAACCCAATTTTTGAAGTAAAACTTTTTTGGTGCGAGTTGAGAGTAACTCATATTATTTTTCGGATAGAAGTAATCGAACGGAAGTATTTGGATGGAAATGAGGCTCTATAGTCTATAGTCTGTTGAATGTCAAATGAAAACAAAACTATAAACAAAATTTTACCGAGATCACGTTTGAATGCAGTATTTACTCTGCGCCCATTTATTATAATACATTTATTATAATTTGTAGGCATAGTTATCCTATTAATATGATAAATGTGAAAGTTTGTGAAGATGATTGGATGTTTATTCCTCAATCACGCTACAACTACGTAACCGATTTGGCTGAAAGGAACGGAGATAGCCTATACCCTGGACTAAAAAAAGGCTACTTTTTATCTCGGAAAAGTTCAGGATTCCCGCGGGATTTGTAAAAAATCGATCTCTACCGTGGGCAAAGGCTAGCTTATAACAATAATAATCCTTATTTCTTGAACTATTCTAACACTCAAAACAAACTCAACATTCCCAAAAAACGAAACCCCAAATAGAAAATGTAGCAAGAGAAAACGTTTAATGAATTCACAATGAAACTTCGAGAGTACTGTACCACCGCTAATTATACTCATTAGTGCTATCCGCTAATCCTACAATGAAGGAAAACAAACGGGTAACAAACCCCGCATACGTAATTGTTACGTTAACAGAGATAAACAAACGTAACAAGACCATTGTTATGTTTACAGAGATAAGCAAGTCAACGAAACTGTTAATAATTTTACATTGCTAAAACCGCGATAGGCTCGTCACAGTCAGGCTTGGCGAACTCCCCAATTTTGATATGACGTTACAAATACGAGCTGCGTTCGATGTAACGGGCCAATTTCAGAAGGGCTGCCACCGCGGCGCTGTACATGTCATCACAAAAGAAGATAATTTTTAAGTAAAAAAAAAAAGATAACCCTGACGTTGTCAGAGAGGATAAGAGTTATGATTAGAAAGAGAGGCAACGTCTAGATGTCAAAGTCTGCTGACGATTAACGTTGTCTGACCGGAATTACACTTTATTGAGTCGGAGCAAGAGTCGCTATTTATTTAAATAATTTTGCGGAGTGACTCTTCTGTACCAATAAGCACTAATCTATAATGTATTCTGTTCCACGGTGTCAGGACGTGTCCTATAATCCGTAACCACTGGCAGCATTGTTACACAGGTACTAGGTAAATAAGTGTATCTGAATTAAATGTTTAAATATTAATATGTACACAATTGTGTTTGGCATTCGACTTTTTATATTATTGGTACCGTCTCATTTAGTTGTGCAATATTTTCGTGAACAGCTTGCCTGTTTAGTCCTATTATGTCTATAGGTATATAAAAGACCTACAGGAGACTACTTTGTTGCTATTACGAATGAAACACCAGTGTACCAACTTAACGGTTTATGATTATTATTGGTGACATGTCAAGCATGTAAGGCTTCTGAAATAGACAAATCGCACTGGGGTACCTTATGGTGGATCATCTATGGATTTCCTCATTTCTAATTCTATCGCGTAGAGAGATACCGAGCATAGCTCGTTCCATAGTTCGCTGGGTGACTTTTCAGCGTATGCATTAGGCCAATAATGATGCTCCATGTCTCGGATCCCTATGTCATCATTGGTAACACACACTGCTTGAAGACCTTAGACTTCAGGCACTGAGGTGGTATTTTGGACAATAAGATATGACGCAGTTTCTCAAACGCAGCCCATCCGAGTTGGATTCTACAAGTGAATTATTTCTCAAAGTTGGACATACCTATTTGGATCACTTGTCCCAGGTAAATGTATTCGTCTACAACTTCGAGAGTAGCGCCGTCAACAACAACCGGGTGTGACATAGATATTCAACATGATTTTCGTCTCGTCCAAGTTCATCTTAAGACCCACCCGTTATGAGGTACGATTAAAGTCCCCGATTACTGTACCAAGTTGTTCCAGGCAACCCGCCAGGATAACAATATCATCCGACTTATCGCAAGTGTGTGATGTATTCGCCATTGATATTAATGCCAAGTCATTTCCATTCCATCAGCTTGAACACGTCTTCAAACGCAGTGGTAAACAGTTTTGGGGGATATGACATCCCCTTGCCTGACACTTCTCTGCAGCTGCAGATGGGGTTCATTGCAGTATCGTGTACTTTGATGGACATGGTGGCTGATGTGTACAAATACTTCAAACATCTCGATATACCGGTATATTTTGGTGTACTGCCAATGTGTTAAAATCAATAGCATCAGTAGATAATAATATGTAATTAATACACTAGAAGCTACACATACAAGGATTAATTAAAGCCAATATCTCTAACGCAAAGAGACGATATAGAGAGAGCGATAATTCCAGCAAATCTTTCGTATCACACTCACCATTACCATCTAATGCGCGTTATTTTTTACTACTTAACAACGCTTAACATCGACTAAGATAAAACCAGCCTTAACCCACAGACGCTACGGTTCATTTCCGGATGCGGATCAAAAGTCTATCCTTCTCAGTTTTGCAAGCAGTTTTTATGTATTCATTAGGTGTCCTGATGACACATTGGGCTGACAAATACGAGACGGTGATAATTCATAGACGCTTTTACGTGTGAATTTAGCGTGCAAATGGAAGTTTCGTTGGAGAAGGAACAGAAAATGTTTTTACGTGAAAAAAACTTTTATGTGCCACTGAAGCTGAGGGTTAAGAAGAGGTTCAGATTTGAGAATGATTCTATAAAAAAAGGTTTATGTTGATGAATTATATTATGAACTTTTGTTTGAAGTTGCGTTACGATTAACGAAGTATGGATTATGGCCACCGATGTAATGGCTCAGGACGATCAGAAAACAGGAATTCAAACATTTCTACATTCTGGTACAAGCTCTCACACACTCTCATCTTTGCATTATGAGTTACAGCTTACATGAGACGTTAGGCGACTTTATTGTCACGTTTACTGAGAAACAAGCCTCGAACCTCCTACTAACTTGATGGGTGTGTATACTACCAAATAAACTCGAGGGTAAAGTCATCCTAAAATAACAAGAACAAAGAAATAAATGAACTACCGATTCCAACATAAACACGAACTAATAACATTAAATATTTTTTGTGCTCGTAATAAAACCGCGGTCAAAGAGACCCCGCTTCACTCTCAGAGGACAATAAAACTAAATTTATATCTTCATAAACGAACAGTTAAACTTAATAAGCTAAAGCGACACGGAGACTGAATGGGAGGCGAAGAAAAATTTACCCGAAATTGGTAACATTTTGCGGGTTAGGCAGGAACTCTATAATCATTAGGTAAGTAATTTCGGATTAAAAATATACGTCTCTTGGATTCTTAGTCAGTTTGCTGACCAATAAATGACCAGTTTAACATTATTTTTAACTTTTAACTTATCGTAGATGTTGCACTTTGGACTATGATTCAGGTACTCACGTTATGTTATTCTACACGTGCCGGTAATTGATTTAGTTGCAAGAAACGTGGTCTTTGCTAAAGTGCGTGACCACTGAATTGAACTAAATGTAGCTCGTATGGTGGAACAGTTGTTTAGACAGCCGGACTTTATGTTACAGTATCGAATGCCTCTGATGTATTTCACTGATACAAATCTGCGACCACTTAATATTGGGTTATGCACTTCATACTAGTAGATATTAACACCGCAGTTTAAGCCCATTAGTCCTTTTAAACAATTACGATTCCAAGGATTATCTGAATTGACGTCCATTTAATGGAAATTCAATTAACACGCGTACAAAATGGCTAACCCAATATTCAATTTAACACATAAAAATATTTGACGCGGCCACTCACTTCATTTATATTTTTAATGTTCCAACCGAAAACATTCGCTTCCGCGAAATGACTCGAGTGGTGGCCGTTTGCGTTCAGAGTACAGCAATTCCAAAAATAATACGATATTGGACATCCACTTGATCCGGAATAAAGTCGGTGATTCGGTAGGATTTTATCCGGCTTATATATGTTTAAAGGTAGTGTTCCGGCTATTATAAAGTCAACTTTGAGAGATAAATCGAAAATATTGACTGAGAGATGGATAAAAAAATATAACTGCGAATGTTAAAGGTAAACGGAGTGACCATAGGTACGTAAAACAGATGAATAATAATATAACGGATGAAACAAAGTACCTACTTAAAATACTATCGGACGAATAAAATAACTTAGTCGTCCGACTATCTGACTCATAAAATAACTTAGTCGACCGATTATCCGAGGAATAAAATAACTGAGACTAATTAGGACGGAGTATCTGCTCAAGGTTGTCCCTTGAAAAAGTCACGTAACCAAAATCAAAAACTAAATAGGTTAGGTTAGTTGGTTCCTGTTTTTATTCACGGAAAAAGCGACCCGCGAAGCGGGGTTTCGCGGCATCTGTGACGGAGCCCTGTAAAGCCCTCCGCCATTTAAAAGTCACATAACGATAATAAAATTTACGGACGAGTAAAATTATTTTATTCGTCCGTTTAACGGACGACTAACTTCAGCCATAGGTAAAACATAAATAAGAAACAGGAAAAATATAAGAAACAGTATCGTTAATTGGATTGAAAAATAATTATGTTTTTGGGAACAATATTAATCTTACAATTAATGTATTCATCTTTATACAATTATTATCACCAAACTAGTCAAAGCAGCTTGCTTTATGATAGAATAAATAGTAAATTATAATCAATATGGATATATATTGTATAATTACGAGTATATAAAATGGATATCAGAATGACATCTGAAGGATTTTTGGATAATGGTCCAAGGGCCCTGGCCCTCAGACCTTACTTATTTTCTGATGGACAAAATATAATTAATACAATAGAGTAGTATTAGTGTTATAAAGAAATATCATTCGAGTGCCTTCCTTCGTATTATAGGCAACTTGACTTATGTAGAAAAAAAAATATTACGTATAAGCACAAAAGACATATTAGTACATAATTGTAGTATAAGTAAACTTTTGAAGAACGTTATTAGTATAAACAAGAAAATATAATTAATAAAAGTATAATAAAAATAAAATATATTTAATAAAATATATTGTTATATTCAAAAATGTAACGAATGCCATTTCATTTTCTGCTATAGGATCAGAAATTGAAGCCCTATCTTATTCACAGCGGTTTTGATAACGCAACTGATAGTCATGCCGATGAATTGTAGACTGATATCTTATTATAATACAAAGGGAAAATAAGTTGTTAAAATATGTATCACAAAACTTAAATACTGTTTGTTTTTATGCCAATGTTTAGATGTCCTTTTAATACTATGTGTAAACTAGTATAAATTAAATAAATCAAAAACCCGACTGAAAAAAACATCATATACATTTTTGAAATCCTTATAATAAGCTCTTTAATAACATAATGTTTTCTACATTCAATAAATTTAATTTCGCATACGTGTGAATCATCATAAGAAAAAATATTGAGATATACTGAAAGCCATGCGGAAGTCACAAAATAAAATAAAAATACCCCTCATCCGCACAATAATCCCTCAATCCCTTATCGACGGCAGATTAAATATCCGTATTAAAATCATGGACGTATCCGGTAACAACCACTTGCAACGAAAATAAAAACGATATTCATCATTTCTGATTTTTTGGGTAACCGACGAACAAAAAACCCCTGCAAAGGATTGATGTTAGATTTTGAATATTTTAAAGATATTATTAGTTAGTATATATGAAATGAAACATACCTACATGAAATAGATTATTTTGAGTTTGATTTTCATTTGGAATGTAACCTGATGATCCTGCTGCCACCCAGTCTCGATTTTAACTACCAGTAGGAACACAATTCTAATAACAGATGTAATTTCTAATATAATACCTTAACATACTGAACTCTTTCAATATTTTGTAATTTACGTATGAGATCGGATACTTAATTTTATTGACCTCATTTTGAAGTGAAACTTCTTTAGAATCGTTAGTGATTTGAAATCGGATGCAACGACAGGTAAGATAATATAACCGCTAATTTCGTCATTCAATTTAACTCCTCCGTAGCTCAATGGTCAGGACGTAGATACACAGGTTCGCGTCTCACAATATTTCTTTTTTTTAGTTTTTTTTTTTATTTTTTTTTCATACTGTTTTTAAATACTTTCAAATGCTCTTAATTAAATATTTTCAAAGAATTTATCAACAAAAAATAAGAATTTCATTCTTTCATTCTGTCGATCGACCAACCGATTATACAGACAGTAAAAATGCTAAGTTGTATTCATAGATGGCGCGAGGAATAAGATAGAACATTCGTTTTATTGCTAGATAGATTTTTAAAAAGTGCTAAGTTGTATTCATAGATGTCGCTTCGATTTATTGCTTTAAGATTCGATTTATTGCTTTTTCATCTCACTAACTTGAAACCAAAATTTTGGAAAGTTTCACTTCTACCACGTGTGAATTGCACACATTTTCTTTTTTTAACAAAGAGATTGAAATAATTTTGCTTAATTTTTTTATTATAAAAGTAACACATTTTTATAATCTGTTTACTTGATTAAGTTAGAAGAATTATTTAAATTGTATCATAATAAGATAACTGCATCAAATAATAAAATTATTCACGTATTAATGTTCAGTTCCGAAACAAACCGAGTGATCCTTCAATCAGAACGGATTATATCCGGCTTATGATCAAGTCCGTGTCCGGATACGATCATTTTGCAAAGAAAATAAAAATACTTATTTTTCGGACTTCGACTTAATGTGGTTTATCCGATCCTTCTCGGACGGTGACCGATTTTATACAGAGCGGCCTTTTAGTTTTGTAACTAAGATAATAACTAAACCTAGCCTGTTCCTCTAATCTTGATGAAATAATGCGAATCGTCGAATTTTCTTTAACTGGAAGGCAAAGGTGATGCTTACTTCATCATTGGATCAGGAATTTGAATGATTTGTTGAGATATAATTTACCACTGCAAATAACTAAATAAATAACTAAACAAATACTACTTCCAATCGTATCCAACTACCAATGTGTTAAGCTACTCATAATTATAGTAACTGACAAAGAAATATTCAAATTATATTCGTTAAAATTGGCATGTTACGTACTGAATTTCTTCGATATCTGCAATAACAATAGCTTCTTTAATAGAGTCTCTCACATTTACCTTTTGATTGGACATGATATAGATATTCTTGTGCATTATGTCTCTTTGTCATCCAAGACATAAGCGAGGTTGTGCAGTACACGTGCAATATGCATATTATATTACTTTTAGTGTACAAACTGTGATGACTGGATGTGTGTGTCTTTATTTTTAACCCCCGACGAAAAAAGAGGTGTGTTATAAGTTTGACGCGTCTATGTATCTGTGTACCTGTGCATCTGTGGATCTGTGTTTGTCTGTGGCATAATAGCTCCCAAACTTAAGTGAAAAAACGCCAATATTTTTGGTTCTTAATCCTCTGATATTTTGATAGTACAAATGTAACATGAACAGTCAAGGAGAAGAAAATAAAAAATAAATTATATTGAATGTACTTAATTTAATAAATCAAATTATTACGCCTATGACTCAACTTAATTCTAACTCTTTATTTTTATTGTTTACGTCTTTTTATTTAAAACACTTTGATCTTTCACAAGGATGAAAGAAGACGCGTCAGATTTTCTAAGAAAGACTTTATTGTCCCGAACTCAAATCTATAATCAAGGTCCTTGGATTTTTGGCAAGCAGCCGCGTGCAATTTTTAATGTATAACTGTAAAAAGTGGGGAGAACTTAAGTTGGTCCATATAAAACAATAAAGACTAGACTTAGAAAAAGACTGACCCATCAGATATCTTCGCGTCTTTCTAAACACTTGAAGACAAGAGGCACTTGTCACCGCCTACATAGTCGAGTATAAAATCAGAAAATTCTTCTATGTTTTTGAAGGCATATCGAGTGGAGGGGACTGTGGGAAACTTTTGAGATTTTAAAGATAGAATCAGCAGTATGGAGTGGTGATATTAATATCAGTGGAGTATCATTATAACATGACTGAACGGAGAACATTGGCGGTCGGCCAGAGGAAAGTGCCTAATATATAGAGCTCGGGTACCAGTGAATTTAGTGTATGTACTAACTCGGTGAACTTCGAGAGGTGAACTGGTGAATTCAGACGGGAATCTTGGCACAGAGTTGTTCAATTGTTCTCACTGAGCAATGAGAGCGCGATTGGTTAATTCTATATTACCGATGAGATCTGATGGACTTACGAAACATTATAAATTGGAATGGAGTCAGTCACCATAAGAGGCTTTTTGACTGAAAATATTTACAAAATTGGGTTACTTGAACAATCAAAGCGAGCTCACAAGGCTAGGTACAAACCTTTAGTCATCCGGTACGGGCGATACAGGTCAACTACGTTCTATCAGAATATTACATTTTCTTGCTCCAAAAATTGTTTGTGCGATACCCATCGTGCCATGAACAAACGACGCTCGTTTTGCAGTTTCTCGGCAAAAGTTAAATCCATCAGGCTAGCTTGAAAATGTTTATTGAACCCAAACTTTTCAACTTGTTACTATAGAAATAGAATTCTATATATATAAAATATATGATATACTAGAGATGTAAAAAAGTATACTATTTCTTCTAGTTTCCAAACGTGTTCATAATTCTCACATAAAGTTTAAGACTATTTCCACTTCCACCCTAAAATCGTTATTGGTAGATGCTACGTTTTGATCTTTTTTGCACCGGGAGTGCCACGATTTTGTGTGAAATAACAGTTACTCCTCAGTCCAAATTGATATGTTCTCACCGCCTGGCAAAAGAGTGTAACTGATCCTAATACGTCAGCAGCACGGAGCAAGCAGCAACGGCAGAGATAGATGGCGCTAGGTTCCCGCCCGCGTCGGTACTGCATCCGGGGCTTGGGGCGTGTTCTCAATTCCAACGGGTAATGACTAATTTATTACTGTTTACGCGGTATTTGTGAAATGTTTATTTGAGAGGTTTGAGAGTAGTGAATCACTTTACTAAGATATTATACTAGTTTGTCAATTAAATGCTAGTGATGAAAAATTTTATGCCGTATGTAGATATAAGTAGTTGTGATCTTGGTAAGAGAAAGTACATTCATACAACACTGCATAATAAATGACAGTTGCTAATTATAAATTAAGAGTACTGTACAATTTTGATAATAACAAAGTGTACCAGTAATGGGTTCCGGCTACGATTCTTCCCTCATCAAGAACCCCATTTAAACATAAAACCATTTCACCACAAAACGAAGCATCTCTTCCACTCTGTCTTGCAATAAAGAGACATATTAAGATATAAACTACTTTTAATGTTCGTAATAATAAGAGCAGTGTTACAGTTTTCATAAGACACACTCTATACTTTTACGATCGTTTTCAAAAACGAGTGTAATGGGTGGGTCGTAAAGTGAAGATTGTATCTCTGAGGAAAATGTAACAATAAGTCGAAACGGAGATAAATCTTGATGGATACGTGTGAGAGGTCTCAGAGAAAAGTTGGCTTCGTTTTATTTCAAAGGTTTTAGTTCGCCAAGCTCATGGTCTTCCAAGCTCTTGATGATAAGTGATCGATCGAGTGAAGTGACTTTTTGCGTAGGAACAAAAAACGAGAAGATAAGCCATAATGATAAATGGCAACGTCCGTGACCATAACAAAGGTAATGTTGCGTTGCCGGTCAAAAAGCAACTGCTGATTTCAGGAGGAAGGTGTTAATTCGTCAGGTAGGTAGAAAAATTTACCATCATGCTCGAATGCTGTCCAGTCTCAGCATCAGGAACCTGGCATAATACTCTTCTCCATTCTTCAGCAGAGTGTACATCATAAGTAGGAAAGTAAACTTGAACTGTAATAGATGGAACTTTGCTTTCCAAAAGTCTTCTTTTCCCAAAAGTAAAGTGATGACAGTTAAAGCAGAAGGGATTTATATCGTCCACTTAATTTTTTTTTAATTACGGTTTGTTCTATAAAGGTTGAATTGTATTAAAAGCAAACCTTAGACGCACGTTTACATTTTAGCAACTCCTCAGAGAAAAATGTACTTTAAATATTCATAAACAAAATTAATGTCGAACAAAATTTCTTAACTATTTCCGATATTCACTTTATCGATAATTTCACCCGTCCCTAACGGATGTTGCTTTCAGTGCCGCTACTTTGCAAGCTTTTAACTCAAAGTCGAAACAGCCTTTTAACGAACAAAGTTAAAAAGTTCGCAGATACACGTAAGTTTGCATTAACGCAGTTACAATTACTGTGGGGTAATTTTACCCTCCCTACGGCGGGGGAAAGGACAGTTTGTTGTCAACACATTAGCAGATTAGGGGGTCTTTAGTACATCCTTTCTTTCCACTCGTACCATTTAGTACATAATTAACAAATGACGAATGAATTATTCGGACGAATGAATTCTAGGCTTTGTACTGACTTCAACCCATTAATGACCCACTACTGGGCACGGGACTCTCCTTTTGAGGAGGCCTAGAGCATACTCCACCACGCTGCTCCAGTGCGGATTGGTGGAGGGGTTAGTGGCCAACCCGAGTGTCTGAAGTTTTCAATCCGCCCGAGGGCCTCCGACATGGCTTAACGACTGTTATCTTATAATAACAACCGGGACCGACGATTTCACGTGCCCTCCGAAGCACGTAAGCGTTCAAGAATTTGTGCCACTAGCGGTCACTCGTCCGACTACCGACCGCGCTCGCTGTTGCTTAACTTTGTCGATCACTTAAGATCGACGCAAGCCGCCGGGCTATGAGCACTTCAGGCTTTGTACTACTTGATATAATTTCAATCGATGGATGCCTGGAAAAAGTAATGCCGCATTCAGTGCCAATGCCACGTATTAGAAGATATTATAAAATACGAATCGTGAATCCCAGTTGCCTTAAAAAATCATGAATTTGTATTCATCCATCATTTTGTACGTCATTTGAGATCATCAAGAAATCAGATGATTTGTATCAATTCATTCGTAACCGTCGTATTTAGGTAAAGGCAAGAGGTGATGAGTTTCCAGATTTCCTACAAACCGATCCCACGGCGGATTGCAATAAGCATCCAATGTGGCTCAACTTGACCGCTTATAATCCCTAATTGGGGCTGCCGGACCTAAAACTCCGGATATCGGACTTTGACAAATGATGACTCATTCGATTTGCCTTAATTGCCAAGGGAACATGGGCTATAATTATGACGTCAGCAAAAATCGCTGTACATAAGTGACGTCAGCACAAACGATATATTGATTTATTTTGTTCCGTGGTCAGCGTTTTATTATGTTAAATAGGTATAAAGTAGACAAGAATCTCTCCATGTTATTTAATAAAAGTATTGAATCAATAGTAGTCAACGTCAATGACGACTTTAATTTACTTTTAATAATGACGGTATAAAGTAACCTATAATAAAATCACTGATTTTGTCAGACATTGACACTTCCATAATAATATAACTGTCGGCGACCAACATAAATAATTTGTAAATAATCTTATTTAAATCATCTCTAATTGAATAAATTGTAAAGTTAGACAGAGATAGAAATCATAAAACGTCGCATTCTATGTTAGAGCGCGATAGCAATATGTTGCCGCACTGTTCTGTTACTACTCTTTTACTGTTATACTCTTATAAGAATTTTTACTATACATTTTAGAGTTTTTTGGTTATAGTTTTTGTGATTATTAAGTTATGATGCTGATATTATATTTTCGAGATAGAGGTTTAATAGTTTTGTATATTGTATATAATTTTATTGATAAGAAATAAAGATTTACCCCGATTAGGGAAGAAATATTGTAAGAAGAGGTCAGATCCTAATGTAAAATTGTCAGTTTTTGTCGAATAAGTTTTTATATGAAAATGTAATATATATAATGAATATTGCTTTAGATAGGTCTCGTTGAGACGATTGTAATGATGTATGACATATGTGGTTTTTTATATAAATAAAAGGAATAAAACTGATAATCAGGTCGGGCGATAGTAAAATATTGTTGCGCGAAATATATTTTTGTAGCCGAATTAAAGCGGCTTTCAATAGGGTTTTGCTGGGCCGTACATTAGAAAATTAGATTTTCAAAACGCTAAGCTACGAACAAGAGGCTCACAGAAGAAGCAAGAAGAGGTTCCCAGAAGAAACCAAGAAAAGAAGAAGACGATTCCGGCCCAGCAACACTCTGATAATAGGAAGAATCGAAGAGTAGCTTCGAAGACCAGTAGAAGATATCGCCCGGCTTGTGACTCAGTGGTTTGAGGATAAATCTTGTTTCTGTTACGTCCATCCTCAAAACCCGAGCACAGCCGTAAAGCCTCCACGAGGGCCTGATCAAGGAGTTGTGAACCACCTTGGGCCCACCTCGTGGTTGACTCCTGCCCTGGCATCAGCGCACCAGTCCTCAGTGCGCACCCGACGTTCCGCTACCGGCGCGGGTTGTGGACTCCGTTTCCACGCCCTATCTGCGGAGCGTCAAGTTGGGGGTTATCGAACCCAGCGTGACGTGACTGGACGTCGGCCGTTGTACTACGGCTACCCCGGTCACCCACCACGCAACAGCTGGTCCTTCGAGCCGGATCTGAGGAAGACATCAAGATGCCAATCACGAGGAGCCAACGCAACGTACCCCAGCGCTCAGCGGGTTTCGAGGGCGAAACAGCCGCGTCGAGCAGAGGAGCGCAATCCAGAATGGGAGGGGCTACATCTGAAGAGTCATCAGGAGGCACTACTGGTACCACGATGATGGATGGTACCACAACGACGGGCGAAACAACGATGACCGGTTCTACGGAAGCAACGACAGGTATGTTTGCTTACAGGGGAACCGCGGGCGGAATCGTAGAGGATGAAGCGACTCACCAGAAGGAACCAGCGCATAAGTCGAGTTCGACTTTGGTACCAGCTGGCTTGAGTCGACGAGCGCGGTCAACAAAGACCACGAGCTCCGCGGCCAGGAGGCGCGAGCTCGAAGCACAGAAGGAGCTGGCACGCCTTGAGCTAGAGCAAGCCCAGGCTGCGACAAGGCTCGCACTGGGTGCGTGGGTGCGGGCTCGAGCTAGCCCGGTGTGAAGAGGAAGAAGATTCCATGGACGAGGACCCGGAAGACAAGAAAGCCCAGGTCCAGGATTGGATTCAGGCGTCCATGAAGAACAACAGTGAAGCAAGTGAGTATTTGGATTTCCCGGTTCCCCAACAGGTCAAATATGAAGAACCGAATAAAACTTCAGTCGACGTGCGGCTACTTGCGGATGCTTTGAGAGAAGCAATCGCATACAGGGAGGGACCAGCGTCGCAGCCGAAGTACATCCACGAGCTACCACTCTTCGATGGAAATAGCAGTGAGTGGCTTGCTTTTAAAGTTGTATATGAAGATACGTGTAGACTATTTTCAGATGTACAGAACATGGCACGGCTGCGACGAGCGATCAGAGGAACAGCGCGAGAGGCGATCAAAAGCCTCTTATATTCGGAAGCTTCCCCAAGTGAGGTACTGCAGGCGTTACAACGGCGCTTCGGGAGAACGGACGCATTGATACTGGCGGAGCTAGACAAGGTAAAAGCACTCCCACGTATTACGGAAAGCCCACGGGATATCTGCGTCTTCGCCAATCAGGTCAACAACAGCGTCGCCGCCATACAAGGGTTGAAGAAGCCTCAGTACTTACATTCGCCTCAAATTGTAAAAGAAATCGTGGAGAAGATGCCTTCGGTTTTACGGTTCAGATGGTATGATTTTACAGATAATTCAGACGAGGGGGAGTTCTCCAACCTGGTGCTGGTCTCCAAGTTCCTGAACAAGGAAGCCGATAAGTGTGGGGCTTACGCGACATTGGAATCATCGAAACCGCATAGCGAAGATAGAAGGGCCGCGAGTCGACGCGTCGCTAACGCTGCAACCGAAGTCTCAAGCTATGTGCCCCGTGGGGGACAAGAACAAAGGGGCTCAAATCGCAATAGTGATCTCAAAAGCGGACACGAGGCGAACAATGTCAGTTGTTCGTATTGTCGAGGCGCACATTTTATAATGTATTGTCCACAGTTTTCCAAGCTTTCGACTGAGGACCGATGGATGTATGCCAAGAAGAATCGCCTCTGCTTCAAGTGCTTGAGTGACCGTCATCGGAAGACTTCATGCCGCAGACCAGGCTGCAAGGTCTGTGGGCGCTGGCATCACCAACTGCTTCACTCCGACCGAAGAAATGAAGTTGAGAAGCCTGCAGCAGAGGTGGAAGAGGCTACCACCAACACCGCGTTATCGGTCAACGCGTTGAAGGCTGCGAGGGCTTATTTGAAGATGGTCCCCGTCGAGTTATATGGACCCAGTGGAACAATAAAGGTAATGGCTCTTCTTGATGAAGGTTCAACTGTTTCTTTGTTGGACTCTCAGGTCGCGGCGCAGATTGGCGCTACAGGCAAGCCAGAGAAACTCGTGTTGGAGACGGTGGGTGGACGACTGCTGCGGAAGGATGACTCGCAACGGCTGCGGATCCGCATCAGAGGGATACATCACGATCGGGTGAGAAATCTGAACAGAGTCCACACCGTCGACCAGTTAAAGTTAACACCACAATTTGTTAACAGATCTGTTATTGAAGCTTGCCCGCACCTGGATGGAATGGCTGATATCCTGTCATATGACGCTGAGGCGCCACGACTGCTCGTGGGACAGGACAACTGGGAACTGATCGTCTCGAAAGAAATTCGAAAAGGAAAGTCGGGTCAACCAGTCGCATCGCTGACCGAGCTCGGTTGGGTGCTCCACGGATTCGACGCAAAAGGACTGAGACCGGTGCACTTTATAAATAGCTGTTTGCACGTAAGTAACTTTGATAGTGACATGCATGAAACGATCAAACAGTATTTTTCAATTGATAGTTTAGGCGTGCAACCTAAGCGTCCGAGCACCGACTCCGATGGGCGAGCGCTGGCAATATTAGAAAGGACTTGCAACCGACTAAACGATGGCCGATTTGAAGTCGGACTATTATGGAAAAATGAAGATGAATACCTGCCGGAGAGCTACACGGCCGCCGAGAAGCGACTACGCGGTATTGAAAAGAAAATTGACAAGAATCCGCAGCTCAAAGAAGAATACAGTAAGCAGATGCAGCACCTGGTGGAATGTGGCTACGCCGAAGAGGCCCCAGCAGTGGCCGAACAGGGTAAAGAGTGGTATTTACCTCACTTCGCCGTGACACATCCACTTAAGAAGAAAATTAGATTGGTATTCGATGCAGCGGCCAAATCGGGAGGTAAGAGTTTAAATGACGCTCTACTTCCAGGTCCGGATCTGCTTCAGTCCCTGTTCGGCGTACTGCTCAGGTTCAGACAGGGTCCAGTAGCCGTGGCAGCTGACATAAAAGAGATGTTTTTACAGGTGCGCATCCGAGCGTCAGACAGAGACAGCCTACGTTTTTTGTGGCGCGGCGACCAACGAGATGTAAAGCCGACAGTATATCGAATGACTTCTGTTATATTCGGCGCTGCTTCGTCCCCTTGTACAGCGATTTATGTGAAAAATAAGAATGCTGCAGACTTCAGTAACGAGTATTCGGAGGCTGCGCGGGCGGTGGAACGAAATCATTATATGGATGACTATCTTCACAGTTTTCATTCTGAATCGGATTTGATATGTATTAGTAAACAAGTCGATTTTATCCACAGAAAAGCCGGTTTTGAGTTGCGTGGATGGGCCTCAAACCGACCCAGCCTGCTGAAGGAAGTCTGCAGCGAAGAAGCTGACAAGAAAGAAATAAACATCGGGGACACAGAAGAGAAAACACTGGGGTTGCGATGGAAAACTGAATTGGATTGCTTGAGCTTCAGAGCGGATCTTCGCAACACACCGAGTGATGTGGCGCAGGGACATCGGACGCCGACTAAACGTGAGGTAACCAGTGCGGTCATGTCAACGTTTGACCCACTGGGTTTGGCTTCTCCTATTCTAGTACAGGGTAAGAAGCTACTACAGTGTATTTGGCGAAGTGGCGTTGGTTGGGACGAAGCAATCGGCGAAAACGAAAAGAGCGCCTGGCAGTGTTACTTGCGCAATGTTGTAATACTAAATAATTTACTGATACCTAGATGCATTGCGCCACATTGCACCGAGGGGGAGCTACACATCTTTGTAGATGCGAGCGAGCTAGCATACGCGGCGGCAGCCTACTGGAGAACCGACAACGGGACCAACTTCGTCGGGGCCAGCACGGAATTGAAGGCAGCGTGGCAAGAGCTGAAACAACAAGACCTTGCATGTGAAGCAGAGAAGATTGGCGTTAGGTGGAAATATTTACCGCCTGGCGCGCCATCCATGGGAGGTGCGTGGGAACGTCTCGTCAGATCTATCAAAACGGCTCTGAGCGCGACACTACGAGAGCGACACCCACGAGAAGAAGTGCTGCACACGTTGCTGCTGGAGGCGGAGCATATGGTCAACTCCCGACCACTCACCAACCTCGCTGACAACACTGAAGAGGAGGCGCTCACTCCCAACCATTTCCTGATTGGGCGGTCCTGCGGTGCACCGAGGGTCGGTGCCTTCGACGACAGCGAGCTGGTCGGCCGCGCGTCTTGGCGAACAGCGCAGCGATTGGCCGACCACTTCTGGCAACGGTGGCTGCGCGAGTACCTACCAACACTGCTGCCAAGGAAGATCAGCGGGCAAGCAGGTTCCACGGACGTCAAGGTTGGCGACATCGAGCTGGTGGTCGACGGAACCCTCCCTCGCTGTACTTGGCCGCGGGGGCGGGTCACCGCTGCATACCCTGGACCTGATGGACGAACGAGGATCGTGGACGTCGAGACACGAGGCGGCGTACTGCGACGACCGACTTCCAAGCTGGTGGTGTTGGTGCCGGGAGAGTCGCCGAGCCCAGGAGTTGGTGCGAAGCACGAGGGGGAGGATGTCGGCGACCAACATAAATAATTTGTAAATAATCTAATTTAAATCATCTCTAATTGAATAAATTGTAAAGTTAGACAGAGATAGAAATCATAAAACGTCGCATTCTATGTTAGAGCGCGATAGCAATATGTTGCCGCACTGTTCTGTTACTACTCTTTTACTGTTATACTCTTATAAGAATTTTTACTATACATTTTAGAGTTTTTTGGTTATAGTTTTTGTGATTATTAAGTTATGATGCTGATATTATATTTTCGAGATAGAGGTTTAATAGTTTTGTATATTGTATATAATTTTATTGATAAGAAATAAAGATTTACCCCGATTAGGGAAGAAATATTGTAAGAAGAGGTCAGATCCTAATGTAAAATTGTCAGTTTTTGTCGAATAAGTTTTTATATGAAAATGTAATATATATAATGAATATTGCTTTAGATAGGTCTCGTTGAGACGATTGTAATGATGTATGACATATGTGGTTTTTTATATAAATAAAAGGAATAAAACTGATAATCAGGTCGGGCGATAGTAAAATATTGTTGCGCGAAATATATTTTTGTAGCCGAATTAAAGCGGCTTTCAATAGGGTTTTGCTGGGCCGTACATTAGAAAATTAGATTTTCAAAACGCTAAGCTACGAACAAGAGGCTCACAGAAGAAGCAAGAAGAGGTTCCCAGAAGAAACCAAGAAAAGAAGAAGACGATTCCGGCCCAGCAACACTCTGATAATAGGAAGAATCGAAGAGTAGCTTCGAAGACCAGTAGAAGATATCGCCCGGCTTGTGACTCAGTGGTTTGAGGATAAATCTTGTTTCTGTTACGTCCATCCTCAAAACCCGAGCACAGCCGTAAAGCCTCCACGAGGGCCTGATCAAGGAGTTGTGAACCACCTTGGGCCCACCTCGTGGTTGACTCCTGCCCTGGCATCAGCGCACCAGTCCTCAGTGCGCACCCGACGTTCCGCTACCGGCGCGGGTTGTGGACTCCGTTTCCACGCCCTATCTGCGGAGCGTCAAGTCGGGGGTTATCGAACCCAGCGTGACGTGACTGGACGTCGGCCGTTGTACTACGGCTACCCCGGTCACCCACCACGCAACAATAACCATATTGTATTTATTAGCCCTTTGTCTCATTTAATTATAATTAAAATCAGTAATTTTTGATTTAACTCTTTATCAAAGAGAATAAAGCAATTTTATTTCTGGCATATAACACAACTCAGAACAAAACATATGGTTAGATAAACAAAAACAGCCACCTTTTAACACTAATTTTTTTAAAGGTGTGATTCACCGAAGTAACTTGTAAATCATATTAAATACAAACATCTTTTGAAAACGATGCCGGATTCAATTTTACCCTTTTGTGGGAGTTCTTATTTATTTAACAATTTTTGTACACAAATACAGTATGTGAGACTTAATAATAGAAATTTTGTACAAAGGTACTGCTTATTTCTATCAGAAATCTCTTCCAGCAGACCTAGGAATGGGGAGGTGATGTAGAACTTGATTAGCGTGCACATTGTTTTTAACATACTAAAAATTATAATATAAACATACACATCCTTCAAAGCACTAGTTATCATTGCAATCAAAGATTGTATCAAAGAAATATTATCGATAAACGATAACATTTCGCGTCGTAGCCATCCCTAGTCAGTTGCAGCGGATGTAGCTTTCAGAGGCGCTACTTCTCAAGCTTTTTAACTCAAAGCCAAAACGGGATCTTAATGAAACCAACAAAATAAGTAAAAGTAGAACTGCGATATCTTTTCCGCATTTCCGCAAGCGATTTCATTAAAATTATAAAATTTATTTTAACTATGACTTTAAAATCTCAAAGCGAAATTCATATAATGTTTTATAAAATACGCTTACTTATTACAAGTTATAATTACATACTGTCTTGTAGGCTATGATTGATGTCATTTGATGGCAGAGGCCCCTGGGGATACCCTTACTTACATCAGTAATAACATAATTCCCACCGCTGGGACCGGGCTCTTCTAATAAAATGAGACATAAAGTAACACCTTGTAGTTTATTGGCATTAACACTGACAGCAAAGGGTTAGATTCTTGACCAAACCTGACATTAATGTGACATAAATATTTACGAGGCCAAAGAGTTGCCTTGAGTGTGTGGCCTTGAGTGAGAACCACTGAGGGAGAACTCTCACCTTTCATCAATCCGGTTTAGAACAACTCGTTAGAGTACCCTAAAGAGTTCACACGTATGGCATTTTGTAGTCCTACCTCCTTATTCATAAAAACAAGGAAACTTAAAGTATGATATATCCTGGAGGTACGTGAAAACTAGCCAAGTCAATTGTAGCGCTTGAATTACACGTGCTTGTGACTAAAACTAAGATTTTTATATACAGAACTTGGCACCATTTAGATCTCAATTATTTTTTTTGAACTTGGCTCTCATTTCACATTTACATTTTTGATGAGCATCAACCGCTTTTTACCTCTTTTTTATTTAATACCATTAAACGATTTTCTATAGCTCGTGTATGGCGTTTAATAAGTTAATCCGCATAGTTCCGGCACTAACATCTGCTGGATAAAAGTTTAATTCCCAACTTCATTTCAGTAAGAAAAATAATTCATCCGAGAACATGAAACGTCTATATGCACATTGCTCTGTGGAGCGCTGCAAATTCCGAAACTAGGACGTGTTTGCTGAAGCCATTAACAAATTCGCTATCCACTTCCAGAACTTTGGAAGAAATTCTGCATTTCACCTGGATTTGAATGTTTTATCTACTTGAGTGAAAGTTTTTAACCTCCCTTTGTGTTATATCTTGGGAATTTAACTAGTGTAAGGTTAAATCTC
The DNA here is from genome assembly GCA_963932265.1 of Thymelicus lineola. Taxonomy (NCBI): domain Eukaryota; kingdom Metazoa; phylum Arthropoda; class Insecta; order Lepidoptera; family Hesperiidae; genus Thymelicus; species Thymelicus lineola. Next base: position 18,462,765 of record OZ010686.1, read on the forward strand.
TCTGATGTTGAGTTACTGACTAGAATGTTATAAAACGAAACATTTCATTGCAGATGAATAAATTTTAAAAATTCACTCGTAACTTTATAAATAGTTTCACTGAGGAGGAAGAAATTAAGAGAAGAAAGAAAACTAAATTCAAAGTTTATTCCCATTTATCAAAAATATTTAAAACTTTTGACACTTATTTTGTAGACGCCATTTTACTTTGCAAAATATATAATAATTTTGTTCTTTGAACTCACCGTCACTATCATCAACGTTATAATGCCATACACGAGGTATAAAAATCTGTACGTTATTAGTACTACGTGCAAGTAGTCATAAATACATAACATAATACACTTCACTCATGTGCGACACTAAAATTTCAACGGCAATATATTTTTTGTTGGCAAGATAAATTATTTTTCTGATATAGGCTTGAATCAATCGATGGATTCAGATTGATATATTATACCATAGTTATACCTGATACTTGAAGATCATCATCATCATCATCATCCTGCCTATTTCCCAATTTTATTTGGGGTCGGCGCAATATGTTTTCCTCTTCCACACTTCCCTATCAGCCGTCATCTTAACACTAACTCTCTTATCTTTCATATCATCTGTAACACAATCCATCCATCTTTTCTTAGGTCTTCCTCGTCCCCTTCGTCTATCCATCACATTCATATCTAAACCTAATACTTGAAGATGTTATTACAAAATATACTATTCCTCAATTCAACTTTTAATTTTATTTGAAAGTTGGCAATATTGATATTAACAATATAGTAGCCACGCGAGTTGAGGAATTTGGCCAGTGTTATGATCTAATTGGTAATTAATTAGTGATATGTCAATAAATAGTCAAGCATTAACTTTCATGATGGATCAAATGGAATTAGAAATTTAACATAATTTAATCATAAATATGAATGTTTGTTACCACGAACGTGTCCTCGTAACTACTAAACCGATTTTGATAAAAAGTAAAATCCGACTAAAATGACTTCAAATGATTGGTCTGATGTTCTGTATGTAAATGTGATCTGATGATTTTGTAAAGGAGTTTTAGGGGGGGGAGGAAGAATGAAAGTTTTTTGTTTGTTCAGTAGAAGAATAGTTTTATTCCACAAACTTCGACACAGGTTAAAGAGGAAAGAATGGGCTGCTGGCTCGTTTGGCTGGTCGCAATCGGAGGAATCCTTTAGCCGGGGGGGTCCGTCCTAACGGGCTCCTCCGATGATTCACAAAATACAATTTTTAATTTTAAACAACGTTACTTAAAGATTAATGAATTAACGGAAGGGTGAATCCGTACAGAATTCTAAATTAAAGAAATATCCCGTAACTAATTATTAACGGAAAAGAGGAAACCCTTACAATTATTAAATTAAGGAAGTTTTAAATTAAGGAAGTCAATCCCGTAAATAATTATTAACGGAAGAGAGAATCCGTACAATTATTAAATTAAGGAAGTTCTAAATTAAGGAAATTAACCCCGTAAATAATTATTAACGGAAGAGAGAAAATCCGTACAATTATTAAATTAAGGAAGTTCTAAATTAAGGAAGTTAACACCGTAAATAATTATTAACGGAGGAGAGAGAATCCGTACAATTATTAAATTAAGGAAGTTCTAAATTAAGGAAATTAACCCCGTAAACAATTATTAACGGAAGAGAGAAAATCCGTACAATTATTAAATTAAGGAAGTTTTAAATTAAGGAAGTTAACACCGTAAATAATTATTAACGGAAGAGAGAAAATCCGTACAATTATTGAATTAAGGAAGTTTGAAATTAAGGAAATTAATCCCGTAAATAATTATTAACGGAAGAGAGAAAATCCGTACAATTATTAAATTAAGGAAGTTTTAAATTAATTAGTTGGGAGTAACTACTTCCACCCCTTAGGGTGGGGAAAACAATAAACAAAGAGAAGAAAGGACACGGATCACGTGGTCGGTGAGTCCTCCCGTCGACCCCTCGCTCGGGCAAGGCTCCCACCGGCACCGCAGCCCCCGTTAAGGCGCTCGGCCCTCACGGAACGGTAGCTCCCAAAACAGCACTCCCCCAAACAGCGCTCCCAGAAAAACCAGCTCCCAGGAAAACACCTCCCAGGAAAACACCTCCCAGGAAAACACCTCCCAGGAAAACACCTCCCAGGAAAACACCTCCCAGGAAAACACCTCCCCGGAAAACACCTCCTGTTTAGCACAGAAAACCCAGTCTTACACAACAGCCTAACGTTCCATACAGGCCACTCGGCGAGCATGAATATAGTCTAATTAACTTGGACGAGGATTAATCACTGAATTAATGAAGTTAGACAAGGAGGCCTCGACCAATACATCCAGCTTACATAAACAAATGGAATTTAATTAAACACAATCCCCACTTTCAAAACAATTAAAACATAATACAGGAACGGTACTATTCTCTCCGAGAACCCACAGTCCACTCGCTACATTCTCTTTGGGTAAATATCATCAAGGTAACTAACCCAGGGGTCCTACGGAACGGTAGTGGGGGCGGGCGACGCCAGTGCACGAAGCACGGGGCGTCGACCACGGCGTCACGCCGGTGGACAGCCATCGCGGCTTCCTTTATCAAAACAACACTAGGTTACACCATTTACTCTTTGATAAACTACCGCGTAGAAGAGAATGAGTTTAACGATACCTTTTTAGGGAGGTGTCACAAGCCTGAAGAAAGGCAGACAGTCACCGCGCCACTGGACGGGACGCCGACCAAATGCAGCTGATGCAACCGCCACACCCTTATACCAAGCCGCGCCACACCACACAGCGTGGTGCAAACACCGGGGCACAGACACACAAGCCTGAAAAGATTCCGCACATTAACCACTACACTTCGAGATTACCACGAAACCCCGTCGGAAAATTCCAATTAGAATGCCCGAAACTTACCCAGCAACTCAAACACCCCACACAACCAGCACAAACAGAACACAACCAGTTCGTTCACAACAGTCTCCGACCCCGGGCAAAAAGAAACCACACCCCGTTCGCCCTATATATATCGCGTCCCCTTTCACTTCACGCAACCAATCACTGCGGTCCCCGTAAGCGAAACCAAACTTCCGGCCTCAAACAAAGGCCTCGAGAGCGCGCGAAAAGTCAGAGTTCACAACACAAAAATGCAAGAATGCACTTAATTGCACCCAACTTGAGATCAATTCCAAAACGTCACTACGAAAGGAAGTTGTACACAAATACCGAAGACCAGCGCCAATCCTAGACGACTCCAACCACAGACACTACAGACTATAAAGTCCCCAGCTATGACTCAACCACAGACCAAAAACAAGCGCAAGGAATGTTTTAATATTTTATCATTCTAACGAAACACTATCCTTTTTAGGAAAATTACCAACTATAAAAGTCCCGAAATTCCAATAAATAAAATATACTAACATTCGACACAGACAAGAGGCTGAATGAACCACCGACTATATAGAACAGAGTGAACTAACGCGCCAAGTTTCAAAGTGACTCGAACGGCGTGCGATGATTGGTCTATTCATCCGACGACATCCTCCGTTCACTCGAGTCGAGCTGTCAAACCGCACAGTCCGCCAAACGTCATTAGGTTCCCAATGTCACTGTCAGTCCTCTATGTCAACAGGCTTGTCACTAACCCCAATTGTAAACAAAAGTATGAAAACATTTAAGATTTACGTTGATTAATTAAAGTAAAGTTCGAAGTGCGAACGAAAACTATTCGGTCCCGCGAAGAAGTTGATGATCTGGGTGTATGGTGTCCAGGGGAATGTCCATTGCTCAGGTCAGTAAATAAAACAGGTGTTACAGTACCCCCTTCCCCACCAGAATTTCGCGAGGGAAACGAGAGAAATTCGCGCTGGCCCTCCAGCGCCTTCCTAACCAGCAAGATCCCGCAGGCCAACCAAGGGCTCTGAAAGGAAAATAACCCAAACCACCAAGGCTAATCCAGACTTTTAATATCCTTGACGTGGCATTCACTCCTTTTCCCATTCTCGTCTTCCAAAAGGTATACGAGCCGAGACAACTTTTGGATTATCTTACACCTCTCAAACCGTGGGGCCAGCTTATAAGAAAAATGTTTTGCAGCGTCACTACGCACGTGTGTACGACGCCAAACCACATCGCCTTCTTCGAAGTTCACGTCCCTCCTGTGCCTATTATAGTACTTGGCGTTGCGGGCATGGGATTTCTTCAGCTCCTCATCGACCTTTAGGAACAATTCCTTCAGCCCACCTATCCTATCGACGTAGTCTGTACGGGAATCAACCACAATTTCGTCCAGATCTTCACTATCGCCATAGACCTCACCACTAACCACAGCTTCGCGTCCATGAACTAAGAGAAAGGGTGTAAAGGTGGTAGAGTCGTTCACCGCGGTGTTTATAGCGAACTGGATCTCACAGAGGTGGGAATCCCAACTACGCTGATCAGAGCCCACAAGAGTAGCGATGGAAGTGACAATGGTGCGGTTATATCTCTCAACAGTGTTAACCTGCGGGCAATAAGTCGGGGTATAATGAATTTGGGGAATGCGGTATTTCTGTAATAACGCCTTCACCTCACGCCCTATGAATTGAGGTCCGTTGTCGACAATAACCGTTTGAGGAATACCGTGAACCAGGAAAACGTTATCCTCCAAACGCTGAGCCACCGCCTTTCCAGTAGCACGCCGCAGAGGAAACAGAAGAACATACTTCGAGAAACAACACACTACTACCAAAAGATACTCGTGCTGTTGCCGCGACCGGGGCAGTGGACCAACTAAGTCAACGCTGATGCACTGGAATGGTCTGCGACACACCTTAGGGTTCCCAAACAAACCCGGAGTGGTCTGGTTTGGGTGTTTGTAGGCTTTACACGTGGAACACCTAGAAACATAATCCTCAACGTCCTTAAACATAGCGGGCCAGTAAAAGTGAAGACGCAGCTTTTTGTAGGTCTTCTCCACACCTAGATGCGCACCCAACGGAGAATCATGATGTTCAGCTATCAGACGTTGCCTCTCGTCCAAAGGAACTACCTCCTTCCAATCGAAGTCCCCAGTCAACGCTGTTTTACTCTTAGTGTAGCGGTAGAGCTTGCCATCGATGATTTGGTAATTAGGACAGGTTTGTGGCCTTTCCTCGCAACGAGAATATAAATTACGAAACCAGGGATCCGACAGGGAAAGATTCACAGCCGATACAGGTACAGCTCTAGACAAAGAATCAGGGATCAGATGTTCCTTACCACGCCGATGCTCAATGACGAAATTGTAGGGGGAGAGCCTACAACCCCATCTCTCCAGCCGCCCAGTAGGATTACGTAAATTTAGAAACCACTTCAGACTGGCATGATCGGTGATTATCTTGAAGGTTTTAGGACCTTCCAGATACGGACGAAAGTGTTCGACCACCTGTACAACAGCCAACGCCTCCCTCTCTGTAGCAGAATAATTTCGCTCAGGGCGGTTTAAGGAACGACTGTAGTACGCTATGGGATGTTCTTCGCCGTCAAAAACCTGCGTTAGCATGCCACCGATGCCGACGTCCGAAGCATCAGCGTGTACAATGAATGGGAGAGAAAAATCCGGACAAGCCAATACCGGTGCGGAGGTCAACGCACTCTTCAACTGCAGAAACGCGTGCTCAGCTTCGGAAGACCAAGCAAATGCGGGCCGATTCTTCCGAGTAGAAGTAAGAGCATTCAACGGGGCTGCGATTGTACTGAAACCACGAATAAACCGCCTGTAGTACGACGCAGTGCCCAGGAACCTCTTCACGTCTCTGGCGTTGCACAGTGGGGATTTTACAGAGGTTTTGTTTCAAAAATGCCTACAGAAGGCGGTTTTAAACCAAATGCAGTAATTCTTTTTTTAATATATACCTGATAAAATTTCGAAAACATTGTCGGAGCCCAAATTTTAAAAATCATAATATATAAATATACAGGGTGGTCCAAAAGTATGGTTATTCAGTGTTTGAATAACTCCTCAGGAATGCATTTTGGAGGAAAATGTTTTGTAGAAAAGTTTTCTTATTTTTTCTCGACTAATCGATGATGACCTTGAATTTGACCTTGACTTTGGCTTTGAAGGTCAAATCAAGGTCAACTTCATTTTTTCAAATAGTAACCCCTATTTTTTATTCCGGATTCGGAAAGAGCAGAAAATTTTATGTCAAAAAAACTTTGTTCCTGACCTTTTTTATTCCCAGATCCGGAATAAAAAATGGGAGTCTCCCGTTCGAAACATGACCTTGATTAAGCATTCAAGGTCAGGGTCAAGGTCATTTTTTGCATAAAATGTTCTGCCCTTTCCGAATCCATAATAAAAAATAGGGGTTACCATTTGAAAAAACGAACTTGACCTTGATTTGACCTTCAAAGCCACAGTCAAGGTCAAATTCAAGATCATCATCGTGGTTGCAATGCAATGCAATGAGGAAAAATCAGAAAACTTTTGTACAAAACATTTTCCTCCAAAATGCATTCCTGAGGAGTTATTCAGGGTTTCCATACATTTGGACCATCCTGTATATTTATATATTATGATTTTTCAAATTTGGGCTCCGACAATGTCTTCGAAATTTTATCAGGTATATATTAAAAAAAGAATTACTGCATTTGGTTTAAAACCGCCTTCTCTAGGCATTTTTGAAACAAAACCTCTGTAAAATCCCCACTGTGCGTTGGTGGGAATGGGAAAGTCCGTGATGGCCTTGATCTTGTCAGGATCGGTTCTCAACTCCAACTCATCCACAACGTAGCCTAGGTACTTCAGCTGTTTCCTAAAAAGACAACACTTCTCCAAACTAACAGTAAGGTTTGCAGACCGCAAGCGCTCAAAGACCTGTTTGAGCAGATCAATGTGTTCCTCAAAAGTTTTACTTACTACTACGATGTCATCTAAATAGATAAATACACGTCCACCAAACTCAGGGCCAAACAGCTTATCCATCAGACGCTGCTGCGTCGCTGGCGCAGACGTGAGACCAAAACACATAACCTTAAACTGAAACAAACCGCGCGAAGGAACGGTAAACGCAGTCTTCTCTTTAGAAGAAGGGGTTAACGGAATCTGCCAAAAGGCAGCTTTCAAATCAATAGACGAAAGAAAACGAGAATCTCGAAGTTGATCTAGAATATTATTGATATATGGTAAAGGATAAGCATCGTGTTTCGACACTTCATTAAGTTTCCTACTATCCAGACAGAAGCGCATCTTCCCATCAGCCTTAGGGGCCATGGTGATAGGATTGTTCCAAGGACTACAGCTCGGCTCAACTACGTCCATAGCGATCATTTCGTCAAGATGTCGGTTCAATTCTTGAAGCTTATCAGGCGACATGACGTAATAGCGCTGCTTTATAGGAGTAGCATCACCAGTGTCAATGTGGTGTGAAATAAGATGAGTTCTACCCAAGCCTTTCTTTTCAGCAGAAATCTCCTCGTACATCTTACACACCTCCCTTGCGCACTTCTTCTGCTCCTCCGTCAAGTCGTCGAAAGGGTGCAAATGGTTGACCTGCGACACGACTGCGTCAGTAGGCCTACGCAAATCTACAAGGTCACTACTATTTATAAGCCGCAAGACATCCGGCGCCACCTGAAATGCTTTCCAAAAGTTGATACCGAATAATAAAGGAGATGACACGGCAGGAATCACAAAGAACTTTATAACGCGCAGAACATCATTCACCACAACAGGCAAAAACATATATCCGGTGACGGGAGAAGTAGAACCGTTCGCCGTCACTACTGAATCTACAGAACTTGACTGATGTAGGTCAGCCAGATGAGAAAATTTATTTACTGCGGAACCACCTATTATAGAAATTTCAGACCCAGAATCCAACAACCCATAAAACGGAACACCACCAATCTCAACCTTCAGATAAGGACGCGCGTCCTGAACACTATGGGAGCCGACCGTAGATACTTTAGTGCGGTTATTCTGAAAGAATACCCGTATGTACTCACACCAATCGCGAAACTCTTGGTCAGCTGCAGCAACAAAACGCCGGCCCCCACTCACGCATTTTTTGACTCCGACGGGGTGTTCTTTTTAGCAGTACATTTAGGACAAGTCAAAACGGTAACGCCTTTCTCCCCACAACGGAAACAAACGACGCTACGCGGCGCAGTACATTCTATGAGGGTGTGGTCATTTACACGACACCTCACGCAAAACTTTTCCACCGCCTTGGCGACCGCTTCACAGCGTGGACGTCCCGACTTACCCTTGTAAGACAGGTCAGGGGCTACGGCATTTGGCAGATTTCTCGGGGGCTCGTTAAAGCAATCTGCCATCTGCCGTGCCGCCTCCAGTTGCCGACCATGCCTTTTTAGGTCCGCCCACGACTGTATGTCCACATTGGCCAAGGGAATAGAATAAGAAGGCCTAATATTAAATCTAACAATGCTTAATTTCTCAGCTTCATCCAGAGGCTTACGCAACCGAGAGAAATAGTTACGCATAATACTCAGATACGCAGAAAGGGATTCATCAGGGCCCTGGGTCCTAGACCGGATCTCCTGCAGCAACCTATGATCATAATTAAATGGCAGAAATTCCTCCAGTAAACCAGCTTTCAATTCCTCCCAGTTCTCCACCTCATCACAAATACCCCGATACCAGTACAGAGCCTCCCCTACAAATAACTCTGCAGCCGAATTAAAAAGCTTCTCTTTCGAGATGTTCCGGGACTTGCACAACTCCTCGATCCGCACAATGAACTCCTGTACACTATCCTTGCCACTAAATTTGAGGTTCAGTGACGAGACAGAGGAACCGCGCTCGCAAGTTACCACCGGAACCACCCCAACAGACTCCGTTGCAGCAGACGTAGAAGCTCCATCACCGACAGGCTTAAAATCGAAACTGCTAGTAAAAGTAAACGTCATCCGGTCAACCCTATTAATCAAAACAAGAAGAAATCTATCTAATTGGCCTTTGAGGGCCCGCGTCCCTTCAGTATCTGCCTCAACACGACTCAACCGATGAAAGAGGTGGTTACATAAAGCCTGAATCCGATTTACCTTCTTGAGTGGGAGGGGTTTCTGGTCAAGAAGCTCCTCCAACTCAGTGATTTTATTTGAAATCAATTTCAATTCAGCCTCGACGCCACCGTCAAACTCATTCACTTCATCGCTTGGAAATTCCTTAGCCAGACGCGACACCTGTGTCCGCAAGCGTTCCACCGTGGTCTCCGGTACAGCGCCACGGATGGTCACCTCGTATATTAATTCCTCCTTGTTTAATAAATTAAACCGAATAGGGCGTTCCTCAGACATAGTGAAGTAAAGTGAGCTAAGTTATAAACTAAATTTAGATGCCAACGGTATAAGTCATAAAAGATTTAAATTCAACAAGCGTTGTATTATTAGTAAGAACTTAAGAATAATTGTTAGTCAGTAACACACAAACAGATTGCAGTACTCTTCAACGTTAAAGAAAAAATGTTTTATCGGTATCGACCAGCCAATACGTTACAGAATGAAAGTCCGGTGGCAGGTGAAGCCTCCACGGAACCCTCTAATGCCTCAATACAGTAGTACACAAACAGTATTCAATACAAGCCTATGTTATACAAAAGGAATTGTAAATTAATGACCAGCCAATCAGTATTCAGTACAATTCTAAGTTACAAAAAAAATTACAAGTGAACGACCAGCCAATCCGTCACTGAGCGAGAGACCAGCGGCGGGCAGAACCTGCACGAACCAGCTCGCCCCGCGTTGGGCGCCGATGTAAAGGAGTTTTAGGGGGGGGAGGAAGAATGAAAGTTTTTTGTTTGTTCAGTAGAAGAATAGTTTTATTCCACAAACTTCGACACAGGTTAAAGAGGAAAGAATGGGCTGCTGGCTCGTTTGGCTGGTCGCAATCGGAGGAATCCTTTAGCCGGGGGGGTCCGTCCTAACGGGCTCCTCCGATGATTCACAAAATACAATTTTTAATTTTAAACAACGTTACTTAAAGATTAATGAATTAACGGAAGGGTGAATCCGTACAGAATTCTAAATTAAAGAAATATCCCGTAACTAATTATTAACGGAAAAGAGGAAACCCTTACAATTATTAAATTAAGGAAGTTTTAAATTAAGGAAGTCAATCCCGTAAATAATTATTAACGGAAGAGAGAATCCGTACAATTATTAAATTAAGGAAGTTCTAAATTAAGGAAATTAACCCCGTAAATAATTATTAACGGAAGAGAGAAAATCCGTACAATTATTAAATTAAGGAAGTTCTAAATTAAGGAAGTTAACACCGTAAATAATTATTAACGGAGGAGAGAGAATCCGTACAATTATTAAATTAAGGAAGTTCTAAATTAAGGAAATTAACCCCGTAAACAATTATTAACGGAAGAGAGAAAATCCGTACAATTATTAAATTAAGGAAGTTTTAAATTAAGGAAGTTAACACCGTAAATAATTATTAACGGAAGAGAGAAAATCCGTACAATTATTGAATTAAGGAAGTTTGAAATTAAGGAAATTAATCCCGTAAATAATTATTAACGGAAGAGAGAAAATCCGTACAATTATTAAATTAAGGAAGTTTTAAATTAATTAGTTGGGAGTAACTACTTCCACCCCTTAGGGTGGGGAAAACAATAAACAAAGAGAAGAAAGGACACGGATCACGTGGTCGGTGAGTCCTCCCGTCGACCCCTCGCTCGGGCAAGGCTCCCACCGGCACCGCAGCCCCCGTTAAGGCGCTCGGCCCTCACGGAACGGTAGCTCCCAAAACAGCACTCCCCCAAACAGCGCTCCCAGAAAAACCAGCTCCCAGGAAAACACCTCCCAGGAAAACACCTCCCAGGAAAACACCTCCCAGGAAAACACCTCCCAGGAAAACACCTCCCAGGAAAACACCTCCCCGGAAAACACCTCCTGTTTAGCACAGAAAACCCAGTCTTACACAACAGCCTAACGTTCCATACAGGCCACTCGGCGAGCATGAATATAGTCTAATTAACTTGGACGAGGATTAATCACTGAATTAATTAAGTTAGACAAGGAGGCCTCGACCAATACATCCAGCTTACATAAACAAATGGAATTTAATTAAACACAATCCCCACTTTCAAAACAATTAAAACATAATACAGGAACGGTACTATTCTCTCCGAGAACCCACAGTCCACTCGCTACATTCTCTTTGGGTAAATATCATCAAGGTAACTAACCCAGGGGTCCTACGGAACGGTAGTGGGGGCGGGCGACGCCAGTGCACGAAGCACGGGGCGTCGACCACGGCGTCACGCCGGTGGACAGCCATCGCGGCTTCCTTTATCAAAACAACACTAGGTTACACCATTTACTCTTTGATAAACTACCGCGTAGAAGAGAATGAGTTTAACGATACCTTTTTAGGGAGGTGTCACAAGCCTGAAGAAAGGCAGACAGTCACCGCGCCACTGGACGGGACGCCGACCAAATGCAGCTGATGCAACCGCCACACCCTTATACCAAGCCGCGCCACACCACACAGCGTGGTGCAAACACCGGGGCACAGACACACAAGCCTGAAAAGATTCCGCACATTAACCACTACACTTCGAGATTACCACGAAACCCCGTCGGAAAATTCCAATTAGAATGCCCGAAACTTACCCAGCAACTCAAACACCCCACACAACCAGCACAAACAGAACACAACCAGTTCGTTCACAACAGTCTCCGACCCCGGGCAAAAAGAAACCACACCCCGTTCGCCCTATATATATCGCGTCCCCTTTCACTTCACGCAACCAATCACTGCGGTCCCCGTAAGCGAAACCAAACTTCCGGCCTCAAACAAAGGCCTCGAGAGCGCGCGAAAAGTCAGAGTTCACAACACAAAAATGCAAGAATGCACTTAATTGCACCCAACTTGAGATCAATTCCAAAACGTCACTACGAAAGGAAGTTGTACACAAATACCGAAGACCAGCGCCAATCCTAGACGACTCCAACCACAGACACTACAGACTATAAAGTCCCCAGTTATGACTCAACCACAGACCAAAAACAAGCGCAAGGAATGTTTTAATATTTTATCATTCTAACGAAACACTATCCTTTTTAGGAAAATTACCAACTATAAAAGTCCCGAAATTCCAATAAATAAAATATACTAACATTCGACACAGACAAGAGGCTGAATGAACCACCGACTATATAGAACAGAGTGAACTAACGCGCCAAGTTTCAAAGTGACTCGAACGGCGTGCGATGATTGGTCTATTCATCCGACGACATCCTCCGTTCACTCGAGTCGAGCTGTCAAACCGCACAGTCCGCCAAACGTCATTAGGTTCCCAATGTCACTGTCAGTCCTCTATGTCAACAGGCTTGTCACTAACCCCAATTGTAAACAAAAGTATGAAAACATTTAAGATTTACGTTGATTAATTAAAGTAAAGTTCGAAGTGCGAACGAAAACTATTCGGTCCCGCGAAGAAGTTGATGATCTGGGTGTATGGTGTCCAGGGGAATGTCCATTGCTCAGGTCAGTAAATAAAACAGGTGTTACAATTTGTGTGTAGGTAAATTAGATCCTGAAACAACACAGAGGGTACGGGGCAAAGCTAGTATTGATTAAAACATAGGTTTTTCATATACAAAGCTGGCCTTTTCAATCAATCGTATTACAATTTCTAACTGAGATGATAACGCAGAGCTGATTAGATAACTAAAACGTTGAGGAATTGTCAGTAAGTCCACTACAACGTAAAATACCTACAAAATTACAAAAGACGAGTTAAGAATTCTCCCCAAAGCCTGACACTTTCGAGATTATAGACGCAAATTAACTCTTTACTTTCTAAAGTAAAATTTACCGTGTCTTCTTTCTTCATAAACTCAACCTCATAATTTATTTCTACTTTTGCGGCCGATGCTTCATATACGAGGCTAAACTTTTACGTTTCAGCCCCGATTGCAGCTTCTATGCAAGTTTAATGCACTAAATTTTATAGAAAGCGGGAAATAGTATACTCCTATTTACTGTTGGATGAAGAGTTTATGTGGTTTCTGCTTTTCGTTTTCAGTTGAGGAAGTAGAAATGCGAGAACCTTTCCTTATTTATATTAAACTAGCTAATCGGCGCACAGTTCTTTCCTTCTCTTTCCTTTCCTTTTCTTTCCTTTGGTCCTTTAATAAATTTCTATTTGCTAATGAATATTGTTTAAATATACTTAGTCGAATCAACAATTTGACAGAAAATAAAGTCACTTTTCCAGCAAGGCGGGAATTTGAATGATGAGTTTAAATTTCAGTTCTCGGTCTGTTCTGCGTTCTTGTCTTTATGTGTTGTCCATAGCACCCATGACACAAGGAATCCCAGTGTGAGGCGATGAGTGTGTAGCGTAAGCCCCCTTATCTGATCCATTTGTGTTTTTAGATTGAATATTTTTAGGGTTCTGTAGTCAAAGCAAAATCCACACTCACAATTTCGGAAGAGCAGTACAGAAAGGAGAAGTTTTTTTATTCGATTATAAAAAAATATATAAAAACAAACATTAATGTGAAAGAAATTTCATATTTTAATAGAAATGAAGCTTTAAAGTTGTTTTTTTCAAAAATATTTTGTGACGTATCAGTACTTGTCCCATGTGACTCATAATAATTCAGTATCATCATTATTTAAACTGTAGGCAAATTAACACTTAATTTTTTACGTGGCCCTCGTATGTTTTTGCCGTATCATAATTTTTCACGATTCGGATTTTTTTTAATGGCGGCAATGGTTTTTAAATGACCGTGTTCACACAAATCACGAATCGTAAAAATGACGGATACGGCTCAAATGATATACAGTCTTTTAAAAGTCACGTCAAAAAACTAATCGTGAAAAAACTCATTTCTGTATGCATCGTGAACCCGTGAATCCGTCATGACGTGTTGTTTTTTGACGAATCGTCAATGACTGGTCCCGTGTGAATCAACTCTGTCATTTTAGTCGTTTGTATCAATCCCACTGTTCGAGACAAATAAGTTATTACAATCAGTGGTGAGGACATTAATGGCGCTTTGTCCGACGTCTTGTTAATGGATTCTCTTTAGAGATAATTGTGTGGAAATTAACAAGCTAGGGTATTTGGAGATTTAGCGGAACTCTGGATACAGCCAACGTAATAATACCAAATTATCTCAGTCATTAAGAGTATAATGGCTACTACATCCGTGCATGGATGTAAATAATTATAATGCTTGCTCGATTATTCTAAGACCTTCAAAAGTGCCACATAGAACGCCCGTCTTTACAGGCAACCTATTAAATAATCATCGCTTTCCACGTATATGATATAAAAACGCTAGGATGCATTGAAAGCCCTGAAGTAAAATGAAATGCAACTTACGACTGGATACTAAAATCTGAACAACGGCAGAAAGTTATGTAAATTTTAGTATATTGCCGTTTTTAACTCAATCCGATAACCATTCTGTTTTCAATAGCAGTTCATAAAACAATTGAAAGGAGCAAAAGATCAACACGAGGGAGTATATATAAGTACAAATTTACCTTAATAATTATCTTAATTAAATCTGCTAGACTAAATGTATAAAAATATTACTCACTTTGTTATATTGACCATAGTCGCTGAACAGGCAAGTCATAACATAAAGATTAAGTCTAACGACTGAGCGTGCTAACGATGCAGACACACTGCGCCATGCTCTTAAATATTTATCGGCAAATATAAATACTTATATTAATGTTTAAAATATTTTAAACTAAGTTATCAGCAAAAACCCACGACTGTTTTTGTGTTGAAAGTGATATTCCAAATGTTATTTCTAATCATACTTAAATTTTATTATAATTTTTTTTTCTGTAAACTTCATTATTTATTTTCTTTATATAGACTTGTATTAATCGTTTGTTATCGCAAAATGTTTTACTTTTATGATTGAATCAGAATATACAACAAGTGATATACAATAGTGATAGACAATAGAACAAGTAGGTATTATTTTCTGTCATGAGGATCCAATTTGAGATTTCTTTAACTTCTGCTTTAACTCAAAATAAAAATATCTATCTAAATAAAAATAAAACAAAATTCACACATTCAATCAAATGTTTCACGCCTACGATGTTTTCCAAAAGTTTACCATATTATTTAAAATATTTCATCACTCATCTTTGTCATCAAAAATAACACCACCAATAAAAGTAATTCAATGTGATCACATCTTTATCCATCGTACATCGGAATCACCCATAAACCAGTGTGAACGACTGTAGAAAATAATGGAAAAGGTAGTCTTAATGCATTTAAATGTAGCCAATGGCGGTAAAAGCACGATTTCCGATGTAAACTACCTCGCTTTATACTCAAAGGCTTAATCCATGTAACTCGATTCGGGAAAACAGTTTCTTGACTTCATTTTTAAGGACTTCATTTTACCTGATGTTATGAATGACAATTTTTTTACCCCCGACAAAATAGAGGGGTGTTATAAGTTAGACGTGTCTGTGTATCTGTGTATCTGCGGATCTGTGTATCTGTATGTCTGTTTATAGCATCGTAGCACACAAACGGATGAACCGATTTTGTTCTAGTTTTTTTTTATTTGAAAGGTGACTTAATCGAGAGTGTTATTAGCTATTAGAACTGTCGGGGGTTTTCTTAATTTTAATTTAAGATTACTTAAGTTTATAATTGTCATATAATATTATATTAAATAGTATTGTTATTGTATAAGTCAAACAAATTATTCCTGTACTACATTTTTTAACCGACTTCCAAAAAAGGAGGAAGTTCTCAATTCGACTGTATTTTTTTTATGTTTGTTACCTCGGAACTTTGGACTGGATGAACCGATTTTGATGATTCTTTCTTTAATCGAAACCTAGTGCTTGTCGTGTGGTCCCACATAAATTTGAGCGAGATTTGACAATGGCATCCATGCCAAAAGCATATAAGTCTTAAATTTGCATTAAGTATGTGCGCGATAAATGGACGAATAACTCAATATCACGCCAACCGATTTCGATGATTCTTTTTTATTGGATGTACTTCATTTGAAGTCCGTTATTTTTTTATTAAAATTGTAGATTATTAAGGTAAGTTTTCATAAAATGTATTTATTCAAAAGTGCACCTAGTTTTATAAAATTTTTAACCTCCGAAAGTGCAAAGAAGCTATATTACATAGACTGGTTGGTCCACATTTGCTCCAATTAGTCGTATGACATCCATTAGTTTAGAGTTTTAAATGTAATAAAAAAGTTTTTTAGCTGAAATTCTTACTTTTATCACTATAAAACAGATTATTATTTTTGTATAATATAAATACTAAACATGCTCTTGAGGACTTTCACCGTCAATCATCTGAGAACCGCTTCAGACTTCGTACGCCGAACTCTTGTTTTTTCTACCGTCGACTTCGTCCGCCGTTTTCTGCTCTTCCACCGTCGTCAAACAGGTATTTCGTTTTAGAATCCAAACGCTTTGCCCAAAATCGAGGCAACGGTAAAGCGTAGGAATTCTAAAACAAAAAGACTGCACATGTCTTTTGACTGCTGTCTTCTTTCTTCCTTCATTTAAATGATATAATATTACTTAAATTAAAAACTGAAAATCACTGAGATTATATCCATTTCTTAGTACATATAATACCTACATATAATATATTTTAATTATATATCTATTACACTTTATGTATTGTAAACCATATTAGAAAATCTTCTATAAAACAATTTTATCTGTTATATATATAATTTCATTTATACATATTACGCCCTTAACTAATACGTACTTACAGTTTGAGAAAATTTTCGAATACTTCATAACAACAAATGTAATTTACCTGAAAGAGAAAAAATAAAATTATTATTCAATTTTACATAATTATACATTGTATACATATAGCAATCACATTGTGTCCTTGTCGAGTCTAGCTATGTCTACCAGTGCGCTTTCATAATCATGTTGTGTTTTTCTCAACCGCATGCCTGAACAACGATAGCGCATGCTATGATCATACCATAACGCACACGAATCCATCGCTAAAATGTGAAGACGAAAGATTATCATGAAAACGCACTGGGGTGGACATAGCTAATAACTTCTTTTTTACCCCACTTTCTTTAATCTTAAAACCCCCTCATTCCCTAGTCATCAAAAGTAAACTTTAAGATATTCCACAAATTGGATATTTCATGAAATTCAGATAAACGAGATAAAACCGCTCCTGGTTTCAGAATCCGACAATTACGAGCTAGAGAGTCAAATGAAATTATAATTTTATACGGTCCGTGCTTACTGCGGCCTACGGATTAGTGTCGAGCTACTTTGTCGACTCGACAAAATCTTATATTTCACTCGCTGCCTCAAATTGGCTACGGTGGTCGATCGATAATGCCGAAGATTGAATTTGGTGTAGTACTGTACGGCAAGGATTGCTTATTAAATAAGTGCATTATATAATGGTGTCTGGGTTAAAACGAGGCTCAAGCATTTTTGTCTGACACGGCGATGTTGTCATTCTTTGTGTGTTGAATCAGACTTAATTTCTAAACATAATCCTGCGAAAAAGATTATTTAATCTTGAAGGAAAGAAGCTGGCCAGCACAATCAATATCTATCATTGGATCTTAATTATTATCTTAATTATTACTATTACTATTATAAATAAATAGACAATAAATACAGAGTGAATACAAGCTGAATCCGTCCGTTGCTTAACATACAGATATTATTATCGCATGCTGAGTTGAGATTAGATTATTTAGAGTCGCGGGAATAGAAAAATGAAGCCACTTATAATACGTAAGTTACGTATAATACGTACGTTATTAATTTTCACATTAATGATTTAAAAAATCAATTTGTTTTTTATTTCTTTCTTAAAATCCCCAAAGCAAAGTTAATATTGGTCCGTTACTAACCGCTAGCGATACTTTCAACTGATAACCATGTCCGGTAATATTTTAGCACCGTTACTTATATTTTATGGGGTCATTTGATGGGATGCCTGATAATTTTAACGATTGGAAATTATTTCCGGTATAATTTATCTTTGTGGCTTCTTTTATTTTATAATATTTATTGGTACTAGGGGCCTGATCTTTAGTCGAAATACGAATAAAGTTGAATTTGTGACAGGTTACTTCACTTAAACATTTTTCAGTGTTTTAATTTGTTTAACTTCGCTGAATTTGCTGGACGAATATAAATTTGTCACTCTAAATACAATTTTCAATTTCCGTCACAAATCTATATTTAATATACTCGTACAACTATTTAAACTAAGTAACAAAATCTTATTCATGTTAAATAACTGTTACTCTTTGACGATAACGTCTGAAACTGACGTCTTGTAAAGCGTTCTATAGAAACGTTTGAGAATATCTTTATGTAAAGCCAAGAAGCGATCTTACCATCAGGCCATCGTAATCTACACCTGGTGGTATGCAGCTATTACCGCCCATAACACAACACCAAAGGCTGACAAAGACCGTTGTGTTGCCGACCAAGAAAGAAGTCAGAAAAACATTTACTATAATATTATCTATGAGGGCATCACATTTCTAGTAAACTGAAATTGCAAGTAAATATTTCACGATTGATTTTAACTATAACGGCTGCAATCAGAGTCACTAAATCGCTCCTTAGTATAAAATTTGTGTTGTGATTCTATATTAACTTTGAGTGTTTTCTATACATATTAACGTGACTTTGAGTGCGGCCGTAAGACCCGATCAGCAGGACAATTATTGATTATGACCAAAGAAAATATGCTTAAAAAGCCTACAACGTTCTTCCGTATTTCCCAGCTAACTTATTGGATTTTTGAATAAACGCTTCCACGGTCACTTATTCCACTAAGAATTCCTTCGTCAAGGTTGATGTGATCATACTTAATTAAAATATCCAAATAAGCAGGATCTGGAAATAATTGTCACATAAACTTGTACCTAGGAAAATGAACTCGAAACCCCTACTCGCAGGCAAGTCGGGATTAAACAGATTCTTTAATACCAATATGTTGATGTATCCCCAAAAGGTCGTGACGCGTAACTGTCCAATTGCCTGATTCTTGTCTCAGAATGAGAATTAAACTATAGTGTTAAGATTGAGAATCGTTTGCAATTATTGTTTTGTACATTTAAAATGATGGCGAAATCCAAGAGAGAACAGATAAAAAACTGACTCGCAAGCCACAGTCCAAACTAAAATAATTTATGCATGAGGGTATTTTTTCAATACACCTACAAGTATGAACGTCATTTTTTTAATTTTAACTCTACTACCATTTCGGAAAGGTGTTTGTACGTATTACGGCGAAAGAACTGCATCTGTTTTACACTAACTATATTTTATGAATAATCTTGTACGTCCTCTGCAATATAATGGTTGTCAAAGACAGTATAAAAGAAAGGCCATATTCGGTCCGCGGCTCCGCTCCGGTCGGAACAATATAGCGAGATTGAATCCCCGCGCGCTCGAGCGTGGAGCTAGCGTCTCCTCGCCCTCCCCCCGCACGTTACCTTCTTTTATACCTTAGCGGTATAAGTATCGATTCGAAATTAAATTTAGAATATAATACATATTTTTTTAGGTAAGTACACATTTTTTTGGACTTGGTTTAGAATCGATTTTCATATGCATGAAAATTTATGAGGAGTAGAATCAAACTTTCTCCGTTACGTTATGCGTTATGTTTGTAATTCGTAACACAAAATCTATTATTATAAATATTTGAAAATAAAAACGTCACGTTAAATTTAATAATTAATATGTTAATATTATATAAATAAAATATATCAGTAACATTAAAAATGTTACTTTCGGTAATATAAAAAGTGCGTTCATTTACCCTCACTTACTAATGTATATCTATACTAATATAATAAAGAGGGAAGGTTTGATTGTTTGTTTGCATTGAATAGGCTCCGAAACTACCGAACCGATTTGAAAAATTCTTTACTGTTGGGAAGCTACACTATCCCCAGGTGACATAGGCTATATTAAATATATTTTTTACTATTTTTCCCGAAGCGAAGCGAGGGCGATTTCCTAGTATTTTAAAATCGTACGTAAAGAGTAAACTCCAGTCGTGCGTCGAAGCTGACACGCACAATTTTTTTCCCTTATTGACTGACTATTCTCTCTTGATAATTTTATCAGGATTAATAAGGTATTTTTTTTAACTCATATTTTTTGCGCATAATTCTTATTTTTATTTATCAGTGATAAATCTTATTACGTAATCCATGCAATAATAAGTAATTTAATAGCGATATTAAACAAAATACTATTAAGGTATAATATAATTAAGAAATATATACCTACTTAAAAATCTGTAAAGTAACACCATAAAAAACACTTAAATCTAAATTGTATGTAAGCATTGATATTGTGCCAACAGGTACAATATTGTGATATTAAAGTTGGACATACTATAAAGGGATATTAACATAATTATTTATACCCAGTGCTTTTATCTTGATGAATCTTATTTTATTTTAAATAACTTTCACTACATCCTCCCAAATCTCGGATGACGCTCGCTTATGTCCTTGACTATAATATAGACTAGGTGTCGAGAGACTAATATTGATCCCTCTACTTTATTTTTACAGTGTGTAGATAAGTACGAAAATCATCCAAAGTGGTAGCTCTTACGGTAAATGTATCAACTTATCTCGATCGGTATCTCTAGAGGATACTGTGAATTTCATATTGCATCGCAAATCTTTCAAAGCGTTGTAGTTTCCTGTATATTCCATGCGCTATCTTGATACAAGGCAAAACTGATTTCTTATAATTAAATATTAACGTTATATTGCCATGATTTACAATAGGGATGACACAAATTTAATTCTGCTCTAGTATTTCTTTTAGAACTACGGAATGTAACACGCTCATTAAAAATATAATATAACAGTAAAGCTTGATAATAGATAAATAGATCCAAATTTACAATTTAGAGTGAGTTTATTCAGGTTCCCGGCAATCTTTGTCACACTATCATATTGTATTATAGATAACATCAAATATTATAATAGTTTACTGAAAACCATTGTTACGAAGCTATAATTAATCTACTTTGCAACTCGCGAGCTCTATATCTGATGGAATATACCTTGACGCGTAACACCTCCCTCCCGCACAGAAAGCATGCACTTATGATTATGATGAACAAATGTATATAAAATCAAAAATATTATGAAATAAAATATTGAATTATGTTTCGCTGCAAAACGACGTACCGCACCGTCAGTAAAATAAAATGACTCTATGAACGCTCTCAGCAAAATATTCATCTTCATCCTAATTTCGGATACGTCTTGAATAGTTGATGATTAAGGTACAAACTGTTTATTAATATTTGCTTATTATTTTTTTGGAAAATAAATACCTTATATCCTATTTCAGGGCACGTTCAGCAGTTTTTGGGTGAAAGAGTCATTAACATCCATACCGTATAGGATTGCTCGATTTCGATACTATCTAATTTAATACCATTCGGTCCCAAATTCAAGCACCAAACATACTCGGTACAACATATTCAATACATTTTGATAAACTTTATAATGCCCTGACTTTAATATTCTATAGCGAACCCTTCTCCTTATCAAAAGGCTGCGATTAAAGTCTATAAAATCCCAACAGGCTACCCTATCTCGAAGGACGAGCGGTATTCGCGTCACGTAGCCCACCTTGCGGTTGCGTATATGAAGTCTCAATTTGGGCTTATTATTTTACTTCATAACACTAGCAAGTGGTCTTGCCGACGTGCTTGGGAGTTGCCGCTTGAGACGAAAAGCAATTTACTATTGCTATATTCGTCCTTGAGACAAAGCCATACAAGCTTTTTATGTAAGTAAGAATGAGCAGATGAGCAACTAAAAGCATCACCGACGCGTTGGCAATCATGCAAGCGCGATATTAATATGTTAGTTTGTATTGTTTTAACGGATGATTCTCAAATATAATAAAAAGTAACATAGAATAGGTGAAACAAATATTTAGATTCATGAATTCTTGATTCAAAGACAACAGACATGCTGTTTAGATTCATACATACTCATCGTTCTCAGGGTTTAAAATTCAGTTCAAACCCGACATTATTGGGTTACAATTCGACCTACTTTCAGAGCATTGACGAAAATATAATTTTACTTGTAGATATATCCATATCTAACGATGAATGACGAGTAAACACAAGGTCCTGTGTACACACGAATCGGTAACAAATAATACGATATTAATACATACGTTTTGTTCGCTGATCGGCCATTTCTAAAACAAACAATTTGAACGTTGTCGCTTAAATAAATTTTTCTCTTTCTTTTACGGATTTATACAACTTCAACTCTTTTTTAATATCTGTCTATGTTAGGTTGCCTTTTAAGTGATAAAAACACAGAACCATGTTACTCTCACCTCTTTTGGGCCGTTTTATTTTTTAATTGATCAAGTTTTGCGAGAGAAAAAAAATATACTAAAAATTTAGTACTTAAACCTTTATGTGTAGGTAAGTCTATTCGTTCCCGGGTAAATAATGTTACTTAACCGGTAAATTAGTGTTTTAGCTACGCGAAAATATCAGCGTAATATTTATTTGCTACTGAAAGAAGGTATATTTCAAGAATTATTTTAAAAAACAAAGAATAAAAGTGAACCTTCCAAGAAAAAAGCTTTTTATTTTTTTGGACTTATTCACAGAATTCTGTCGAACGCAGCGCCGTTCAAAATTATAGGATTATGAATCCATGCCTATCTTGCCTTATAGGCTTGTAAATGCTATGAACGATAAGCGATTCAAAACTAAGGACTGCGCACATACAAATAGTCACACAGTTTGTGTGGGCTGTAGGCATGCGTTCATACACAATAATTCTTAACAACAATAACTGACTTCAAAATCAGGGATAACTCAAAAACTATTCGTCAATTCTCACTGAAATTTAAGAATGGTCACAATGACAAGCACCAGCTTTCGATTCAAAAAGAATCGTCAGAATGTGTTCACCTAGTCGAAAGTTCTGAGGTAGCAAACATAGAAAAAAATACATTCGAATTGAGAACCTCCTCCTTTTTTGAAGTCGGTTAGAAATATGTCCATGACAAAAATGGTACAATTTCTCGCTACTCGCTTTCGTTTATCCCGTCCCTAACCGAACATCAAAGCGAAAACTTTAACTAATCTCAAAGGCTATTCACTAAATTATAAATTCCTACCCATCCACTATTTCAAAAACACATTTCGAGCTTACAATGGACGACCTAACTCGGAGAATCACCCAGAAAATTGAGGAAACCATTAAAAAAAAACTTTTTGCCCCGCAGCGAAACGACGTAACTCCGCTTCAGTTTTAAACGAAATTGGATTTATTTATAGTGTGATAAAGTGCAATTTCGGTCGGTAGTTTAATGTGACGTGGGTGCATTATCCCGGAGAGGGTTGGGAGTCCCCTCACGTGCCTGCCAGTCGGATCACGTCTTCGGAACGTTTATTATTCAATAGCCAAATGTAATAGACTTGTTCATGTCACAATACATTGTATCAACGGCTGAGACATGGGACGGAGAACTGATGAGATTAAGATTTTAATATCAAACTCATACAAGGAAATACATACATACATAATTATATCGATGTAGACAAATTGTTATTCTAACAAAGCTTTCTTATCGTCATATTACCTATATTTTTCGTGATTACTATTCAATAAATGTCATAATATTAATAGGTAGGTATATAGATCGATTTATATACTTACTACTATATGTATTGGGAGAAAGAAAACCATGTACTGAAATGTCTTATGTCTTATAGGTTAGATACTTATTATGCCGAAAAATATGTGTTTCTAGTCACGACTTAACACAAAAGCTATTTTATCTGAACAATATTTGTTATCACACGTTGCCAAGTGTTTAACATCAGACGAATATTGTTACGCAGGATTATTGTAACTTGATAATCGAACTCAATCAACGCATGGGATTATAGCGATCCCCGATGATAATCATGGATATATTGTAAGCCCCGGGGGAAACGAATAATCAGATGGTATTGAGTAACGCCTTTTTCCGATAAATATTGCTCGGTGAGAAAATAAACGGATATTTTTGAAGAGGATACTGTCAAGAGTCAATGCACACTGCGGTAATTTGAGATAAGGTTCATAATATATTAAGTGAAGCAAAAACTTTGTACCCCAATACTGTATACTCCACCATGCGTTTGACATGCTGACATTTTGACCACAGAGCGGGTCTCTGTTAGGTAGATAATAAAGAACTATTATAGAATAACAAGATGTAAGTTTCAATACTATAACGTAAATATCGCGTTTTCAAAAGTAAGTAAAATGAATTGACATCCAGCACTTCCAATTTTTTGTTAGTTTATTAAGAGATGCATTCTATACTCTATACCCACCTTTTTTATAAGGGAAGGGTAAAAATAAAATTACTTCTACTATTCACGTAAATAATCCTCTAAAGTGCATAAGGTCAAAGAACACTGTGACCTAAACTGCATCAGTTGCTTTAACCGGTTTATCTTAACCCGGGTATTAGTTTAACCCGTGGATGTATGGCCGCGGTCTCGGGTCCGACCGGTCTTATTAGTTGCGGGCGGCAACGTCTTATATAAATAGCGGATGTCTTGGCTAAGTAACTAGTTGAGGCTTTAACGTTTTACTTTAATATATTGGCTACAGGCAATTTAAGCTGTCGCTATGCATCACGTCTCGTCTTCTGTTATCCATATCTCCTTCATAATTATGCTGTATAAATATTAAATCACAGTGTGATTTCTAGTTCATTTAAATGTTACGTAATTTTTTGTACATCCTGTATACGTTACATAAGCTTAATCATTTGAGTATCAGTTTACAAGTATCAAAACGACATACTCGAGTCAAGTGGGTCACGTGTCACTCTACCCTCAAAGTGTTGTTTACAATGATAATAATGTATGTGTTCACTTGCCCTATCCTGCTAATATAAACGTGAAATAAGATTTAAAATATTATAGTACAGTAGTACGATAAATAATTATAATTAATTAGGAGAGCTTGATACCAATAGTGTTTACTCGCACTTTATATTCGCGGACTATCAAATTTTATCTTTCCAATATTTACAATAAGAGGAAGAAAATTCAACAGTGCGTATTACCCAGCCAGATATTTCAGCAAATGATCATGTTATGCTACTCGGGGCCCTAATGGCGCGACACAACCAGATTTATGTATTCGAGATTATGCGTTATCATATTACAGAACTCTCAGAAAACTACACATGCGAATACAAAGTACAAGAAAATAGTATCTTTTTGTAGAGATGAGAATACATCTTAGTATGTATTACAATGATATATATTGTCATCATTCGAAGTTAACCTTGGCTTCTATCCATTCCGAATCACCCTTGGAGAAGACTTAAAGCATCTTTAGACTTAGAGCTGATTGGTGGAGGGGTTAGTGGCCAATCAGTGTTGAAAAATTTCATGCCCGAAGACCACAGAGACAGATACAGATATGATAGAGCAACAGTGATGTCTTTGGTGTTGCTGATGTCCTGGTATATGGGCGATGATAGCCACTTACTATCCAGGTGGATCGTCTCGTTTGCCGGCTATTTCCATAAAAATCTTATCTTATGTAGGGTACATAAAATATATTAGATAAGTCATGTCAAATAACACATATTACAGTTAAGAGTGTTTGTTGTCCATTTAATTTCTAAGAGTTTATTAAAATTTGACACGACTTGTCTTCAGATTTAACCGTCAAACTATAAAATTATTTACTTCCTCTGCTAACCAAAGTCAATTCCGGTGACAATTCTCACCGATTGATCTCTGACAGAGAAAGGAAATACATTACCTGTTTAATCAGATTCCATTCTGTGTCCTGGCGTCACGCCAGCCGCCGCCGCCGCTAGCGAGATGTCCGCTCCAACTGGACCGTATTGGAATGGACGTGATTGGTTTCTCGTTTCAACCGAAATCGACTTTAACGGTTTACGATGTACTAGAATCTGGAATCACTTGCCATTTGTAAATTCGATCAGTATTTCATAGGTTTAGGCGATTTTTAAATTTAAAGTCATTTGACATCGATTTACAGTTTGAATGCTGTAGATTCTAATAATTTTCTGGTATTCATTCAATTGAGCAAGAAGTTTTAGAGTGTAATGAATAGACGAATGATGAATGATGAAAAGGTGACTTAATTGTATTTAACAACCAAAATATAAAATGTCATATTACGCATCAAGGCTAGCGACACCAAATGATGTTTCACTAAATGATGCGTTGCCGATTAAGAAAGAGAGAAGAAAGACTAAGGAATGGCTCTCAAGCCTCCAGCCTGAACACAAACATATAATGTCCCAATAATCCCAGAGGAACAAATAACCTGGATTCACATTCACACACTTTCACAAAGACACCAGCATCACACACTATATCACATTTGTGATATTGGCAAATCGTAATACGAGTATCTTTTAAAAATTAGATTAACATATGAATGAAAATTCTGATATCGATATATTACTGAAGCTGCGACAAATCGAATCAAATTCAGTCATTCGTAGACACTCGGTTCAAATTTATGACCAAGACATTGCTGTGACTATTTTTCATACGTGCTTTCATGTTATACGCAAGGATCACGTATGGATGGAATAGATTGGAATATTTGAACTACAACATTTTCAATCACTGCCAGATGAAAAAAAAATTAAACATTATAATAGGTACGAATTATGAATGAAAAACAATAGAATAATGTTATAATTAAAACTCATTCTCTTCAAAGCACTACGTCATTAATTATAGTATTAGTCATTAATAATAGTATTTAATTTATTCAAGAACTTTAACTATCAAATGTACAGTTTACACACCCAGAATCAACAGTATAAATATGGACGAAACGAAGCCAGAATTCATTATAATATGCTGTACAACAATTTCTGCTATCACGATTGGTTGCGGTCGTGTATATCAAAGGCGTCATTAATTTGCCGTCGAATATCAGTTACAATAAGGGACGGTTGAAAGGAGCTCGTTAGAGGCGATTGGTGTCTAGGTTGCTGTCTTGCTAGACTTGCTAGCCTGTCTAGATCCCAAATTAGCGTACCGAAACTCCATTGTCTTTGTGCTAATTTTCATGATATCCCGTCTGATTCTCCTTGCCGTCTAAATTATATACCTTCATTTATGTTATGGTTATAGGCAGACAGCTTTGGAGCATAAAGTGATTCTGTGTATTTATGAAATACTCATAGATTTATGGATAATATGAACATTTATTTTTAAATATGAATTTGAATTTGGTGGAGAGATGCATCCATCCACCGGTTGAAGTTCGTAGCAGTTCAAAGCGGTAGTAGGTCGTAGCGGGTTGATTATGAATACTCTTTAAATTGCGAAAATCACAGCAAAATGAACATC
The DNA here is from genome assembly GCA_963932265.1 of Thymelicus lineola. Classification (NCBI taxonomy): domain Eukaryota; kingdom Metazoa; phylum Arthropoda; class Insecta; order Lepidoptera; family Hesperiidae; genus Thymelicus; species Thymelicus lineola. The sequence continues at coordinate 18,490,188 of OZ010686.1, forward strand.
ACAGAAAGGGTATGATTATACCTGAGCAATAAGATAAAGAACATAATTATCGTAATAAGAATATGATTCAGATCAAAACTTATGTCCAGTTATCAATACAAAATTTACCATAAAACGTTGAATACATTTCCAACGATACTTGTTGATAAAGAGGCATTTTATATCTTCTCAAGCGCAACAGATTCCAGGCCGCCAACAAGCTCACACACAATTGATTCCCGCATATATCGGCTCCAATGTAAATAAATATATGTCAGTATCCTTCAAACAAGCTTTGAAAGATCCTTGTTCCTTTATATAAAAGGGAACGGCATTTTTTTAAAGGGGGTAAGCCAACATGGAGATTGTTACCTTCAGGCTATGTTCGCGTTCCTTTGAAGCGCATCCTCGGTCTACTGAACCAAATTCGGTTTAATCTCCTTCAGGGTAAGTATCACTTTCGCTTGTCTGAATATTAGGATCAGCTGGACGACAATCTTTTTGGTAAAAGATCTAGTGCAATGCCTTTGTCCTAAACTAACTAGCTTTGTGCTCGGAATATTCGATACCTCAAAAAGGATTCATAAAGAGAGAATATTAATTTTGATATATTGTAATTTTGAAACAAAGTTCTGAATTCAAGGGGTTTTATTAAATTATGTTAACTTATCACTTACGAATGTTCTGTCTGTAGGAGATTAATTAAAAGTTAGCGGATTTTATAATGAGAGAGTACTTACCAGTCTCCGCCGTATCGTTTGGGAATGTCCATAATAAGTTAACACAGCCCCAGTTAGAACAACCCTTAATGTTGAAAGGTAAAAATGTGGAAAAAACGGCTCAATGATAAAAGAAAGATTTTCATCGCAAAACTTTGATGATTGAAAGAATTTTAGGCAGAATCCTAACAAGTACGGAACCTATCAAAAGAAAAACGATAGGGTCGCATTGAATAGAATTTTTTTGTGCCAATTGGGGCAGTTATTATGGCTTTAATCTGGATTTCGAAAACAGAGTTTTCATTAGATGTTAACATAAGGAATTTAACGTTAATATTTTTATTTACTTACAACATTAACATATGGATAAGCAATAAAAATAAGACCTTTTGTATAATAAAGAAAAATTGTAAGAAATGTACTGCAAATTATTATAAGTTCCATTACACAAGTAACGCTGAAATTTGTGTATCACTATTGATATATAATTGTGAAGCATAATTAAGTATACTAAATGATAAACATTTCTAAAATTGAATTTTTACATGACAAGTAGCTACGTTTTAACAACATACAGCGCCCCTGAAGCAAATCCTTTTGATCATGAATTATAATAATATCTAATATCTAGTCTTCTCATGAATGTGGGTATCATACACGAAAACATTTTTTTAAATCCCACTGTCAGTTCCAGAGATTAGGGCGTAGAATACAAACAAAAAACTCTTCAGTTTTTTTTTCAGTTTTTTATCTCTTTTTTTTAATAACATCTTCCACGTGTATTACATCTTACATACACGTATGGAATCCATACCCGTAGTATACGTACTGAAACGATATTCTGTTCTTGATTTTCCTGGCCCAAAGCGAGCATGTCAAAAATGTTTTCTATTGATTCACCCCAAACATCGCTGTAATAATGACACTCACAAATCGAGTATCATCTGAGCTCCAAATGGCGAGCATTACCACAATGGCTAATGACTAGTATTACTGTAACTAGCTTAAGGGGGAATGGAGAAACGGAATTTGCGGGGTTCGTTTATTTTCCTCAGTTAACACTAATAGTAATGGCGAATAGTGTAAGTGGTAACTCATGCTTAAGGCCGTTGCGGTAAAAGTAGTCGTAAAACGTAAAATGTAATAATATTATTTGCCAAATAAAATGTTTTATTACATCGTTATTTATGATTAAACAATTTACTAAGTACGAGTTTTCGAGTTTAATCAAAATTAACTTGTTATTATTTAATTAGGAAAATCTTAAATTGTACGCTTTGTAATTAATATCACATGTGAAATCCATGTACGCTAATATTGTAATGATAACACTAATTAGAGAACACTCGCATAAAATGACTATAATTATTTTCAACTCACCGAATTCACTAACGTTAAAACAATTTTAAAAGTTAAAATGTTTTTATGATTAGTGCGTTTAAATTTTGTTATTAAAATTGCAAGAGAGTTGGAAAATATTTAAAATAATTTTATTGTATAAACACAAATATGTGACTAATGAGAAGTTGAGTTTTTATTTTTCTAAGCGACGTAAATGTGTAATAATTCAACTCAAAAAAGCTAAAACAATTTTTTGAGAAGCAAGCATGCAATGATATATTCTGGATTGTCATTCAGCGACAGATATTAGATTTCAGGAAGCTTTTGGCATCAACCTATTAATGACCCACTACAGGACACGGGTCTTTCACATAACAGAGACCTATAGCATACCTAAATTCATTTAGGTTGCAATTACTATAACGTTTTGATGGCAATGTCGGTGAACCAGTTTCCCACAATCTGCTGGCAACCGTCACAGCTTTAACTAAAGCTTCAGACCAGCGGGCCTGATTATGAACTCTTATAAAACCATTCAAGTTCCAGGCAATTCATTTCTCGGGCTTTAAACGACGTATGATTGGCTAAAAAGTGTCACGTGACGTTGACACTGGAACTTGGCTGGAATTAAGAGTTCATAATAGACGACCTGGACGACGATGCCCATGACGTGGTCTATCTTGTCAGCTATTTGTACAAATAACTACGGACTCGCATATAATTTTTGTTCTAAAAATGCTGCGACGTGGCGCTCAGATAATTTTCCGGCCTCAAAAGCACTTTTAACTCAAACGAAAACAAGACAAGTAAAACTCGCAGCATTTTAACTCCCAAAAACCAAATTGAAATAAACAAAACCAGAACCGAATTTAGAAAATAATTAAGAATTATAACGAGTTCTGAATTAATTTTAAGTTGGGGTGAGGGGTCCGGTTTAGGGCGTTTGTAATTCGAGTGTTCGAGTTTTGCAGCCTTTGTTCCTAAATCAAACTGAGATGTAAACTTTTGCACACAACACATTGTTTGTTTTGAATTGAAATACCGTGTTAATAATAAGAAAATCGTTATATCCAAAGATATTATATATTAAGAAGAGGCAGATACGTTATAACCGCGCGCGTTGTGTGACTCAAAAAGTTCCCAATTGGGAACTCTTGTGATTAGTCTGCGTCGAGCGCAATCACGAGCGTGGCGCATCGTAGGTTCATACGTCCTTACGAAAATAAATCAAAATGTCATCGTGTGTGTTTCGAAAGTGCACCAATTATGACTCCAAGGTCAACAAAACACAAGGAATCTCATACCACATTTGAGTACGCTAAGATACTTAGATTATTTAGTCTATTTCAATTATTTTTCTAAACAATCTAATAACTCATGCAAAGACGCCATATTCAGATGAAGAAAGAGATAGCGATCTAGTTTTGACGCGAGAGCGATAAAGACCGTAGCCTATATAGATTGACGCGAGCGACAAACACTAGCTGTCTTTTTCACTATTATGGTTTTAGTAATGCCATCCTTTTTATATAATTTGCCAATGTACTAGTGATTGGTGTAGGCAAACAAAAGATAAACGTGTGTGTGTTATAGCTCGGTCGGAACAGATTTTTCGGTCGATTTGTAAGGGCATAACGTATCTGTATTTATAACATCTTTGGTTATATCCGTGTCTCAACCCGACATGTTATAAGTGTAAGCGAAAACATAAACCCACCGTCCGCTGCACTAATATTTCCACTATCGCAGTTGGCATAGATAAAATATGCAACATCACATACGCTCACGACTCGAGAAAAGATAACTATTTATCTATCAAAACGTTTGCCTCGGTCAGGTAATTCGAAATAATTAGTTGTCATATAATATTTTAAAGAAAAAAATACTTTGGTAATAGTATCTCTATTGAGTTTTGTATGATTTTGGAGACATTTGAGAGAGAAAATTAAAAAAGAATTTTTTTTTTTGAAAAATAAAGACATTTATTGAAACAGTGAAATAACCATCATTTAAAATATAAAAGTCACACATATTGATTAACGTGAATTACAAATCACAGTTTGTAACCATTTCTAACACAAAAATTAAAAACGAAAAAATTCTTAACTACTTTGTTATTAATTGGAAGCAAAAAAGGTAATACTACTAACATTAAAATATATTGTGAATTTAATCCTAAAATTCCATTTATTCTTAAGAACCATTGCATTATTTTATAATCATTCGGGATTATACCGCCCGCCCTTTGGACCGGATGCTCTAGTAATTTCCGTTGTAACAGCACCTTGCCAGGGATCAACTGAATAACTCATAACAGAAAATTTCTACATTTCAGTTTTAATGTAGAGGGCTTAAATTTTTTAATATTTACGTAATTTTTATAGAATTTTAAAAATGTAAAGTAACAAAATTAAATACTCTTACGTCATTTAGATAAATGCCATTTTCCATAACTTTCCAACATTTTCAATTTTCAAAAACACCAAAAGTTTCAATAACAGGAAAATAACATTTAGATAAGTTGAATATTTTGTAATTATGTGTATGTAAGTAGTATGTAATGTAAGTAGGCCTTAAACAAATGAATGTTAAATTAATTATGTTATTTTACCGTCGTTGATAAACTTTTATACATACAACATGGATTTAGTAAAAGCTGAAATTATCCAGCCCGCCTAGCCTAGGCCGGATGCTGCAGTCGAAATGCGGGCGTGATAAAATCATTTCCGTTTCACACCTCTGTGGGTATACTCGTATATTTTATATTTTGTTTACCTGTTAAGAAATAGAGATTTAGCTAAGATATAAATAATGTTTAAAAAAGAAAAATTTCTAATATTTTAAATGTTAAAGTTTGTGAAAAAATTTGGATGTCTTTTTTAATCTCAGACATCACAGACAACGGTTGTCTACAGAATTCCTGATGGCATTCGTCTTCTCTGAATCTCTTCAATCTTCTCTACTCATAATTAGTAAGGCAAATGCAGACAGAGTGGAAAGGTGAGCTTTACGACTCATTTAGCTATTGATTAAATTATTGCAATTTCAAATTCCCGTACTAAACGCTTCAATAGAATAGTGCTGAAAAATAACTTCAATTTCCAACTACTATACATCTAGAATTTTTGAAGATCAAAACCTACAGTACAACTCGGTAAAATGAATAATCTTAAATTAAAATTTAAAAAATCTTCCACAGTTTTATTAACACTGAACATAGCTAAGAACACTCTCTAAGTCACCTTTCAAACAAAAAAACTAAATCAAAATCGGTTCATCCGTTTGGGAGCTACGATGCCACAGACAGACATACAGATACACAGACATACAAATACACAGAAACGTCAAACTTATAACACCCCTCTTTTTTGTCGGGGTTAAAAAAATACACTAAATAATATAAAAATTCATGTCAAACACACTTATTCAGGCTAAAGCCGCCATAAATATATTTTACGTCGTCGTCGCATTTGACTGCGGTTGTAAAGATTACGATGACATTTTGAAGTAAGGTGGTTTTATTAGCAGTTTCCCGTGACGCCGGGAAGTGGGACAATCATCTCATTCCTTAACGGGCCGTGACGGTTCGGTAATGTTTCTGAGGGTAGTTTAAAATTTTGGCTCGTTGAAGGTGAGGTTGACTTCCGCTCCTTATTATTTTAAAGTTGGAAATAAAAATAAAGACAATTTTATAATTTAAAAAAGTTTCAAGATTTGACTCTATAAACTATATTTAAAAAGTATAGCCTGGGCATTTCTTTGCCACATGACACATAGCAAACCAAAATTTAGAATTTGTAGGGTGGAAGCTTAATAGAGGAAGGAGCTTTGCTAAAACTTCGTGACATCTTTTATATTTCACCGTAAACATATTATGAGCTTGTGATTCTTGGCAACTTTACATGAAACATTTTTAGTAGAATTAATGCTAAAAATACGTGAACATTACTACATTATCTCCTAAATAAATTCATGTCCTTGTATACTATTCAAAACTATTTTAAGATTGGAAATGTCAATACTACGTGACTGTACTCCAGTTGCAGCGCATCTGAATTCTTCAGTTCGCATATGACGTTCAACGCTCCCTACGTGCAATAACAGCTAAAACCTGAAAATATGCCACGGGTACGTGATTCTCCAAATACGAGGCACAATTTAAAGTACGTGTCTACATGAAATGACAATACATTTTAACATTAAAGAACATATTGTCATTTATTATTTAGAAGAAAATAGTGACCACAGACATAATATAATTTTTTTCTCATGTTTGTCAACTATTGCACGTCTCCTCGGCGTGTCTCTAATCTCGACATTTATGACAATCAAATTTCTCGACTTGAATTCATTTTATGACTTTTTTGCACTTTCAGGATAATATGAGTTCACGTATATCAAGAGAAACACTTTTTTATAACATTAGAGACTCCTAATGATATTATGTTTAAAAATATATAAAAACTGATTTAAAAAAATATCCGTGGACGTCGTGGTGTCTTAGTATATACTAGATAAAACATTTACAACAGGCGCGTAACGAGACTTTTTACATACTATGTGTATCATTCGAACTTTCGAGTACATTCATCCCTATTTGAAAAACCAACTTTGAAACCATTAGACTCTTCCTTTGATATATATTATTTATAATATCATCGTAATCTACGATAGCTAACGTGAGCAGAATCGTAAGTGAGTACGTTTGCAGATTTCTCATTCGCGAGTGAGCGAAACGAACGATTGCTGACGTCATAGACCGCGTTTGAATTTGAATTGTGGTTTTAGAGGCACATTCAGCATTTATCGCTTGTAGGAGGGAAACATTTTCATCGATCGCCTTTTAAATACATTCGTTTAGGGTAACTGAAAATAAAAAGGTATGTGTGGAGCGATGTGATTTCCCATGACCCTGTAAGCCGTAGCCCGTAACCGATTGGGGTAGGTACACAATAGCTACCCAAACCTTTACCTGCAGTCGAGAATATTTTTCACTTAACAGCTATTATATACCATGTGATAGGAATTACAATATTTTTAATTTATAATAATTAATTAATTAGCGTTCTACGCAACATTTCCAACAGTAGACACCCAATCCAGCAACCTCTTAAAGAACCACTTAGTGTAATTCGTCGTTAAACAGAGTGAACCACAAACATCTGAGACATGGGATGGATGTGTATGGATGGATCGTCTTCCACCTTAATTAATCAAATCCTTGAATAAATTTATTTTGGTAAGATTCCATCATATATTTCATATATTTCATGATATTGCGTTTTCTGGCCTCATTACAGTCTACGGGTTTCACAGAAATAATGAAAATGTTTGCGTTAACTTAATTGAAATTAACCCTAGAAGGATAACCTACGTAAATTTTACTCCCAAGCTGGAATTAAAACGTAACAGTGGTGTCAATTTTAATGTTACACCGTCGGGGGTTCACAAGTGCTTTCCTCATCTCTTCTCCGGAAGTCAAGTGCTGTAATTCGACGCTAGCGCACGTCACATCGCAAAAAAGGCGACGGTCTTAGAACACTAGGTGAGTATATTTTACTCCTAGTTACCAATAACATAGGTTTTTTTCATTTTAATTATTATTGGTATTATTGATTCTTAATGCTGTGTTTTGTTTTTAGTATATAAAATTATGGGACTAAATGGCAGGTATATATACTCGTAGTAGGTCCATCCAGCCAAGTCCCACTTCCCTGGCTAGGAAAGTTTTTTCTTCATCAAAATGTTTTCTAGCTTTTTTAGTGATGACATTCCTAATTAAAACAAAGGAGGAAATATAAATCCAATGATAACTATTTTAAGAAAGAAGAACTTGAGGCATTTTAGAACTTATTATTTTATCTGACGTTTAGAAAAGTAAAACTTTTATAAATAACTCTATTTTATATGTCTAAATACCGCAACATTTTTTGTTGAACCCATAAGTGCAAAAATCTATGTTTTTTCACAGAGCCTTGTTTTATTTAAAAGCAAATATAATATTATATATTTATAATGATATTGTAAGATATTCTTTTATGAAAATAATAATCTGTTTTCGTTAATTACTAAGATAAAAATATATTTAACTGATTTATCAAATGTTTCTTTATTGGAGTAAATTTTACTCCTAGTTACTCTTAACGTAGGTTGAATAAAGGTTATCTTTCTAAGGTTAAACACATTGTTACACCGGGGCCTAATTGGAATAATTTGAAATACGATCTAATTTTGTAGATTTAATAACATCTAAAAGAAACGAATTTTGTTCGTTACGGCGCTAGCACTAAATCAGAAGCTGCTCTTGGCTGCGAGATGAGGTAATTATAATAGTCTAATAGTCTGGTAAAGAAACTTCATCAAGGGCCACTTAATGAGGGTTTTACATTTTCTAAGGTTACCCTGAAGTGGAAAAAGGTTTTAACTTTAAATAAATAAATAAATAACGCTTCACACTCATAGCCCCACACTAGGATTCCCTGTGTCGTGGGTGCCATGGACAACACACAAGACAAGGATACTCACACCCAGACCGAGAACAGAAATTCAAACTCATCATTCAAATTTCCGCCACGCTGGGAATCGAACCCAGGACCCTTGGCGCGGCGATCCGGCATGGTAACCATTGCGCCACACGGGACGTCTTTATCTGTTCCAGTGATAGGGCATCGCATCTCTCAGACATTTGTATTAAAAGTATTTAAATATAAAAAGTATTTCATATCGTGGTGTTAGTAATTTCTCATTCATATGGCAACCTAAAAGTGATGCCTTTATAACTTATAAATAATCCTTAGTGACAGTGAGTTAAGTGGTCATGAGGTTGTTGTCTTAACTGATGACTATTTCTACGTCTACCATCAACGTTTTCAATTTTTATTTTTTAAATGTCTCCACATACGTCAGATTCTCAGAAGGTTTCAAAAAATAATTACTTATGATATTACTTATTATTTATTAACCAGAAATAAGTAAACCGAAAATAAATATTGACCTTTCCACCACCAGGAAAAAATGTGTCTTTTGAAGTAGACCGTTTGTTATTTTTACACATTTTCTTAATGTCAAAACGGCTATAATTTCAATATTACTAAACCTCCTTCAAACACCCTAAAACAACACAGTACACAGTAAAACAACAAGCAGTAGGAACAGAAGAAGCGGCCTTGTAAGTAATAAAAACAAAGGGTGCAAACTTTCACCAAAACAGATTCAGCTCTCATTAAGGAACAACAATAGAGCGTGTCACATTGGAGGCCTCGGTCACGTCAAGACGCCGAGGTCGTAATGAATCACGCCTGAAACGCTCTGCTGGTTATTATTTCCTTTCGTCAAAATATGGGCATAAGATTGCGTTCGTTCTTATTTATGACTCCGGCTATTGAAACGTCGGCCGTCGGCTCCATTCACCATAATTACACATGATTCTCTATTGGTGAATATTTACCAAGGTTTCGAGTTTCGGGACGTAAAGAAATGGATGGATCTTATGCGTTGAACAATTTTTGATAATCTAAGTTTTACGTTATACGCAAACTCGAGTATCCTGGGTTCGATTCTTGGCCGCAGCAGACATTTGTATTAAAAGTATTTAAATATTAAAAGTATTTCAGGTCGCAGTGTTAGTAATTTCTCATTTATATGGAAACGTAAAAGTGATGCCTTTATAACTTATAAATAATCCTTAGTGACAGTGAGCTAAGTGGTCATAAGGTTGTTGTCTTGACTGATGACTATTTCATAAAAAAATCAGTGAATTGTCATTCATGCTATAAGTAGGCGTTTCAAACGTCAAATTTCTGCACATTTATCATAATCACTAACAACAACTCGTCATTGCTACTACACAGCTTATTGCTACTGCATAATCTGCATAATATCCGTTCGCTCCGGCAAAAGACCTTTATCCGGCTACCCATGCGTTAAACTCAAAATTTCCCTCAATACAATGTAATTCCATCCGGCATCCATTCCGAGAGACGTTGCAGATAAATATCGTATCAATCCAAATGCCACCGAATTGAATTGCCCTCTGAAATGAAATTCGCTTCGTGACGTGTCACGTGATGTAAAATGCACGTTGCACGTGCCGCGTCAATAGGTCGCTGGAATGAAAGTAAAGCCTTTGTAAAATGCGTGCTTTTATATTGGCCGTGAATTGTGTTTTTGTATTTTAATGAAATACAGTGCGACTATGTGCGTAGGCGGTGGTCATTGAAAGCTGAAACGTCAGAAGCGCGTGTCCCTTGTCCTAGGTGAGCGACTAAGCGACGTGTTCTCATTCAACTATGTATGTTGCACTTTGTTTAATATGATTCGCGTCCCGTCGTGTTGGTTTCATCGCTGACAAAAAGGAAAGCGGGGTAGAAAGAGGAGACTGTAGTGTTCCATCTGCGGTCGTCCTGTGGTTTTACTTTATAAATAATCTAATAATCTATAACTTACGAGATGAATACAGACATAAAACAGAATTTCAATTTGAGATTGTCATTAGAAAGAACCTGATTGTATGTAACCATTAAACACAACAAAACTTAGGAATATATTGTGTATGTTATCAGTGGTAATCTTTATTTATAACCCACATACTTCTAATTAAACCACATAAAACCATATCTTACCTCCACGTTGCCTTAGCTTGCCGCAAAGCCTTAGTTAAAACTAGGTATCCTTAAGTTTCCTGAAACCCGCAGTTTATGGCAACAACACATTCTCGCTCGACCGCACATTGACTTCCCACATTGCATGTATGAACATGAATGTGGCTACGAACATCGTAGTTAACACTCAAGTAACCGCCAAATTACGGTATTTATAGCCTTACTGCCCACAAGTACGTAGGGGCTAATCTTACTTGTCAAACTAATCTTGGACATCACTTTGATACTAAATAATAAGTCATAGTAATAATTTTAATATACAATTATTATACAGATATAATTAGGAGTATATTAAGATGTTTTGACGTTTTTCTTCATCTGCTTATAGCGAGATGAAGCGACTTGCCTTCGACGCTTTTATTTATCTCTATTTATCGATCAGATAAGTGTAGGTCAAGCACGATGACCCGCTAGTCTCGTCGTAAGATAAAGCTAAATCTTCTACCATAAAACAACTTTACGAAGCTAAACAATCAACAATTCAGCTGCTCTTAAAATCCCCAGTAAGTTGCTGGCAATAGCCGCTCCTCTACGAAGAACTTCGGCCATAACACCGACAACTCTGGGTTTTTATAGCTCTTGTTTAAAGCTTTACCCGCTTAAAACTTACAAATGAACCGTGGTTTTCACCAATAACCTCTTTTAGACGTAACATGTTAAATTAGCAGTAAAACAATACATTTAAAGACGTCGAGTTATTTTGCAGTCGTGTATCCGGACAAATCTCGTGCCCTGTTCTCATTGCTTTATTCAAATACTAGCTGTGCCTCGCGGTTTCACCCGCGTTAATTTGTGGAAAAAACTAACAACTAAAATATATGACGTTATATTAGTCCAGTCAAGGAATGACTCAAAAGAGGGTATAGAGTGCGTGAGCGGGAACCTAAGCGATTTCTTCAGAAACTTGTTCAGGGTGCTTAGGGTGATAAAATACTAAAAGTCCCCGCGTCTAGGAGGTGAGCCGGAGGGAGGGGGGGGTGACAAAGGTCTCAATTTTAGGTTTTTCGCCAATATCTCAAAAACGGTGCGTTATAGCGAAAAATGTTCTATGATGAAATGAAAGCTTATAAAATTCTCTATAACTTTAATTCTATACACTTTTTCCGTATCTCCGACCGTTTTTGAACTATACGCTCCAGAAATGTAGCAATTTAAGTTATTCAGCGTGATAATAGCGTGATTCACATCAGCTGTCGTAAAAATGACACCTGAACTGATACCATTAAAAAGATGTTAGGCAGGCATCTTTATATAACGAAGAGGCAGTTCCGTTGCAGCTCAAATTTTCTGCTGCACCAATTGACTTCAAGAATCATTGTTTTTATGTACATATTGTCTCAATGAAGATATAAAAAAGCCTTTGAACCAAAGGCGGGTTGTACATTCAGTTGAGACTCTAGCTGTTAAATATTGTATCAAGCAGGTATGTTCTTCGAGAAATGATGCCTGGGGTAACGAAGTTCTTGATATTTTTTCCTGCATTACCGATATTGTTGCTGAAGGAGCAAAATATCACGAAGACACTATTACTCACTTGTGAAGCCTGTCAGTTACCCAAAACTCTACAAAACTGAGATCTCTAGAGATACCCATGTCATAGAGGCTATGGAAGAAATATTTGCTTACATGGATTACTTTCCCACGATGAGATACTCGTTTTTTTGTTTGTTTTTGTTAAAAGGCTTTTTTATCTTCATTAAGGCAACATGCACATAAAAAACAATTATTCTTGAAGGCAAATGGTGGAGCAGAAAGTCTGAGCTGTGACTGCCCTGCCTCTTCATTAGATAAAGATGCCTGCCTAACGTCTATTTTAATGGTATCAATTCTGGTGTCATTTTTACGACAGCTGATGTAAATCAAAAGAGATGTCAAGTCAAGGGTACTTCGATATTTGCCGTCTTTCCTTTCCTTACTAGCTTTAATACGACCCGGTATTCCCTTTACTTTCCCTCAGAGACATCGTTACTTCCTTCAACGACATTCTCGTCGTACAAAATGCATACAGGACTCTTATTAGTACTCATGTTGGATAACTATTTAATATTTATAATATTATGTGGCTGCCCCCTTGCGTTACCGGCTAGGCTACCGTGCCAGACAAAATAAAATTGCGAAAACCTATAATAACATAAGCCCGAAGGCAAGTATACAATATCAATAGGAGTTTTAGCCAATAAGGTCGCGTTTCCTACAGCGAGCATTAGAGATATTGAGCGAAAAGAAATCTTCATCAATATCATGATTGTTTTCCCGCCTCTGCTCAGTTATCCGCTGTTATAAAAAAACGCGATTTCTTACTGTTACTGCCTGTACTACGTGGAGGTACTCCCAGCTTAGGTTACTATAAATTTTTAAATAATTTTCGTATCAGGTAATTGTTATCACGCTGAATTACTTTAATGTCGACATTTCTGGAGCGTGTAGTTCAAAAACGGTTGGAGATATAGAAAAAGTGTACATAATTAAAGTTATAGAGAATTTTATAAGCTTTCATTTCATCTTAGAACATTTTTCGCTACAACGCACCGTTTTTGAGATATTGGCGAAAAACCTAAAATTGAGACCTTTGTAACCCCCCCCCCCCCCTCCCTCCGGCTCACCTCCTAGACTCGGGGACTTTTAGTATGTTATCCCCCTAAGCACCCTGAATAAGTTTCTGAAGAAATCGCTTAGGTTCCCGCTCACGCACTCTACAACTACTTTATTGACTGTACTATATTGCCTATAGCCTTCCTCGATAAATGGACTATCAAACACAAAATGAAGTATTTCCTGAGATTAGCGCGTTCAACCAAACAAACTCTTCAGCTTTATAATATTAGTATAGATTCCAACTACAAAACAAAAAAATAGGATCTATAGTATTAGTATACTAATTAGCCTACTAATAAATATCTACAAGATTTTCTTATAATCTTAGGAATTTATTTCTAACTATTTTGTGTGTATTATTTTTGATACCTATGCCAGATTTCCTACTAACATAATATACAACCCAATTATACATTGAAGGAAACGCTAATAATATGTAGTATGAAACTAATACGCTGACTAAACCAATTACTAGTTTTCACTCAGAGAATTTGCTTCTCCTAAAAGCGCCCATAGAGTACATTTATTAGTAAGCTTATCAAAATTCAATTACCTGTCCAATAACGTTGTCAAATATCAGCATGGTGGCGGCCACGCGAGACAGACTGGCTAAATATTTAGAAAGGAACTCGTCCAATTTTTTTGGCCGAAGTTTTTTGGAAGTTTTTCTATTTCCCCGACCAGCGTGATCGTATCGTGGATGCCAATCATTCTCCGAATCCAAGTAGGTATTTTCATTAAAATTATCTTATCAGATGCGAGATGGATGGGATTTCTTTGGAATAAATATATATCGGTGCAGTCTAAAATAAGTTCGTAATAATCTTTGAAATTAAGAAAAAGGGAACTGTCAAGAAGACAGACAGATTGAGAGTATCGCGAATCAAAGTAAACAACTAAATAACGTTGAATTGATAAAATCGGGTGTTATCAGGCAATAAACGGATAGTATCCTTGTGCCTGTCGAATTATGGGTTTTATTTAGTATCCTGGTAATCCTGACACATAAGTACGCCCACAGAGAGAGATCTATGTTCATAGTACTGAACTCAGATGATCTGAACATACGAATGAGTACCTCCACAGAGCCCTGTGCTATATATATATGTATAATGTATTAGAGTTACAATAAGTTATCTATCGTTAATCCAAGTTGGGTTAAAGACCAGTAAGTAGTTAAAAGGAAAGCGCAAAAAATATTGTAAAAGTGAATTTTAAAATATCTATGTAGTACCAAGAGCCCTTACAACGAAATATGGTTATAACACCTTCGGATTAACGCTACTGGCGTAAGTGGGTATCATTAGTAAACTTAGGATTATGTCACTGATGTAAAGCGATCTTTCAAGACCGTGAACGAAAAATTGGCGACTTAGTAGATATATCTACGTATCCTAATTACAGCACAGAATACATAACACAGAATACACAATACATATTACTGGTAATTACTAATTACAGTATATTTATTCAAAAGATTGTTACAATATAAAACATGTTGCAAAACAACATCTGCTAGTTCAGCCAGTTTCGTAATAAAGAAGAAAGTCGTCATAGACATATTATTAAACATTTTTGTATTGCGCAAATCTTGGCATTTCTCAAGAGTTAAAAGGGCAATGGGGTGAGGATTAATGGATTAGACACTTTCTGACCACTGTCTTCGATATCGTTTAATTAGACAACAAACTCCCTGGCCCCTTTGACGAAAGTACCTAACAAAAAACCGGATAAAAGGCTAAAACCCTAAATAATGTTCGGGCTCATTGGCCCAAGCGCCTAAAACCTGATTTAATGAGATTTTTATTCCACAGAGAAATTTAATATTTTTATGTGATATGATAAAGGAAGGTTTTGTTTTCAGTTATTTACATAACGATAATTTTTCACAGCTCACTTTTCTTGTTAATGGGGGACAGATTATTTTCTATTAAAAGGCAGAATCAAATCACTGACTTCATTTCATGATTCACCAATACAAACAAAATATTAGATAACAAATACACAGGTACACAGAAAATATTAGACTAAATATTTCCTTAGTCCTTAGAATAAAATAGTATTTACATAGAATAACTAAGGACTAAATAAATATTTATTATTTCTGAAAAGTTTCGAAATAGTATGTTTTTATTATATTTCTTGACGTGTGAGTTAAATCCACCTACTTAGTGTTGAACTATTTCGAAACCTTTGAGAATAAAAGCCAAAAAATGACGTGCATAAGTGTATCAATGATACCTACATGAATAAAATATTTTGACTTTGACTTTGATTTGAAAAAATATTCCTTAGAATATCCCATAATTAGTTTAACCTAAATGTGGCTTATAGTATACTTTGTCTCAAACGTACAGAGCAAAGTTGCCTAAAAATTGTCACTTCAACCATCATGAACCAATGACAATAGTCGATCGTTACATCTTGTTCATCCTCGATACACGTGATATATTACATACTTATGATACCCTCATTCGGAAACATCCCGTGGAAATGCGGGAGATTAGATGGAATGTCGGAAGGTAATTTTTGAGGCTTTCGTGCGTGGGATCCAATTACACTCATATTCATTAGGTAAAATCACATTATACTTATAGTATCGACCTCAGTTCACTCCTAACCGCTTGAAATAAATCTTATTCTACCGAGACACAATATGTATAAGTCAAAATATACAATGTGAAACAGGTGGCTTGGATATACATACTAGAATATTTAATAGTTCTTGTTTATTATTCGACTAAAATAAACTGACCAGTATGAACCCGATACTAAACTTATCCACTCATTGTTTATATTTATGCGTAAGACTCTCAATCTTCATAATTATAACGTTAGGGTCGAGGATTTCATAGACAAAGTGAATAATTTTGACCGGCGATTATCTCGAGAGCTGGAGGAGAGGCTGGCCCAAGGACCGACTCACGAGGGTTTCGTTTAATTAACGGAACCCTCAAAGCCCTACACGGATTTAATTGGAGAAATTTTGTTGCCGCCTTAAATGCGTCGAGGTGTTATAGTTCTGATTGTCAGAAGTTGGACTTTATCCGGCTCGAAGGACCACTCACGCTGTCGCTGGACGGTTAGTTAATTGTTCGTTAATTGCGGGTTGGCAATTTGGCAGGTTTTGCGTTCTCGTTTCTGGTATGTTTCCTTTTACGTGTATAGCATCTTTAATTTAAGGCAAAAACATCTGAATATTTCCTATTACTTACTTCGTTGCTCATCAAATTTCATAGGATGATATCCAATATGATGTCACTATTATGATCACGTAACTATCAATAAATAATTTACAATAATTAAGTACTTGACGTATTTTTATTTTTGAGACTTCCGAACTGAATAAATATGGTTAGTTTCACGACTCCAGTGTAACTATTTGTCTTGTTTTAATGAACTTTAAAATTTATTATTGCTAAGTTATTTTGCCTAATAAAATTATTAGGAAATAAATTTGACAATTGGAGTTAAGCCTCGTATCTTCAAAGCGCAGTTGATATTTTACATTACAGTTCTCACGGACTTTATATATTTTCCCAAATATATTTGGTAAATTCTCAGCAAGTGCGGGCTTAGTAACTGCTGATATTTCAAGCAATGTTTGGGTCCGTGCAGACTAAAGTTTATTTTGATTTGAGTAATAAGAAATTGAAACCGGTATCATTATATTAACCGAACTATTACCACTAAAAAGTATCAGTAGTTCGGTTAACCGACTTAAAAAACACGGTGATTTATTTTGTAACTTTACATACATTATTGATTTTAACATATAACCACATTACATGAAAGACTAACTCACTAGATAGTAAATTCATAACTAACCAAAACAACAAGTAACTCGAGTAAATAACTAATAAGTTAGTAAATTCATTCACTGCGAAATTTTTACTTATATTCTACTTATTAATAAATCTTCACAGATATTATGACTGAACACTACGGTGTTATGAAAATGAGATAAGAAATCTTATTTTAAAAAGTTTTTCGTATATTTTTCAACGAAAATCTTTACATTTGTATTCAAAATGGCGGGATCTCTTATAAAGT
Organism: Thymelicus lineola; assembly: GCA_963932265.1. NCBI lineage: Eukaryota > Metazoa > Arthropoda > Insecta > Lepidoptera > Hesperiidae > Thymelicus > Thymelicus lineola. Next base: position 18,507,535 of record OZ010686.1, read on the forward strand.
TCAGTTATCAGCCCCGCAATGAGACAGCATTTAGAAGCTTCGGACGCGCTTTTAACATGTACGCTACTGTTACATTTTGTTTCTTTATTTAAAGTGTATGGCGCTTTATTTTCTTGTTTATTTTGGAAACATTCTCATATTTAAGAGATAGCAAAGAGTATCTCATCTTAAAATGCTATTCTGTTTGTTAGTGTCCCAGTACTTTATAATAATTTTTTAAATATTTATGCCCAGTGTAAAAATGCTTAAAAGTATCTTTTGATAATTTAGATTCGTTATTGAGCTTAAGTTTAGTTTTCTGACTTGAAAGTAATGGAATAGCCGGGAAGGGGGGGGGGGGGATTCATATCCAACATTGGTACATAAACATAAGGACATCATTTATATTTGTTTTTTTTTACACAAATAACTTAATGCTTGACCACAATCCCACCTGATAGTAAGTAGAGATGTGGCCCAAGGTGGTGAGCATATTAACTTAGTAAAAGCCTATTCAATCTATTTTTCAAGACATCCACGTTATAGGCGAGAACGCCGACGCAGGCAAGTTATTCCAGTCCTTCGCGGTGCGTATAACAAAGGACGAGGCAAACCGCGTCGTCCATACCGGCTGGATGTTTACGACAAAAACCCGCCGTGGTTCGGTGGAGAAACAGAGATGGGGGAAATATTTCAAATTCCTGTGCACAGGTTACTTATTACTTAGGTGCACATGTTTACTTAACCCGTCAGTACTCAATCCATTATGTATCTCGTATTGTTTTGTTAAGTAAAGCATAGCTGTGATCATCCATGGCAATTTAACATTAGGCTCACCTGCGCTTTTGTCGTTATTAATTATTGAATGATTGATAGCCTAATCATTTGAACGTTGTTCTTTTATTTTTTTAACGCTTACACACTCATACAGCAGTAGGGTTTTACCTGTGTCGCGGATGGCATGGACGACACTTGTAAACACATCAAAATAACACCCTGCACCCGAGTAGAAATATTTATCTGTCACATAAATATCTGCCCCGGCTGGAATTCGAACCCGGGACCCCTCGCTTCGCAGGCAGGGTCGCTACCAACTAGGCTACAGGGTCGTCACGTGCACATTGCAGGTATCTGGGTTCGATCCTGCTTCTGAATTGAATTCGTTTAAAAATATTTATACCGGCGAAGGAAAGCATAGTGAGGGATACCTGATTACCTGATACCCCATAATATTCTCTAGGGTTTCAAGTTTGCTTCGCTTGGCCAGCATAGCTGTGGCCTCTATTACATTGTGTGAGGAGACCCGAGTCTTATAGTGGGACAGTTTTGGGATGTGATAAAGTGGACACTATATTAATGGGCAATCATACTGTGTTTATATTTTATATTAAATGAGGTAAAAACAACCCTTCGGTAAACCTAAAAAATAAACGTTTAAACAACTTTGTGTTTCCTAAGCTATTTCTCTTTAGTGACTTAAGTTGGCAATTATTCGCTAATTTGAAATACTGATAGTACATTACCTAAGAAGGCCGAGCGTGAATGAAGAAAAACTAATTTGATTCGCCTAATTTATGGCGTGAATTTCGCTAGAGGAAATGAACTTCGCGTGCGCTTAGCTCGTCGGCAGACAAAGAGCAATATTTATTTTTTAAGGTAAAGTTTTTGAGGCATGGGTCTCATAAATCAGAAAACTTTAAGCAAGCCTTATATATTCATAGATAGTAGTAAGTAACTTAAGAAGTGTTATGCAGTGGCGGCCTTAGGGGGTGGCAAACGGGGCCACCGCCCGGGGCCTCGCGCTTGCAAGGGCCTCGCGCTATCATCCGAGTTCAAAAAACTTTGTAGACAAAACAAAAATATAATTGCATAACTACGAACGGAATACTATGATATATAGTCTTCGATCAGGTGTATTATAGATCGATGTATACAGCAAAATAACAATAAAAATACATAACAATGTTTACTTCTTGTTATTTGTCTGTATATATAACAAAACCGAAACTTTTACAATATGTACCTAAAGGTCGTAGCTCATTTAAACGACACCGCTCCCACCCAACCAAAGTATGAGAATTCAAATATAAACTTAAAATCGTGCTCTGTAGGTGCACTTTACAGTAACAACAAAAATTAGCAGGCCGCGCGCGGGAAGCAAGCTAACCGCAACCTTGCCCCTCAATAGTTAACGTCTGGCGTACCGCACACTTCAAGCGAGCGGCCCGCATGCTTTGAGCACGGCTGCTGCTGGCTTGAAGCCCGCTAACGGACGGCGTACGTGCGCGGGTGGATGGAGGTCGCAACTGGCTCCGTCGCATACGTGTGAAAGGCGCAGGGTCAGCGAGTAGCCTGCTAGCTGTAGGCGCGGGGAAGCGTGTAGCCTGCTAGCTGTAGGCGCGGGGAAGCGTGTAGCCTGCTAGCTGTAGGCGCGGGGAAGCGTGTAGCCTGCTAGCTGTAGGCGCGGGGAAGCGTGTAGCCTGCTAGCTGTAGGCGCGGGGAAGCGTGTAGCCTGCTAGCTGTAGGCGCGGGGAAGCGTGTAGCCTGCTCGCTGTAGGCGCGGGGAAGCGTGTAGCCTGCTAGCTGTAGGCGCGGGGAAGCGTGTAGCCTGCTAGCTGTAGGCGCGGGAAAGCGTGTAGCCTGCTAGCTGTAGGCGCGGGGAAGCGTGTAGCCTGCTCGCTGTAGGCGCGGGGAAGCGTGTAGCCTGCTAGCTGTAGGCGCGGGGAAGCGTGTAGCCTGCTAGCTGTAGGCGCGGGGAAGCGTGTAGCCTGCTAGCTGTAGGCGCGGGGAAGCGTGTAGCCTGCTAGCTGTAGGCGCGGGGAAGCGTGTAGCCTGCTAGCTGTAGGCGCGGGGAAGCGTGTAGCCTGCTCGCTGTAGACGCGGGGAAGCGTGTAGCCTGCTAGCTGTAGGCGCGGGGAAGCGTGTAGCCTGCTAGCTGTAGGCGCGGGGAAGCGTGTAGCCTGCTAGCTGTAGGCGCGGGGAAGCGTGTAGCCTGCTAGCTGTAGGCGCGGGGAAGCGTGTAGCCTGCTCGCTGTAGGCGCGGGGAAGCGTGTAGCCTACTAGCTGTAGGCGCGGGGAAGCGTGTAGCCTGCTAGCTGTAGGCGCGGGGAAGCGTGTAGCCTGCTAGCTGTAGGCGCGGGGAAGCGTGTAGCCTGCTAGCTGTAGGCGCGGGGAAGCGTGTAGCCTGCTAGCTGTAGGCGCGGGGAAGCGTGTAGCCTGCTAGCTGTAGGCGCGGGGAAGCGTGTAGCCTGCTAGCTGTAGGCGCGGGGAAGCGTGTAGCCTGCTCGCTGTAGACGCGGGGAAGCGTGTAGCCTGCTAGCTGTAGGCGCGGGGAAGCGTGTAGCCTGCTAGCTGTAGGCGCGGGGAAGCGTGTAGCCTGCTAGCTGTAGGCGCGGGGAAGCGTGTAGCCTGCTAGCTGTAGGCGCGGGGAAGCGTGTAGCCTGCTAGCTGTAGGCGCGGGGAAGCGTGTAGCCTGCTCGCTGTAGGCGCGGGGAAGCGTGTAGCCTACTAGCTGTAGGCGCGGGGAAGCGTGTAGCCTGCTAGCTGTAGGCGCGGGGAAGCGTGTAGCCTGCTAGCTGTAGGCGCGGGGAAGCGTGTAGCCTGCTAGCTGTAGGCGCGGGGAAGCGTGTAGCCTGCTAGCTGTAGGCGCGGGGAAGCGTGTAGCCTGCTAGCTGTAGGCGCGGGGAAGCGTGTAGCCTGCTCGCTGTAGACGCGGGGAAGCGTGTAGCCTGCTAGCTGTAGGCGCGGGGAAGCGTGTAGCCTGCTAGCAGTAGGCACGGAGACAGCGAGTTGTCTGCTTGCTTTACAGGCGGTGTTGTGCAGGTGCGGTGTGGGATCAGTGTCGTGTAAATGAGCTACGACCTCAAGTCGTACCTCTAGTATTCATTTTAGTTTATCTCTGGTTTTCTGTCGTGATCGTAATAGGTTTTTTGTGAATCTTACGTATTAAAATTACAAAAGCGTGTTTAATGTACGTGCGCATTAAAAGTAATAAAATGATTATTTACGTGATCGTGATTCTGGAAGAAAATTTAAATAGGGCAGTTCGAAAAGAAAACTAGCTCTCAAAGGAAAAGGGTTTTATACGAGCGAGTTCAAGGTCAAATTAAAGGTGTTAAAAAAACTGAATATTTTTTTTAATTACTAAATTAAAATTATTAAATTCTAAGTGGACAGACTGTGGGCGACTACAAGTATTAAAAACGGTGACTTGAAAATACTTTGTGTAGTTTGTATTGAAATTTTGACAACTCATATTATATTCAAAATGCATATATTTAGTCTGTTTTGCGGGGTCCCTCCCAATTTTATGCGTAAAATAAAATTATTCAACCTAATAGTCCAGTCAAGGTATGACTCAAAGGAGGACTCCGGCTCGCCTCCTAGACCCCAGGACTTTTAGTATGTATCTCCCTAAGCACCCCGAATAAGTTTCTGAAGAAATCGCTTAGGTTCCCTCTCACGCACTCTACAACTACTTTATTGACTGAACTATAACCTTACATTTGAGTTCTGTTTTTTCATGGTAGGGGGCATCGATCCCTAAACCTCCTTTTCAAATTTTATATGCTAGTTTATAGCATTGAAGTATAATGACATAGAACATACATCTCGAACAAAATGTGTGTCCCGAAACCGCGATGACGCGTTCTTTTTTCAAACTCTAGAAGGTGATTTACACACTTGCCATAGAGTAACTTTGTATAAGATACTTGCCGAACCACGACAAACAGTCAACGACTCCAAATCTTTAAAAAACTCTTCCAAATGTTTGATTTAATTTAAATTGAATTCACTGATTAATGTAATACACAAAATTTATTATTTACGAAAGAGTAGGTACTATAGTCATTCTTATCGGGCTTATTTATTTGTCCATTAACACGCTTACGGCTTGCCAAGTGTGTAAGCCCGCCTCATGATTTTTTCATTAAAAAATGGCGGGAACATTACACAATAATTGAAATAAATTTGTTTTAGTCGATTTAAGTTAATATTTTGTTTTCTTACTGATGATAAGTAATACCATTTTCTTTATTTTTTTTATTTTTTTTTGTTTATTTTTTTTATTTATTTATTTTTTATTTTCTATTTTGTTTTTTTACGTGCAATTATTGTGACAGGTTCTTATCACGCAAGACGGCATTTTTTCAGTTTGTTACTAAACAATTTTGCATGCGGCTGCAATGAGCGGAGGCGAGTGTTAAGCGAGTGAGTGAATGAAGTAAGCCACCTGGCTGCAATGCATTTCCCCGACTAGATGTTCGGGATATCTGTTCTATACGAAGTAATAGTACTTCAATGGTTTACAGTAATTTTTTCGCACTCAGAAGTGAATTTTCTTTCTTCTAGTGTTTATGAACTGGCGATAGTGAATATGCGATTCATTATCGCCAGTTAAGATATTTTTTCGCAAATACATAATTTCCCCGCTTGGCTGAGTATACATAGGTATATAACCTACCTTTAAGAGTTGCCCATTTTTTTATTATTAACCCGATTAATAATATCTCAAAAGAAAACAGCTTGAACATGACCTACGTGAATCCGCGTTTTAATATCTGAAAAATGTTGATCGGGAAACCTTTAAAAACCTAACACAGACTAAAAGTGACATATTGCAATCCAATCCTCATTAAATCCACGTGGCGTGCGGGGTTCGAAAAAGCATGACATGTGCACATGCAGTAGATAGTAATGTGGGCGAATATCGCGGCATTAGGTACTCGTGGCGTTCACCCATGCTTGGAATGCACTGCCCGCTTTCTATCAGGTGATGGAGTCATTGTGGTTGGCCAAAATAAAAAATTCTATCAAATCAAATCTAAACACACACATTTTACGGAACGCACAAGGGCCTCGCAAGGATCTGCTGCCCTGGGCCTCGCAATGACTAAGGCCGCCACTGGTGTTATGCTTAATTGTATACTATCATATACTCGTACATATAATTTTGTTAAATAGTATACCTACTTAATAGCTTGAGTAGCTCGAATGATAGTGGTTTTCAACAGTACTTGATCAGAAAAATTAATGGGTCACGCTAAACGTAACTAACGCTGGTAACCGTCAGCATTGCATATTAGTAGGTTGTCACCACTGCATTACATTGCATGTTGAAACTTATAAACGTGCATGTCAAATTGTCCTCTTTCTTTCTTCTATTTCCTTTCTTATAATTTTCGCCCACCCAATTTTTACGAACCACATTTAACTTGTAACCCAATACGAGTCAATTTAAATTTGATCTTAGTAAATGTATTTTGGATTTTCTCGTCAATAAGGTCGTAGCAGACAGAGAATATCTTTATTTCAAAGAGAATTATGTACAAGAGACGCTTAGCACGAAATGACGTTTCTATCGTTTCGTGTAACGTTAAAAACCATAACAGCTTTTCTATATTTTTACGTCTGAACTGAACCTGCTTGTCAACTAATCCTTTTCAAAAACATTATCTATCAAGATAGTTTGCCTTTAAATTCGCATTCACAGTAACTTTATTACTTACTGGTACAATGTGGATTATTTCCTCTTTATGAGTCATTTAAGCTCATTACCCTACCAGTACTATCTATTCCTTAAACACCAACGACCTGTTACCATCAGTAGGCATCTGCTTCTCATTCTAATGATTTTTCAAAAGTATTCATCGCATTTAGCTTATCTTCGAACATGTGATAAGTCAATAAGTGAATGCGAAGGGGATTTATTATGTAGCGCAACATTGAATCGGCTGCGAACGATATTTTATATTTCAGGGCTTAAGACCATCTGAGGTTTAGCGTTGAAATATTGCTGAGATTCATAAATTATATAATCCGGGAAAGCTGATGTTTGGGTGCGCAAATGTTTTAAGACTATCCATCACTCGCTTGCTAGATTAAAATAGGAGAAAGGTTGTGACGTCACTGGGTATTTGATCGTTATTAATATAGGTATGAATTATTTTTATTTAGGATTCAAGAACAAAATTAAAGCAAAACAAATGACAAAAAGAGAAAACTTAATTACATAATTATAAGCTCTTCCAGACAATAAATGTCAAAGAAAGAACATTTTCAGAAGGATAAGCATCAGGTTTACTTAACTAACGCTATCACATTAAAAAATAGTAAAGACTAGGAAAGAAGAAATCGAAGCAGTCTAGGAGAGCATATAATAAAGGGGCTATCCCTAAGTAAGAATAAGTTCTAGATATGTACAGAAAAAAAAACATAAAAAACATATGATAGTAATAAAAAACCGGGCAAGTGTGTGTCAGGCCACGTGCAAAGTAGGGTTCCGAAGTGGTAAGTTTATCGACTAGTTATTATTCATTAAATACTAATGATAACATAGCAGTGATAGTTTTTCTTGTAAATTCATCATAATAACCTATTTTTGAAATTTTTTTCACTTGTTCAACTTCAACCGTTTAGCCAGAAGCAGAGGGACATTTAACTCTAACCAAAACTATCATTTTAAAGACAAATATTTCGCAAACGGACCCCTAATTCCAAAAATGGTCTTGAAAAACCCATATTATTTTTGGAAGACTTTTTAAATGATACTTCACAACAAATAACAAATTCATCCTCACCTTACCTAAGCTGTAAGGGTCTGTATCTGTTAGGTCTCGGCGCTTTGCTTTGGAAAGATGTATGAACGGACGGATAGACATGACGAAAATATAAAGGTTCCAAGTTTACTTCGGAACCCTAAAAATGGGGATAGGAGTACGTAAGCAATGGTCTGTAATAGGACTATGGAAATGGGAAGTGATCTACATATACATATGTATATTGGAAAAAATACTTATCGTAAATAGTGAAAAGGCTAAAGAAAGAATATGATTAGTACTAATACGAGTAATAGTAATACGCGCGAAGATGGATTGGGAGCCACTTGGGGTTAGCATGAAATTCAGAAACGCCAGGAGGCCAAATATGAATGTCATCCTTAAGTTTTGAGCAACTCAAGCTTATTTAATTGCTTCTGTGTTTAATCATTTTAAAACCATTTCCAACTCAGAGTCACATCGCTTCTTAGTACAGAATCACCATACAAATTCTATACTAAGGAACGATTTAAGTAACCGTTAGTGACTCTTGAGTTTGGGCAATAGATTTCATTTAAGATTTGACGACTCTGAAGCCTAGTTGGTAGTGACCCTGCCTTCATAGCAAGACTCCTCCCGGGTTCAGTTCAGATATTATTTTATGTGACAGATAAATATTTGTACTCGGGTCATGGGTGTTATTGTGATGTGTTACTGCAGGGTGTGAGCGTTTATTGTTATTATTAAATTATATAATTGTGGTTTTTGTAGTTTAATAATGCAGAAAATTCGGTATTTGCTTTTAGTTATTGAAAGTAATTGTTTAATAGATTCTGTCAATTTTTTTGTTGGTTTAATGTGCAAATTACAATTTGCGGTCAACAGTAAAAAGCATAGAAAATTATATTATCATACAACATAGAACTAAGTAATGTCAATCCATAAACAATTTGGATATTGTTCCCGACCGCCGACGAGACATAAAAAAACTTTGACCCGACAACCGCCTGTACACGTAATGAAAATCGCTCGTACACTTTGAAGGGGGTCTTAAAACATAATAAGTCCCGGCCCGATTTTTTGCGACGACATCTTTATTGCAAGGAATATTCGGAGAGCTCTCGTTATAATGAAACCCGGTAGGTATTTATATAGCGTCAGCAAAGTTCCCAATGTTTAAAACGGCAGCATTTATATTATGCCTAGCGAGTGAAGGCTCACCACATAGTATACATATACTGAGATTTGTATGCCGTTAATACATAAATTAATAAGAAGAACGTAAAATAATGCATCACAATAGTAAATTACATTTGTTAATGTAGTCAAGGCATTTTCACATTATGATCACGGAAACATTATTGGTCCCATTTTGACTATTCCTCATGTATTCCATTATGAGATATGAATTTTGATAAACGTGGCACCAATCTGGAAAGCGGAAGTATATCCAGATATATAGTACATTCTTTAAAAAATTCCACATCTTTTCATAAGTAACTGAGATCCGAGAACGAAACGAATTGAGAAGCTCGTCCTTTCTTAAGTCGGCTAAAATGATATACAGAAACAGTATAAAGTACTTAAAGTTGTATTTGTTCGTCATACACAGCCAACCGTCTGTTTTAATATTTACTCCACACTAGTTGAAGCCATGCTGAAGTGACGTGGCTCGGTTGGCTGTCACTCTTCGTCACTCAGAAGGTCGGACGGACAAGAAATTTTCGTAAATAATGGTTTTTGGTTTCTTGTCACTTACAACCACAGACATATATCAAGAAATACTTGTCTGTGCTTACAACTATAGATAGTGTGTGGACAAATAAATAAATAAATAAAATAAATATAAAATTGTATTGTTATTTCTTTTTACATCTAAGTTAAAACATATAAGAAGAATATTTACTATTTGTCAACTTATTTTAATTCTAGGTTTCCTTAATTAAAACGAAACCCTAATTTGGCCATATTGTCCACAGCAGCATAGCACCTACTCTCAGTGCTATCACAACACCTCTCTGTCGTGTTAATTTTAACGCCTTTATTAAAAGTTTTATTTAATTTACAATTACTTTGTATTTACACATGTCAGCTAAATTGTCATTAATAACGAGACCAAAAACATCTTTCTGAATTTCTTGCAGGTAAAGACCTACAATCTCTCTAGATAGAATGCTACACTGCAACAGACCGGGTCAATCCGGCTCGCCCGTACATTGTACTGGTATATTTGAATGACCTGATCTTTTACAATGGAACAAAAGATTCTTTAAAAAAATATGTTATACGAAATACATTTTATACAAGTTATAGTTTTTGCTAAAGAAATTTTAGATCTTAATTTTTTTTGAGTGTCTTTCTTAATTTATATCATTTAAAACATATATCTAACGTATCTAACGAAAATCATTAATGTAACGTATGTTACATTAACTCAAAAAAGTTTTCAAAAATTCTATGGGGTTAAAGAGAAAAATAGTATGTAGCAATAGTTAAATATGGTTACTGCTGCAGAGTACCTACTTCTTGGTTGCAATTCCGTAAGGCAATTTCATTATCAAATCGTTGTGTACATTCAGCACTTTGACATAATTATGACTAGCAATAAGTAGCTTCACTTCCAATATTGTTCAAGTAAATCGAACATCATGAATGATTCGAATCAAAATGGAGTAGTTCGATTTGTCGTCAATATTTTTATGATGTAATTAGATAACTATTCCTGTTATTTGATAGTTTCCCGTTTGCTTATCATAACAACATAATTATGAAAGTGATGACGGACGGATTTATTTAGATTTTTCACTGAATATTCAATAATTTTCAAAAATCGATCTTCCAAATTATTTATTCGAATAAAGTAATTTCTAACTTTTAAAATACATTCCAATTGTAACTTTATATTATCCTATGATATATTTAATCAGGCAAAGATCTAGTTTTTTTTGGAGGTATTATAGATTTGTAATAAAGAAGTCCAAAGAGAAATCACAAACAAACAAAAAAACAGACAAACAAACAAACATACAGGTGAAGCTAATATAAAGCGTGTAAAAAGAAGCAGGCCCAATTTTGGCGATCTCTTTTTCTGATTGGTGCAACACAAACTTTAATGTCAGCTTAGTAAAACACTATTTAACTTTTGATTTAGTAAATAAAATTCTAAAATGGTATTAAAAGATTAGAAAAAAAATATTTCCTCAAATTTTAAAACATTTATTATATTGATATTTATTTGATTTTATTTTTGTTAAACAAAATTTCCCCCCCCCCGGGGGTTGCCCGCCTTGTCGTGGCGGGGGGGCTTAGTAACCGTGGACTGGTCACCCACGGTGAACCAAGAGGCAACCAGGGCCAGCCTGTTTGGGCTGCCGGCTGGCCCGAGGAGGGCGCTCCCAGCGGGCTGAACAAGTCCGCTGCGGATGCGCTTGGAGGTGGGACCGCAGAAGAAGAGGAGTGCCGGTATTACGGTGCGCCGTTCTCCCTATCTTCTGCGGCCGTGGAGGGATCGCAGGGGGAGAGGCGTGTTGGTATTGCGGTGCGCCACTCTCCCTACCCCCTGCGAGCTGGCGGGGCCGTTCCGTCGAAACGGCACTGGTGGGGCCGCAGAGGAAGAGGCATGCCGGTATTACGGTGCGCCGCTTGCCCTATCCTCTGCGGCCGAGGTGTGGTCGGTGGAAGAACCACAGACCAGATCTTCCACCGGGTACCAGTGATCTGGTACCCATGGCCTCCTAGTAGCAGACTCAGGGGGAGTTTGCTACAGTACTGGTGGAGGCCGAGGAGGGAAGCGCACCTTACCATCTGGTGCGCCCATCGTGGAGGGCCTTCGGGCTTTCGCGATGGAGCCGCTTGTGGGCGGCTGCCGCTGGCGGGGTCGCGGATGTGTGCGAAAGCGTTCCCGTAACCCCGTCACAAGGCGGCGAGGCGGAAGATGGGGGGGTTTTTAGTGGGTATACCGTGGGTCTCAGTATCATCGGGTACCCCCTGCGCCCGGGTGGTATACGTAACGCATTTTCCCCCCCAGAAAAAAAAAATGGAATGAAAATTAAACCCTTAAATATAATAAGTTAATAGTTTAAAAAAACTAATCACACAGTTTGATAATGTCAAATGTCAATGTAGAAGTTAGAAAAAAATTGGTACTGTGTTATTAACCATTAAGAAGTTTACTCGGTTGGAGACAAACCTATGTGTACTATATTTATTATACTATTATGTCTTCTGTCAGAACTAAAACAGTATGTAAAATTTCAACTCCTTAGGACCTTACATTGAAGTATTATTACTAGCGTATAGAACATATACATTGGCGCCACACATAGCTTCAATCTTCAATGGATTCGTTCGATTTTAAAAGGAGAACGGGGGCTCAATTTTGAAAATCTAACCTCCCGGGCAGGACACACATTTTGTTCGAGATGTCTGTTCTATTTATACTTCAATGGAACCTTAAGATAAGTAGAAGTTGCTCTAATTAGGCTTGTAAGATTTGACACAAACAAATAAACAGGGCAAGCTAAATAAAACCGTTTAAAAACTTACCAATTCTCTTTAGGCAAAATACTGTTACTACCGTCGCGACACACACCCACGTCAATCTGCATTAGCGCTATGTGAACTTATTGCTCCTTTTATACTGAAATACCTACATGACCTGAGTATTAAAACCTTGATATAAAGTAATACCTAGACAAAATTTTAAATAGAATGCGATGGAGGTCTTATCGCTTACTAACAATCGTTTTTAGACAACCTACAAATGAGATAAAGAAATTTAGACAAAGATGTATAACTATATCTAAAAAGATAAATAAGTAAAGGTATTTAAGAACCTGGTCGCCAGCCACCAGTGATACACCAGGCGCTCGAAGGCATACGAGATGGCTAAAGTTTTATCTTACAATGCCACTTACAGTCAGACGTATGATATCAGCGTGCACTATAAAAAATAATATTTCACGCATCAAACCCATTCTAAGACAGAATAGGGATGTTGACTAATTTTAGGATTAAATTTTATTTTATAGATAGAACCTCAATATTCACGAAAAAAATATTATACAAATAATAATCTTCAATTTAAAAACAAAAATTGATAAGTAAAAATCATTATCAAATTTCCCACCAAAAACGTCACGTGACGTCACTAAACTATATTCAATACTATCTGTCTACTAAGTTTGTTGAATTTCCATATAAAATTGTTCCAATGACGTCATATTCTCAAAATGGCGTTTGAGGTCACGTGACAGTGAGTACAATTTTTAACATTTTAAATTAATGATATTTAATTTATTGTGATTGATTTCAATAAAAGAATCATATTTTTGGCCTTTAAATGTTACCACTAATATTTTAGACATACATTTATATTAATTTGTAATTAGTGTCAACATCTCTATTGTCAATAGTTAACAGTCCTCGCGCTAAATAGCACGGCTATACGCTACATAGGAATAGTCTAACCAGACAGCTGGTACATTTTATGCACCTAAAACGAAATCCTTTCTCGTTGCCGCGAACATTTCGCTTTTTGTTTCAGCCGAGCCCGTATCGCTAACTGCAGTGCAAATTAGGCCAACTGGTTTTAGTGCAGTCGCACCGGTATACGCACGCCAGCACAGAGCGTTCTCAATTCAATTCATTTATTCACTTTTACCGCATTCGCGAAGTGGCTCCCAGAACACGCTACTAAAATAAATTTCAAATGTACTAGTAATATTTATTACATTTATATGGCACTGGCTTTGATGCAACCATTGCTAATAAAATCCTGTACTTTGTTCATAGATGACAAATGGTAATCGGTATCTATCGCTCATGAGCTTCAGTAAATTCAAAGAAGTCACTCAGTTTTGCCATAAAGAGCGGGAGTCCCGCGTTACTTCTGCGTCTTTGACACTGATATCGAAACGCGTAAAAATATTGACTTCGAGTAAAACATTACCTTTTTTTATATAACTTATAAGTTAATACTTGACTACAATCCCACCTGATGGTAAGTGGCTTCATCGCCACTTATCATTGGTGGTAAAACGCATTAACTTAGTAATAGCCTATTCACTCTTGCCTTGAAGTACTTGACTTACGAGTACATTGTAATCGAGCGGAAACACCGACGCGGGCAATTTATTCCAATCCATCGCTGTACGCACAATAAATGATGAAGCGAAGCGCGTCGTCCGTACAGGGGAAATATCAACGACGAAGGGATGGATACCCGCCGTGCGTCGGGACGTTCGATGGTGGAAAGGGGATGGCGGAATCAAACCGTATAATTCCTGCGCACACTCTCCAAAATGTATCCTGTAGAATACCGAGAGGCGGACAACTCTACGCCTGTGCTCGAGGATCTGAACTCAAAATTTTACTTTGTAACCCAAGAAAATAAATTTATAAGACTGCATTGCTTTTTGATTTAGGCATCTTTAAGCTGTCGATACAAATTTACTTACTCACAAGAATATTTCATCCTTGGAGGCTGAATATTTCGTCTAACGTAGGCGGCGCGGCGTGGCTGAGTGCGCGGAATTCCTCCGGGTATATTAGGATTCAGTTTTGAAAATTATAAAATATTGAAAGCGCTACATTATTTGAAGAATCTTTTTGGTATTTGGATTTAAATTTTCACTTATTTATGGGAGGTTTTTAACGTTTTATTGGCACAGGAATTCCTAGATTTCTATAAGTATAGAGACAATAAAGGAAAATTATTAGTGTACCCACCTAATATATTTCTCAAGACGAACAGATTATAAAAAGTTAGCGTTACACAAAATGTGCAAACAGTGCATTGCTGGATAAGAAAAGAGGGAAGAAAGAAAGAGGTGACAGTCATTCTTCCAGCCGGAACACGACGAGAAGTTTGGCGGGTAAATCAATCAAGCATATAGCTTGATTTATATACAAGAGAAAGACTTTGTCTTGTTCAGCTTCACTTTCGCATTGATACATTCTTATCATCAGCAATTTAAAGGTCGCTGCATACGTAACGTGGACGGCACGGGGACAGAACGTGGACGGGACATAAATATACGCTCATGTCCCGTTACCGTCCCGTTCGTGACGTGCCTCCGTGGCGTTTGCGCTATCGGTTACATTTTCTATGAAACGATGTTTCCCAAATTTCACGTTCCGTCCCGTCCGGGTAAAAACACGTTACGTATGCATCGACCTTTAAAAATACTGTTATTATTATTGCTTTTTTCAATAAAACTCTTTCTCATCCATTAACAAACTCTCATCAACACTACGAACAAACTCTTAATTAACAAGTATTTTTATCCCTTTGGATCGCTATACGATACTCTAGAACGCGAGAGAGCAACTAATTTCACACACCACATATATTAAAACAGACTTCATTAAGCATTGAACGGGCAATAACAGGGAGAATTACCCGCTAGTACTTTACGCTACCCCTAATGGGGGTAATGAAGACGTACGACTCACCCTTAAGTTCAGCGATAATGCGAATTAGTGCGTATTTGTTTGGCCTTCCCTCTTACAGCTCGGTGGTAAAAAGCAGAAGAGTCATTGTTTATGGACTGGCACTCTTTGTTGTTAGTTTAATTACTATCTCATCAAAAACATAAATGTGAAATGAGAGCCAAGTTCAAAATAAAAAGAATTGAGATTTAAATTTGTGACAAGTTCTGTGTAGAAAATCCTAAGATTTTAGTCACAAAAACTTGTAATTCAATCTCTAATAATAATATAAAAATAATATACCTTTAGTATTTTTTTTAGTTTCATTTATACATTAACGGCATATTCATAGAAAAACGTTATATGCTAAATTTGTCCTCTATTATTTTAGTCTACTATGATTAATAGCTTTAATCGCTTTATTAACCTGGACTAGATCTATACTGGAGAGCCATTTATTAAAATCGTACCATGTCCTTGACGGCACATAAAGTAAATTTCATCTCGTTATACGGATTGATATATTGCCAAGAGGCGAAAGTGGCCTTCACCTATTGAATATTGGACCTGATTCAAGATACTTACGTCCAAATTCGAATCTGACAATCAAATTAATCAAATGAAAGTCGTTCACCAAATAATATAATAGTCATGAAGAGATCACTTATATTTTTCTTTTGTAAAGCATTTTAGGGTTCCATAGTCAAAACGGAACCCTTATAGTTTTGTCTATCCGTCTTCAGACACCCGACCACACCGAGACCCTTAATGCTAGAAAGCTATGATTTGGCATACATTTAATCAAAAAAAAAAATTCTCAAGACAAGTACCTCCACTTTGAAAAAGGGTTTTTTTCCAAAATATTATGGGTCTGCAAAGACCATTTTTCGATTCAGAGGTCCGTTAGAAAAATATTCGGCTTTAAAGTCAATGAAGCGCTCATAGCCCTGCGGCTTGCGTCGATTCTAAGTGATCGACAAAGCTAAGCAACAGCGGGCGCGGTCGGTAGTTGGATGGGTGACCGCTAGTGGCAAAAAAATTCTTGAGCGTTTCCGTGCTTCGGAGGGCACGTAAAGCCGTCGGTCCCGGTTGTTATCATATGATAACAGTCGTTAAGCCATGTCGGAGGCCCTCGGGCGGTTTGAAAACTTCCGACATTCGGGTTGGCCACTAACCCCTCCACCAATCCGAACTGGAGCAGCGTGGTGGAGTATGCTCTAGGCCTCCTCAAGAGGAGAGACCCGTGCCCAGTAGTGGGTCATTAATGGGTTGAAGCCAAGCCAAGCCAAGCCAAAGTCAATGTGGGGGACATTGACTTGCCAGAAATGGTAGTAGGTGCTGGACATAATATGAAAATATTCATGGCAGTAGTATATTGAAGAATTAAAAAAAACTAACACGGCTGGGCTAGGTATTTAAGGGAACAATACCTTTCACCTTAAGGGTAAATGAAATGAAATGAAATGAAATAAGTTTTTATTTGAAGTAGGTTTGTTACAAACACTTTTCGAAAGTCACTCAACGTCGCTTCAACAAATCCCTACCATAGGTAGGGTAACAAAACCCAGAAAAATTGTAAATGTATCGAACATGCTAACATTCAGTCATTTATTTTCATTAGGTAGATACTGTTCGCAATAACCGATAGTACTTTTACCCTTAATAACGACGAAGTATGACTATGTAGATAAGTATAACACATTTTCTATACCTAACGCGTATGTTAGCCGCTCAACCATGTTTCACTTTTATTGTACTATATTTTTTGTTTCTATAACAATTTTAACGTTTATGGGCACGCATCGGACGAGTACTTCCAAAAACAAATGTAATTAAAAGCAAAGCCGTTTATTTTTAAAACGTTTCGAATGGATTAACGTCATTTGTCTATTTTTACAATGACTTTCAAAAAATACTAACACCCTTTAATTAGAACAAGAATAACAAACAACTCTAACTGATAATTAATATCAGTGTCCACTCAAGTCTCGGATAAACTTTCTTTTTTACACGTTTATTTGACAAAGTATTGATGTTACTGATAAGTGTTTCACACAAAAGTTGTTGCCCATAAAATGATTGACATTTTATGTCCTATAAATTTTTCTTGTAGATCTAGTGATTTCGGAGAAAAATGCGAAATTCATTCCGAATAATTTATGGGTGCAATTTCACTTGACATAGTTTTTCGTACACCCCCTCCCCTACACACCCCACCCGCACACACACATACACACACACTCACACACACAACTAAACACACACCCGACAATTCGATTCAGTTTTTGCCGGGACAGCATTTCTTCATTGAATGGCATAGTTTTCGTCAGGGCTCCGGCGCTGCGGGGCTCCGGCGGTCCCACGCGAGCTTATCATCGCAGGAGGTTTTAACGCTCGCCACCACAGCTTCATCTATGTACGCCGGCCAGCTTCAGCCGCTTCAGCGAGCGTCTGAACCCCCTGCTCCTCAGCTCGCGGGCCGTCTCAGCCCTCCGCGCCTACGCGAGTTTACATTGCACTAAATTTTTACATTGCACTAGTTAAACATTTCGGCTGCAAGGCGATTACAGATCTAGATCTTTTAGCCGCTTTTGTACGTATTATTGCTTAAATGATTTTTTTAAACAAAAAGGAAAAGTAATTAAAAAGTTCTTTAAATTAAACAAACACTGAAAAGGTGGCCATTTGCTAGGTAGCTTAATAAGTAAATATACTGGTCATTTTTATAAAAAAAAATTTCATGTAAACCCACGTATTCATTTTGTTTTCAATTGAATTTGTTGTTAAGTGGTCGTTTTATACGTGCCTATAAGCGTGAAAATTTAAATAAAAACAAAAAATCCCGTAAAGCTAAAAACTGAAATATTGCGTCCATTGTTGTAACTGTTTTATAAAAACTAA
Source organism: Thymelicus lineola (assembly GCA_963932265.1). Classification (NCBI taxonomy): domain Eukaryota; kingdom Metazoa; phylum Arthropoda; class Insecta; order Lepidoptera; family Hesperiidae; genus Thymelicus; species Thymelicus lineola. The sequence continues at coordinate 18,525,384 of OZ010686.1, forward strand.
TGCAATAAATCCCTTTGGAATATTTCTGTGTTATGTATTCTACACAGCTGACTGTATTTCGCTCGGTTTCAGAATGGAAACTGCGGAATGATACTGCATATTTATTTACTTTTCTACAATGTATAAAATATTCATTTTGTGATTTAACTCACTTTTTGAAAGCAATTTTGCTTTTTCACGCGATACCATGCCACGGGGAAGAACAGCAAAAACAGTTTTTGTTTTTTTTATGGAAATGCAAAGAACTGCAAAAAATTTAAATTAATGCTGTATTGTAAAGGCTCCTTTTAGCTGATCTCACATATATTAGTACCGTACGCGCCACACGCGCCGTACTCGCCACATTTACTTAACTTAACTTAATAAAGTAATTTAATTAATAACTTCAAATTCACTTGTTTTAAAATCCATATTAAGCTCTGTCTATAATTTATATTCTCAGCAGTGTAAGTTTAAGTGGAGTAATTCCAGAGCTATGGTATTTTAGGAGATAATTTTAATACACACTGGTTTTCAAAACCATTTCATTGGATGGACGCTTATGGATTAGTGTCAATGAATAATTTTCTGTTGAACAGTGTTGCAAAGTAATAAACATACGAAAAATACCCTAAATTGTGTACTTGAAATATGTTAATAAGCTTGTATATATATATATCAATATCCGGATGGCCGAGCTTAGCTTGGTTTAGTATTGCTTAACAACGCCATCTGCTTTAGCTTTAGTGTAGCTACTCGCCAATAGATGTCAGGAAGAGTCTATTGTATCCGTTTTTAATTGCCTGAAAACACCGATAAAACGAAATTTTCTAAAAATGAATCCTAGCTAGATCGATTTATCGCCCCCGAAACCCCCTTATATACTAAATTTCATGAAAATCGTTGGCGCCGTTTCCGATATATATATATATACAATAATTACTCGTTTAAAGGTATTAGATTAGTGACTAGAGTAATGTAGGTATGTCACATTAAAAGCGGTACATCAAAACGGTATTTTTAAACATTCAGAGTGGCGTAGCGGCCGCGGCGCACCGCACTACCGCAACCACGCGCTTGCTAAACGTCACGACGCGACGTGTGAATTACGTTAAACTTGTGGCGAGAACCCATTTATGTGTTTAATTTAAATACAGAATAGCTATACTTATAAGTACCCTATTTAGCACTGAATACGCCAGAGGTCGATGTGTAGCCGTTCGAATTTCACGTTGTCTCTCTGACAGTTTGAGTAATAGTTGTCTAATATTTTGTTATTGACTTTGACATAATTAATTATATAAATAACAAGAGGCTAGGTTGACTGACAGAAAATGCTTTTAGCATTAAATACGCCTTTTGTATTCTTTATGTTTTAAAGTGCAATGAAGAATAGAAAAGCTCTAAGATCCGAGAACACAGATAAATCTATTACGTATATAAGATACTTGTTGACGTCTGCTCGATATAAAATTGAACTTCTAGCTCTCTTAGTTCAATACCAACTGAGATACAGGTCCATCTACTCAGTCGTTCTACTTAAATAACATTTCCACTGGATTGCTCTTTCTAAGTACCTACCGAGTTTAGCTGTCTAGTTTTAACTAGATCCCTTTCTTACAAAGGCGAGTCGCGCAGTGGCAGCTAAAAAACTTTTATATATATGTCCAAAATCCGCCCTCAATGATACCAGGTATATTTTAAAGATTTCCTCTATTTACAATTCTGTAATAACTTAAACATAACTGCTAATTCAATGAGGTGAAGGAAAAAATAAGAAAGATAGAAAAATTCCCAGCTGTGTTCGAAATCCCTTTATTCTAACCTTCATAACTGAACTAAAATCATTGTTATGATTTTAAAAACATTTTAATATCATAAAATATATGCTATTAAATTCTTATAGTGTGTGCCATAGGCAATCAACGGTAACTTTCGAAGTGGCTCTATAAATTCCAAACCTTTTTAATCTACCCCCAGAACGAAAGTCCCATAGAAACCTTCCAGGTTCATCTACGAATTTTCTGGTCAAAAGCATTGAAAATAAAATTTTTATTATATAATTAATTTTCAACATGATTATTCCAAAGCAAATACTTTTACTTGTCTGGCATCATCCTCCTTGAATCCAACAATTACGGTAAAAAGTTAATTCTATTGGTATAAAAAGTATGCAAGACATGTTCTTTCGCTCCAGACGCACATCACTACGTTTTTTAATCGCGTAGCCTTTGAGCCGTATCCACGCCGGCACCGTCCCGATAGCCGCTGATCGTATTAGATATATTAGATATCCTAAAAGTAACTACAGGTACACCACAAACATCCTATCTATTATTTCACAGCGCTATAAAACATGTAACCAAAACCGTTCAAAACTATTCCCCGGCAAGTCCTGTAAACTCTCCCAGATCGGTCCCCCCGGCACGATGTATTTGGACGGGTTCCAATTTGTGCAAAACAATTTAGCTACCTTTTTCTTTAGTTTTTACGTTGAAAATATTTTAGCGGTCTCCGACCAAATGGAGCTGCTGGTTTTTGTTGTGCCTTTTTCTTGCTGTCATGTCATTAGTGACCCCCAACTTCTGGGCTTAGTTTAGCTGATAAGAAAGAAGATCTTTTTCATTTGTGGAAAATTAAAGATCAGTATTGTAATTAAAAAGCCTTCGAAATTTTCGACAGAATGGCATTTTTCCCGACTGCACGACGCAAAAAAGGGTAATGTGTTTATCAGTAAATGTAGGTTTGTTTCTGTCTGGCGTTGTAGAGACCAAACGCGTAGACGGATTTTTATGATTCTTACGTCTATCGATTCATCATGACCTTGCGAGTGCTACTAAAGACATGACAATAATCAAAATTCATCACAGCGACAACCAGACGTCATAATGTCAAAATGAAAAACAAACGTCGAAGTAAGTCAAGTGGGGTATCGTTGAATATGTATTTAAAAATGATTTTAAGGTTCCTTTCATTATTTTTAAATTTTAAATAACATTTTAGGATATACAGCGATATAAATTTGTTTAAATAACCATTCTTGCTAATTTGTTAACTACCTTAATAAAATTTGTGAATTTAAACGTCTTATAATCCTAATAAAGACGTCAATGGATCCTAACTAAAAAGTGTAAAAAATTAATTAAAAACACAAAACACCCGACTTCGTAAAAAAACTAAAAATAAAAAAACAAACCAGTAGTTTAGAATGATGTTAAAGTACTCGTAATACTTTATAACAACTACACCATAGAAGGAATACACTTTTAGTATACGTAGTTAATGAGTAATAGTCGATAAAGTTACTACTTCGGAACCATACAACTATAAAATTATGTATTAAAATTGTGTGATTTTTAAATTAATAATAATTGTTACTATTTTATTGAAATAATTAATAATTAAATAATTAGAATATTGTAAAAATGACATAGAATATTGTTAAATTGTTAATATGCCACGCCCTAGCAGGGTTCATGCTCACTATGTATAACTATTTTAAGACCTATTCTATTGTAAGCATGATGCATTAAAGTACTTATGACTTACATTGCGTGCGGCCTGACACGTACTTGCTCGGTTTTTAATTAAAGTCTATATTTTAATTGCGAAGCACCTTATATTAAAGTTACTGAATTACGAAATTGAATGCAGCAATTGAACTTGTTAGTACCTTAAACCTTCTAAGGAATATATAATATAACTACTTCAGCTTACCAATTTAATAAAATTTACCAGCGTTACACATACCTGAAAAACAAAAAACAAGGATATTTAAGATTATATTAAAGCAATAAACTACTTTACTACATAACAAAAATATTTCAATCCATCTCAGGCGCATTATTTAGTTTGACAGTGGAACTAATGAGAAAAATTGTTACTAGTTCGACAGTCGAACTAATCAGGAAAAACATTCTTAGTAGTTCGACGATGGAACTAACGAGGCGAACTACTGTCCATTTTTCAAACCCTTTACCAATTATAATAGGGCCAACGATTTTTAGTAGCTAAGCCGTTTCTTTTGTATTTTTTTTTATATGTTACACATTCATTGCGTGTTGTGTTCATTCTGCGTTTTGTACATTTTGCGTTTTGTACATTTTGCGATTTGTACATTTTGCGTGTTGTGTTCATTTTGCGTTTTGTACATTATGCGCCGAAGGGCTTCAAATTAGGATTTAACGTCAAACTTCCACAACTCTTTAGCATAGACAGTCAAAAAAAAGTAAAACTGCATCAACTTAATTCAAACCTTTGAATGACTATTACTATTCCCGCAAGTACCTATGTATATGCACTATTATAATTGTACCGCAAGTAAGGTATACCAATAAAAATCAGGTATTTGTCAGGTAAAGGCCAATAAGAAAAATACACATTTATCAACCTTTCCCGTCGGAGGGCCAGCAATAATTCTATCCCACTCCGCCATATTTTATCGAAACGAGATATTTACGATAAATATCCCGTGTCCCATTCAATTTCGGTAAACATCGTTGGATTTCAAATGGCAGCTGAAGTGGTTACCGCGCACTGAAATCAGAATCTCGATAATTATATAATACTATTTAATAATAACCTGCATTGAAACCAGTTACCATTACGTAGAAGCGAAAATATGACATTTTTAACCTAAAATTTATTTCAAAAAGATATCATTGACCTCTTGAACTTGTTATCTGAGGCCCTTTTTATTACTTATGGATTAAAATTTAATTAATTTACTTAGACTTGGGCTTTGCTCAGACATTTTATTTTTGTTCAGATATTTGTAAAAAAAGGCGTATAAATGGCTAATGTTAAAGTTGATTTAGATTTTAGACCATTATTTTTGATATTTTAAGTCTGAACAAAGCCTCTATACCTTTATAGATCTTACCTTAGCATCGTCGACTTATTTCCAATATCATAATCGAGGAATCATTCTAAGACCTTACGTGCAATACAAATGTGAGTTCAATTTCCATTATCTGCCAAGCTTTTATTAATATGCAGAATTTCTATCAGTCTTTTGTAATGTTCGCGTTCTGAGAACATTAAATTCAGTTTGAAAACATCTTCAATCGACATGCCTTCAGCTGCATTGAGATCTAAATGCGGTGTCATCGCCACGAGCGGCCGGCTTATATCTCTGGTTAGTATACAATACAATAGAGCCGAGAGCGCTTAGACTTTGCTATCGCTGATATAAAATACGAATGGTTTCTTGCTAAATCGTTCAATCGTAATAGATTTTCTCGTAGATATGTATTTGACTGTTTATGTTTTTTTATGGAAATAGCCAAACAAAAGAGTAAATTAGCGAGAATTGTTGTTTATACAACTTTAAATCATATTATCATCATTATTATATCCTAAACTGTTAATTAAAATGAAAAATGATGAAAGGAACCTAAATATAATTTTTCAATACCTATCAACTATAATCGACTGTTATTCCTTTTATGGTGTAGTTGTTCAGTATTACTTTTAACATTCTAAACTACTAGGCTTGTTTTTTCTTTCTAGTTTATTTTACGCAGTCGGGTTATTTTTTCTTTCACTCACTTCTTTCTCTGTCGGCAACGTGTCTATTATGCCTTTAGTATTACTCACGTCGGGGCGAATGGGTTGATGGTTGCATCAAGTCGATCGTCATCTCGTTTGTCCGTTGAATACTTATATAAAATTTTGCTGTTAAAATTGTTAAACCATCCATCCATCCATCCATCCATCAGCCCTTGGAGGTCCACTGCTGGACATAGGCCTCCCCTAACTTGCGCCACTCTGACCGGTCCTGAGCCTTCTGAATCCAGCGGATGCCCGCTGTCTTCTTCAGGTCGTCGGTCCATCTTGTCGGGGGGCGTCCTGTACTTCGCTTTCCGAGACGCGGGCGCCATTCGAGGACCTTTCTTCCCCAACGGTTATCGGTCCTTCGCACTATGTGGCCAGCCCATTGCCACTTCAGCCGGCTAATTCTTTGAGCTATGTCGGTCACCCTTGTTCGTCTACGGATCTCCTCGTTTCTGATACGATCACGTAGAGAAATACCGAGCATAGCCCTCTCCATAGCCCGCTGTGCTACCCTGAGCTTGTGGATTAGGCCAATAGTGAAGCACCACGTCTCGGATCCGTATGTCATCACTGGCAACACACACTGCTCGAACACCTTCGACTTCAGGCACTGAGGTAGTGTTTTGGACGACAAGATATGACGCAGTTTCCCGAACGCAGCCCATCCGAGTTGGATTCTACGAGTGACTTCTTTCTCGAAGTTGGACTTACCCATCTGGATCACTTGTCCCAGGTAATTGTATTCGTCTACAACTTCGAGAGCAGCGCCGTCAACAACAACCGGTACGGGTGTGACATGGACATTCGACATGATTTTCGTCTTGTCCATGTTCATCTTAAGACCCACCCGTTGTGAGGCGCTGTTCAAGTCCCCGAGCATTGTACCTAGTTCCTCCAGGGATCCTGCCAGAATGACTATATCATCGGCATATCGCAGGTGTGTGATGTATTCGCCATTGATGTTAATGCCACGTCGTTTCCACTCCATCAGCTTGAACACATCTTCCAATGCAGCGGTGAACAGTTTTGGGGATATAACGTCCCCTTGCCTGACACCTCTCTGCAATTGGATGGGGTTCGTGGCTGTGTCGTGTACTTTGACGGACATGGTGGCTGATGAGTACAAATACTTCAACACCTCGATATACCGGTAGTCGATCCGGCACCGCTGAAGAGAATTTAGTACTGCCCAGGTCTCGATAGAATCAAAGGCTTTCTCATAGTCCACATAGGCGACACATAACGGCAGATTATACTCCTCGGTCTTCTGTATAATCCGCCGCAGTGTGTGTATGTGGTCTATGGTGCTGTAGCCTTTCCGGAATCCTGCTTGTTCGGGAGGCTGGAAGTCGTCAAGCCTGCGTGCAATGCGATTTGTGAGCACCCTCGAAAACAGCTTATAAACGTGGCTCAGAAGTGCGATTGGCCTGTAGTTCTTCAAAAGGGCTTTATCGCCCTTTTTGAAAAACAGAGTCACCACACTTCTGCTCCACGCTTCCGGGGTAGTTCCAGTATGGATGACGGTATCAAACAGTTTTTGGAGCGCCACTAGGAGGGGTTTCCCCCCAGCTCTTAGCAGCTCGGCGGTGATACCGTCATCTCCCGGTGCCTTGTTGTTTTTAAGCTGTTTGAGGGCCTCTCTAATCTCATACAGGCTGACGTCCGGGATATCCTCTGTGTAGTGCCGGGTTAATTTAGCTCTCTTGTCGCTCTCCTCACTGGGAGGTGGAGCTTGAGAGGAGGTATACAACCGTCCGTAGTATCCCTCAGTTTCTCTCAGAACTTCAGGTTTCGACGTAACTATGGTGCCGGACTCGGTCTTCAACCTCGTAAGCTGACTTTGCCCAATAGACAGATCTCTGGCGAACACTTTGGAGCCCTGGTTTCGCTCTATTGTGTTTTTTACACGATTTGCGTTGTGTTTGCGCAAATCGCGTCGCCTGCCCTTGGAGATCTGTTCATTGAGCCGTCGGTATTCCGCCATAGAGGTTGGAGATTGCACACATAGTTCTCGTCGATCCCTCATAAGACCGAGAGTTTGTTCTGAGAGAACTTGAGATCTACCACTGGAGTGGGTCTTGAAATACTTCGACCCTACCTCGTGGACAGTTGCTACCATCCTGGTGTTAAACTCGTCCACCGACGTGCATGATTCTAGGCACGCAAAACGATTTTGCAGCTCAAGTTGAAAGTTTGTTAAAACGCTGTTTAAATTGTTTATTGCGTTTAATTAATTAACTAACACTAATTGCAACCGATTTTAATTAGGACAAAGCATTTGATAAATTGGACATATTATCAGTATTGAGAGTATTGGAGAGTGATAGTTATGTTAATTAAATAGTTACTTTATTAAAATTTACTTAGAACACAATTGTGGCTAAACACTAAAAACTATCCCCCATATCTACATTAATCATTAATTACATCATTTAATGTACAAATGGGGCTAGTTGGGGCTGAATCATTTTTCAAAAGCGCGTTTACTTAGTAGTACACACAGGAATAAACTTCATCGCCACTTATCATCAGTAAACATTCATAGATTCTTACTATGTCGTGCACCCTGAACTATTTGTGACTAATTACATTAGGATCTAATTTCACACATAACTAATGAGGAATGTGTTTTGCTCAAACCACTCAAGCAGAGATCGAATAACAATTCGAGTCACCAACCTAATTTATGCTAAGTTAGCAAGCGGTTAGTTACACAAACGCTTGATTCTATTTAGATTTAAATCAATATCAATAATACGTGTCAAGCTGTAGGCCAGAGGTTCGTACAAGGAGCGGAGTGCGGTATTAGACATGCGGTAAGCTACATTGTACTGACATTGATTTAGTAATGTATGCAATAGAATTATAGCGAGGTTATTCCAGATAACCCGTGTTTGTAGTTCTATAATGGTCACTGAACAATGATATGAGGATTCGTCAAGAGATTTTTAAATTCATTCAATTCACATACAACTAGTAGCAATAATTAAACTAAGGGACTAAGGTAAGGTAATTTTTGGTTAAGTTAAGGTAAGGTAGATTTTGAACTTGCATTGATTGCAGTAGGTACTGAAGAATTTGGAGTAAATAAGCGGGTTTCTTGTATCCTTTTGGATGGATTGCGTTCAGTTTAACGGATGTTATTGTTATCAACTATTACTATCAAGTGGCTCGTCTGCATTTGTCCCAGTAAGTCACAGTACAAAAGATAAATCTAATTTTCACGCAGTAGTATGCTGTATTGTGCTGAAGCACAGAACTACCTTTTGATCGTTTCTGCACGCAAACTTCTCGTTTCTTTGCTTCGGAGAGCACAATGAAGTCATTCTCTGTTGACATCGTTGTCAACTCATTTCAGTTTTTGCACGGCCAAAAAACTTGCGGTCTTCTAAATAATTTGCAGAGACTCATGCTGACTCAGAGCAGCTGCAACTAAATTAAACCAATCTTTCTGATAACTAGCTACAAGCTGCACGCAAACTTGGTTAAGTGGTTACCTGTTCACAGGAGCACTAACATGAGGCACTAACACGCTAAATGCCGCTTCTTCACATTATTAACACACTAACTACGGTCATTATAATTGAAACGAAGTCGTGATTACCGGTAATCCGACTAATCGCGCTCTTCACCACCCGACTGTTACCCGGCTATCCGGATAATAATTAGATAATATCGCCAATGAGGTATTACGGTATGTGATTATAGAAGACTTACATTTTGTAATAATGTAATCATATGAGTTTGTATGGATAAATTCATTAATGATGAGCAGAATGATTGTTTAGAGTTTAGAACAGGCTGTTACTAAGTTAGTGCGCTCACCATCTTCGACTTCATCGCCACTTACCATCAGGTGGGACTGTTGCATTAACTTAACGTAGAAAAAATAAAAACTATAGTTTAAATATTCATATTGAAGAAAACTGTTTTTGGAACGAAGTTCCTTATCGCGCGTTGTGAAAGGGGGCTAGACGGAAAATTACGACACTTTTTGATTTCACGAATGACGACACTTTTTTTGAAATGATTCAGTGAGTTTTACAGAGATGGCGCTGTACTGTACAACTTTCTGAATCACGCTAGCGTGATTAATTAAGTTTTACAGAGATGGCGCTGTACAACAAAACAATACTTAATCGAAAGGAACTTCGTTCCATCCGGGTGTCCCTTGACACCTCTCATGTTTTATTTTACCTTTTTCGGCCAGTGTCAAAGTGCTATAAATTAATAATGACAGTCCTCCGCTTGCGCAATTCATCGAGGATTCCTTGGTACCTGTTACTGAAGTCCTGGAACCACGGTGACCCCCTCTGCTCATCTGCAGGGTAATTCACGTAACTTAAGAAGTTCGATTGCAGTGCAGTTGCAGCGACGTTCCGATCAAAATGACACTTTCCGTATTCTCTTGCGCTGTCAAACACGCTCACGTCACGCGAGCGCGTCTCAAGCGCGCTCACGTCACAAAAAGGTATTCTGATAATGCGCGTCAAGATAGCGTGTTCCCGATCGCAGTTTGATTGGTATTCTCATAAACTTTTGAAGTTTGAAGTCTCATAAAGTTTGACAGGCGCGCAGGATGCGTGCAGGAGAAGTGAAGTTCACATGCAGTTTGCGTGCAGTTGGCGTGCAGTTGACGCGCAGTCAAAAAATTATGACAATACGGTTTAGACGCCAAACTTCAACTTGATTGTAGCGTCACTCCAACTTGATTGCAGCGTCACTGCAACTTAATCGATGCGTCTTAAAGTTACGTGAATTAGGGTACTGGTAGCTCGTTGACGGATTTTTAAATGAAAAAATCGCAAAAAGTTCTTTTTGGAACGAAGTTCCTTATCGCGCGTTGTGACAGGGGGCTAGACGGAAAATTTCGACACTTTTTGATTTTGCGAATGACGACACTTTTTTGAAGTGATTCAGTTAGTTTTACAGAGATGGCGCTGTACTGTACAACTTTCTGAATCACGCTATTTTTTTTGTGAAGAATTTTAACTTTACACAAATTTTTAATGAAGTACTAGGACATCATGAGCGACTAGGAGGTTCGACTGAACGTATTCACTGAACACAGTCGCATTTAGTCGAACCTCTTAGTCGCTCGTGATGTCCTAGTAACTTATTTAAAATTTTTGTGAAGAATTTTAACTTCACACAAATTTTTAATGAAGCACTAGGACATCATGAGCGACGAGGAGGTTCGACTGAATCACGCTAGCGTGATTCAGAGAGTTGTACAGAGATGGCGCTGTACAACAAAACTTAAATCAAAAGGAACTTCGTTCCATCCGGGTGTCCCTTGACACCTCTCATGTTTTTTTTATTCTGGCTTTTGTCTATTTATTTCTCAAGCAGTCTCTCTGTGTGTTACGCATTGCGGGAAAATTCCCGAAGAGTTCTTACTTGAAATAAAGAAGTAACAGGTAATAAAAGAGACAATATTATTATTATTATGTCCTATCACAAAGATGAGACTCTCTGTTGAAATAATAAAATTATACCAGTTTTTATTAAAATAAAATAACGTTCAATTATGTCTTCTATGTAAATATCAGAAATAAAAAAAAACTGCAAAATCTAAATACACTATGCCCAAATAACAAAAAAAAACTCTAAAACCGCAACTAATCGTAATTGTAGCCAAATATATTAAGCTACAGCCGAATCTAATTAAGGTACAATGGTAATGCCCAGCGATTCCGCTAATCGAGCACTTCACCGCATCGGCTCGGATATTACCTGGCGGCCTGGCCATTGCGGATAATAACTGGATAATATCCAATAACGTTACGTTGTAATTATTATTCATCTATGTTTATTGCGCGATTCTAACGTCGATTAATATTTCAGTAAATAAAGAAATTTTAAACTTAACTCATCGTGGACTGGACACATTTTACTATATTACGAGTTCTCACGATATTTATTTTCTACTCCGATATTTACATGTTGCATGGATCGTCTCATAGATTACCCCTCGTGTTCACGGATGAACTGCAGTGGCGCGTAGAATCTTTTGACAATATGACAGGTGACATTTGACACTAGTGCAGTCTATCAACTTTCCGTCTAGTTCGTTTTTGCATTTTGTTAACCATATTACTACACACTTCACTTAGTACACTCACCACATCTTGCCGCACAACACTGCACTTTTTGTGATTTACATTGAGATTTTGTCGAAACGATGTGTGTGTTAGTATAATACGTTTGTTTACAAACGTACGACGTGAAATTTTAAAAGCTTAATTTGGTTTTGTTCTTTTAGATATATTTTTTATTTTTTTGAAATTATTTCCTTTTTTGTATTTTTTTACTTTTAGCAGTTCACTAGGCACGGTTTTTTTCTTTTATAGGTACTTCATACTTCGCCATAGTTTAAAACTAGCAATCGAAACCTACGGGATAACGTACCCTTCGACGCTTCTTGCATTAACAAAATGTAACCAAATTCAGTGAAATCCTTCAAAACTACAAGTTTGCTTAAATTCACCAATGACTTACATAAATATTTAAATCAATTAACATGTCTAATGAATTTTCACAACAAACCGCGATGTTTAAACGTCTCAAGGTAAACTCAATAAAGTTCCATTTTCACAGCGCTACCTTAAAACAAGGACCAAAAAACATTTGCAGCGCCACGCTGGCGCAAAGGCGTCAAAATGACAAAAGGTGGGATTGCCTCGCGTACCTGCCGAGCCACAAGAACCTCTCATCGGCCATCGACAGCTCTCAAGAGATAACCCTTTTTCATTAAGGGCCCTACATGACGTAAGGACTCCTAGAGGAGCGCTCTTCATACCGTATGTTCTTTACAGACTATTACACTTGGAAGCAAAGCCAGAGACGTGGCGCATTTTGTATTGTTATTTCTAAACGAGAATTTTCTACTCTTAAAACGTAAGGTTTTTCCTTTTGATTCACACCAGCTATTAGTCATATAACTATCCCACCGCTGGGTCTCTGTAAATATTAGCAGTACAGTCCCCGCAAGTCAAGTGGCAGTGACCACAACACGTTTTTAGGACACCACGGAAAATGTTTCCAATACCATTTGCTAACAAAGTTTTTCTTCGTCAAAATCGATACTATGTTTTTTGAGACATCAACAAGCACGCACAACCCGAGATCTAGTATGTATTTATTGTCATGTAAATTATTCTCCGTGTTTGTTATTTAATCTATGAGCAATCTGGCAGACAAGGTTTTTGACAACCAGACGTAAAAATTTTGAGTTCTTGAAAAAGGCTGGAAAAAGCCACCTTGCAATCCTTGCATTGGGTTCAAGCTGAGTTGTTGAACATAGAAAACTCCAAAAGACTTGTAAACGGGTGAACACTGCAATAGAGGTTTAGCGTCGCGCATAAGATTTCAAATATTTCCTTCGTCTCTATTTAAAATGGAATGGAAAAAATTGCCCGCGTCAGTGTTTCCGTTTGATTATAATGTGTGTGTTAAGGCAAGAGTGAATAGGCTTTCACTAAGTGCGTCAAAATCAAATCAACCTTTATAATATCGACTAACATAAATTCAAGCATGGCATCCAACATGTTAATCAATATTGCCGTGTAACCGTGTGTAATATCAATTTACATAGTAATCATAGAACAGGTCGCTCATTCATTACGTAAATTATACAACGGATATTATGAACCATGGAGCAAATATAGAATGGATATATTGTATACTGAACAACGATCATCAGAATATAAGCAGCACATAGTCATACCCAAGTGATGTAAATACTCACAAAACATACAAATATTTGCTTTTTTTTAAATTTAATTTTTTATATTGCTTTCTTTTACCACCTTTGCTTGAGTCAACCGCCAAACAATTCGTTGTGTTCCGGCTGACATTAGGTACTTATTTTAGGACGACCTGTGTGGCGCTATGGTTACCCGCTATGGTTACGTGTTATGGTTACGTTATGGTCACCATGCTAAATCGCCGCGCCAAGGGTTCTTGGTTCGATTCCCAACGAGGCGGATATTTGAATGATGAGTTTGAATTGCTGTTCTCGGTCTGAGTGTGAGTGTTCTTGTCTTGTGTGTTGTCCATGGCACCCACGACACAGGGAATCCTAGTGTGGGGCTATGAGTGTGAAGCGTTATTAATTTAATTATTTTGGTATTACTTATGTACAAAGTCAATGACCACTTACCATCAGGTGGATTGTCATCTTGTTTGTCGCCTATTTCCATAAAAAAGTATTATTGTATTAGTATTGAATATCAGTGTAAGAACACTTATCACTTTATTACCCCATCCCTTCCAAAACATTGCAGAACTTTTGTTCTGCAAATGGCGGCAGTGCGGCAGAATTAATAGAAAATACTCAAAACTTAGCAATTTATTGCCACTATTTCGAACACTAAAGCTTTTTTTATAAGCTCGCTAAGTATGGGGAGAGAAACAAAAAATGCAACTCACGATTCTAATTCCCCGCTTCTTTCGACCAAAAACGTTTCGCTATTGGAAAGTCATTTATGTTTTAATTAAGAGAGCAGCCTAAGAATGGGGTTTTGTCGGAGATTATAGGAAGCTGAAGAGCTTCTAAGTCGCTGTTAAACGTAAATAATTCTTGCTAATAAAATAAAGTCATAGCTACAAAAAATGTTTAAGGCTCCGTAGAGATAAGATGGTATACTTATAAACTCATCGACGAGTTTTTTTAAATTTCATGATCTAGAATTATTGCTAACTTAATACACTCACTTTTTGTGTCTTACGATTTAGGTCTTTTTAAAATTACGAAAGAGGTAAAACAATGCTCATTCCGCTTTGTAAGCTAACTAAACAGGAATCTCACGCATTCGAAGATATTGTGCTAAACTTTATTTTCTTAATGTACATACGTCATTATAAAAAGTGGTAATTGTTTAAATAGAACCTAAATAATAAACGAAGGCCGCCTTCAAACCAAAAGGCTATCATCCCCCGTCTTTGAGTCACGCGCCTATCGTCCACTAAAAGCGAGGCATCTGTCGAGTTATACTGACAAGGTTAAATTCCCTCGGGACACCTCTTAACCCTCAATTCACTCCTTAAAATAATCAAATTCACCGTGTAAACTTCAAATAATAAAGCGCCAAGAAATTAAACATTAGAAGCGGACAGACAGCAGGGAGCCATGAACGCTTGGACAATATTCCTTTAAAATTCAATTTTGAACCGACTGAATTTCATTTAATTCTATTTTTCCGTTAACAAAAGACAGGGTTTTTGAATTAGCAAGTTTCGTAGTCCACTCCGGGTTGTAATGCAAATCGTGCCTTTCCTTCAGTCGACGGCGGCGAGACGGCTCCGAAGTTTTCATCCTTGTTTTAATCAACTGATTAATGGGCGAATACTTTGACAAAAACAAGGTACAATTTGTCAAAGAAAATAAAACTGGATTATTGTGATCCATTAAACAACAAACCAGGAAAAACTGTCAATTCAACTGCAAAGAATTTAATGCGGAACTTATATTGCAACACAGAAGTTTAATTAATCGTACAAAACGATTTTAATGCTGAACATATTTACAAAAATGTTTATAGCATTCATACTCTATAGCATCTATGTATTCTTACAGCAATATACTTTGCCTGATACGGCAAAAGACTGTAGGTAAATACAAAACTGATAAGAGATCATCAATAAATGATGAATAATAAGTCATTGTGATAAAAAAATGGCGCTACACAGCTGAACTTGGAATTTAGACTTTAATTTGTGCCTGTTACAATTAGCTTTCGAATAAAAAACTCATTTCAATTCAGAAGAGAGTTGAATTGCATATCTTGCCCGTATTTTCCCTTAGCCATAGCTTCAAAAAAATACACATTGACACACACATTAGACATCACAATTCACAAGTAACTCATATCCAAGAGCAAACAGTTATATCTTGATAATAAATGTTTCGTATAGGTACACAACATTCGAGGATACGCCGTCACTAAACTACAAGGACGTACGTAACTTTATCCTCAGGTGACCATTCGAAGCGAATAGTACCTACTTGAACAACATCATAGATCATACTCTTGATAACTTCCGAACATCAGATAGAAAACCGCAAAGGTATTGGAGAATTTGTATTGTGTGGAGTGTTTACGTTGGATTTTTGTTGACTGCAGTTATCAAGACAAACTTTGTCACAAAACTTTGACAGATACTTTGTAGACAGCTCAAGTCGTTATTGTTGAGGAGTTTATTTACTTTTCTTTCTTCCTTTTGCTTCATTATTAAATACCTATGAGAGAAGAAGAAGAGAGTTGAGTTTAATTGGGTACTGCTGACAAGAATATGTCATTAAATCATGACGAATATACAACAAAGGAAGAATAGCATAAGAATGCCCTCAAACTTTTAAAATGTAAATTTACTGTCAACCCTATCTGCTAATATTTCTAAAGAAATATTCCTAAAAATTGTCATTTCCAACTGGAAGTAACTCCTCGAGATGTAGGTCACCAGTCAGGGTTGTAACAACTTCAGATCATTCAAACAAACATTTCCAAGAAAACTTTCAACTATTACAATAACAGTAACCATCTTAGAGCCATTAACGTCTTCTCGAGTGTAATTCCGCAGCCCTTGAGATATTAAATCCTTGGAAATCTGACAAATATTGGACAAATGAAGTCGGGATGAAAACCAGTAATCGGCTCACTCGGCGCTAAGATTAAAAATTCACAGTCAAACTAGAGGATCGTTTTTAATATCTATTAGTCCATCGCCATTCACTCTCAGCTTGTGCTGGGCTTACTGAAACAAAGAAAGTTATTAATGTTTGTAGCCATTGTCTGGAGCGTGAAACATCGCCAGCGTAAGCTGCAACTTTCATCTTAAGCCGATGTGAGATGAACGTAAAGAGAGACGGCTCCAGTTAACTGGTCAGCAACATCTACTAAAATACGGTTCCTATTGTCCGTCTTGAGAGGATATTCTTCTTGTTTCAGTTTGTTTTCACCAGAATCTCGACGCATCGCTTTTGTCAGCTAAATTGTGTTGATCGACGCGGGTTTATTACGGCATTGGCTAAATACTGAATGGAAGAATTTAATTTGATTCTCAGAAAAACATTTCATTCATTAAGGTTAAGGCCAAGTCTTGAAGGCAACACATAATTATGGCCTTTATCTATGATTTTGGCGATTTTATAACCAGCATTTTCAGATTTAATTATCTGTGGATTGGCACGCAATTCTTAATTCAAATAAATTTTATACGAAAGCCTTATTATTTTAATTTCAAATTCAGTCATTTTTTTTAGTGTTTTGTTTTTGTGAAATTTGGTAGGTTTTGGCGCAATGGAAAAGCATACAAACAAGCATGCAAGAAGGCATGCAGCGTGCAAATAAGCATGCAACATGCAGCAAGTATTGTTTCTGTCACGGCTCCGGCGCTGCGGGGCTCCGGAAGTCCCACGCAAGCTGATCGTCGTAGATGGTTTTAACGCTCACCACCTGCTCCTCAGCTCGTGGGCCACTTCGCCCCTCCGCGCCTACGCGGGTTCACATACACCCCAGAATGTAGGGCAGACAAGACTGTTTGAAGTCAGTTTTGCAGCGACGCGTCTAACATATTGACTTTTTATGAAACTATTTTAATTTAATATTGAAAATGCTACCAAGTAACCAGCTATTTATTTGTGCCCAAATAATATTCCGTAAAATGTTGCTTGGATGAATGGATTGCATGTGTTGTTTCGGTGTGGTGAAAATATGGCAAATAAATCATTTAGCAAATGAAATGAATGAGTTCAAAGGAGGCTACGGCCAATAGCAAAAAGTTATTTAGTAAATTCGCGAAATATAGTTCGGTAAAATAATATCTATGATACATGATACTTCGATGATCTAAAAATATGTTGACATTTATTATATATTGACCGTCAATATTTATATATTTATATTGACCGACGTCTTTTTTGCGATAATATAGCAATATAGCAAAAATAATATAGCAAAAAAGACGTCGCTCAATAGTATTCGGTAAATGAAAGTCGAACAAAAAAATATCGGTAAAGTGAGGGTGCCCCGTCTAGTATTTAATATTATAAGATACATCCTAATCCATCATTCTACTTATATACGCTTTATTTTTATGTGGTTCTATAAATCTAAATTAATTAATTAAAAATTTCATTTCGAAACCACTCTATCGCGGGCGAAACCGAGAGCAAAAGCTGGTGATTAATAATTAATTTAATGTTTCTACTTTATAACTCGTAGTATGTAATTAAATAAAACGCAGTTAGGATTACGCTTCAGAACGAATAAATCCCCCTTCTCCAGTGCTTTGCATAACGTATTTCCAAATTATTAAAATTAGATGATAGGAAAACGAGTTGTTATTATTGTCGTAATAACTCTCAACTGAGTTGTTCACTAACCAATTTATACTGAAATACAATATAAAGTTGATTGTTTAGTTAGTTTTGTTTTGTATTTGTAAAGAAATGTGAAGTAGTCACCGAGTTTAGTACATCTACATTTTATTGTTGCGAAACATGCGAATTACTTAATATGTATTTACAGTTTATTTCAACTTCAGTTCAGTTCTGTTGTGTTGACAGATCAGTGTTTCAACATATTATTTATTTTCTTTTTCGCTTCAAGAAACATATATCTTGCTTTTACAAACAGATATAAAATCACGATAAAAAATGTTTGCTAATTTTTACCAGACATAATTTTAATACATTTTATGATAAATTATTTTATCGATTTATGAGCTACTAGCTGTTACCCGCGACTTCGTACGCCGAAAATAAAGACCCTTCATTATAAAACATGTTTTTCATAAATTGACAGCAAACTTGTCCATACTATGAAGAGAGGAGACCCGTGCCTTGTAATAGTCCATTATGGGTTGAAGCTAAAACACCTACACTTAGTACATATATCGTATTATGTAAATGAGTAAAATATTAAACAAATCTTTAGTGTTGATAATGAAATGATAACTACGATCTGATATTATAGCGTGATTGGTAGTCAGCAAGATACTAAACTCTTCACCAAAATTACAGCAAAAGTGACATGTTCTTTGAACCCATTAATTACCCATCGGGAGAAGCATTCATAGCCCGGGCGCAGCGGATTGTGTCGGTTCTAATAGTAATCGATGAAGTTAAACAATAGCGAGTGCGGTCGGTAGTTGGGTAGGTGACCGCTAGTGGCAAAAAATTCTTGAGCTCTCCGAGCTTCGGAGGGCACGTAAGGCTGTCGGTCCCGGTTGTTGTCGTAAGGTAACAGTCGTTATGACATATTGAAGGTCCTCGCCCGGCGTAATGACTTTCGACACTTGGGTTGATTTCTAATCCCTCCATCAATCCACACTGGAGCAAAGTGGTGGAGTATGCTCTAGGCGTCCTCAAGAGTGAGTGTTCAGTAGTGAGCCATTAATGACCCACCCATAGGAAAGGTCCCAAAATAATTGAACTTTTTAGAATTTAGAGGTTTAAGTCAGGGCCTGAGAGTTTTTGAATTTTAAATTTACATTGTAATTTTACAGAATACACAAAAAAATATCTTTCTTTTCTTTTTGGGCAGCGGCAAATCAGTGATTCCTTTAGCGTTGCTGATGTACATTGGAGAAAGTGACCACTTACCATGAGGTGACTCATCTGTTCGTTTTACAACTTCTTACTCCAAACATACTCTAAACTTACAACCTCTAGTTTTAGCCCTTAGGGAATGTATTACCAAACAATCATGTTACAGTTATTTTTGTTTTATGTAAGATTACATACTAACTACCAACTTTCACAGTTTTACCTTAAAAAACCGGGCAAATGCGTGTCAGGCCACGTGCAATATTGGGTTCCAAAGTAGTAAGTTTATTGACTATTACTCATTAACTACGATACTTATGTTAACATAGCCTTGATAGTTTTCCTTATAAATCCATCGTATAACCTATTTTTGAGAATTTTTTCACTTGTCCAACTCCAACCGTTTAGCCGTTAGGGGGGACACTTGACTTGACTTGGGTACCCAAAATTAGCACTTTCAAGCCAAATATTTCGCAAACGGAACTCTACATCCAAAAATGGTCTCAAAAGACCCATAATATTTTTGAAAAAACTTTTCAACGATACCCCACACTAAAGGGATGAATAAAAAAATAATGCTCACGTTACCTTTAGTGGAGGTACCCCGAAAAAAAAAGTTTTTTCAGTAGTTTATTCCACGATTTTGGAGTTTTAATAAATATGTATATCCATGCCAAATTATAGCTTTCTAGCACTAAGGGTCTCGGCGCTTTGCTTTGGACAGACGGACAGACTGACGGTTCCGATTTTACTTCAGGACCCTAAAAATGACGGAGTTTCGTATAAACATTCCCTGAATTAACCCTTTAAAGATTGATTTTTCAAATTATGTTAAAGTTAATTTTTGTTTATAACAGTCGAACTGAGAACCTGCTACTTTTTTGAAGTTGGTTAAAAAACCGGCTAATAGCGTGTCAGGTCACTGGTAATATAGGGTTTCGAAGTTCTAAGTTTATAGAACTCAATAACTACGTATGCTAATAATAATATAGCCATGATAGTTTTCCTTTTGATGCTATTGCCATGAATTTTTTACGTGTCTAACACTTACGAATATTTCGCAAACAGACCCCTCAATCGAAAAATGGATTTATAAGACCCATATTATTTTTGAGATACCTTTTCCACGATACCCCGCACTATGGGGTGCGTGACGGAAAAAAATATCCCTATATTACCTCTAGGAGAGGTATCCTAAAAATATATTTTTAAAAATGTTATTCTACCAGAAGTTTAAATAAACATGTATATCCTCGCTAAATTACAGCTTTCTAGCACTAAGGGCCTCTGCGCTATGCTACGGACGGACGGATGGACGGACGGGCGGACGGGCATGATGAAACTATGAGAATTCTGTTTTGACTTCGGAACCCTAAAAAGAGTCATAAAAATCGCTTCATAAAATATAACGAATCTATCAACTACATATAACAAAATTTGACCTTATCCCTCAGGAACAGGTCTGTTTTCCGGCATAAAAAGTATCCTATGTCCTTTCTCGAGCTCAATTCTATATGTGTACTAAATTTCATCGAAATCGGTTTAGTGGATTGAAAGAGTTATCCCTCAGGAACAGGTCTATTTTCCGGGATAAAAAGTATCCTATGTCCTTTCCCGAGCTCAATTCTATATCTGTACCAAACATCAAAATCGGTTCAGTTTTTTAGGCTTGAAAGAGTTATCCCTCAGGAACAGGTCTATTTTCCGGGATAAAAAGTATCCTATGTCCTTTCCCGAGCTCAATTCTATATCTGTACCAAATTTCATCAAAATCGGTTTAGTGGCTTGAAAGAGTTATCCCTCAGGAACAGGTCTATTTTCCGGGATAAAAAGTATCCTATGTCCTTTCCCGAGCTCGATTCTATATCTGTACTAAATTTCATCAAAATCGGTTTAGTGGCTTGAAAGAGTTATCCCTCAGGAACAGGTCTATTTTCCGGGATAAAAAGTATCCTATGTCCTTTCCCGAGCTCAATTCTATATCTGTACTAAATTTCATCAAAATCGGTTTAGTGGCTTGAAAGAGTTATCCCTCAGGAACAGGTCTATTTTCCGGGATAAAAAGTATCCTATGTCCTTTCCCGAGTTCAATTCTATATCTGTACCAAATTTCATCAAAATCGGTTTAGTGGCTTGAAAGAGTTATCCCTCAGGAACAGGTCTTTTTTCCGGGATAAAAAGTATCCTATGCCCATTCCCGAGCTCAATTCTATATCTGTACCAAATTTCATCAAAATCGGTTTAGTGGCTTGAAAGAGTTATCCCTCAGGAACAGGTCTATTTGCTGGGATAAAAAGTATCCTATGTCCTTTCCCGAGCTTAATTCTATATCTGTACCAAATTTCACCAAAATCGGTTCAGTGGTTTTGGCGTGGAATAGTTATCCCTCAGGAACACGTCTATTTTCCGGTCTAAAAAGTATCCTATGTTCATTTCCGAGCTCAATTCCATATCTGTACCAAATTTCATCAAAATCGGTTCAGTGTTTTAGGCGTTATTGAGTAGCAGACAGAGTTACTTTCGCATTTATAATATTAGTATAGATTATTAAAATTTCCATATTTCTTAACATAAGTCATTACCGCTTCACTATTATATATAGATTTTAAAATATTTATATTAGTATAATAACATTAAGAGACATCAAGAAAATTCCATTACATTTCAAATATTCAAATCCACCCATCAGACCAAGTGAGTGAAAACGACATCTCCGAGATAATCGTCAGTAAATAGGGGTCAAAGTGGCGTGAAAGTTTCGACTAACGACGCGAACAGCTGTTACGGATGGTGGTGTTAAAAAACATGCCATTATAGCACTAGTTGCTCCCAGCAGTTTGTTTCCACAACATTATTGTTGAAGCGGCGGCCATAAAGGATAATACACGATTCGGGCTAACGAGCTAGCGTAAACGGGAGGTTGTCGTTACCCCAGTAGGGTGGCCACTATAAACCCCAGAAAGGCATAGTTTGAAGGACGTTTTATTGATTGTTAATTGCTACGGATTTGGGGTTGTCCACACGGTGCGCCCGCTGACGGATATTCGGGATTATCTGCGAATGGCCAACAGTCTTTAATTCGGTTTGGATAAATACTCGGGGACCGAACAAGTAAATAAAACTAAACAGCGATTAATGTTTGCTTTGACTAAAGTGTAATCAAGGTACAGGTTGAGCTTAGGGCGAAATGTAGCAAATGTTACCGCTTAAGTTAATAATTACGTACAAAATAATTTGAAGGGACGCGACTATTTTTTCCTGTGAGTTGCCTGAATTTTAGATCTAGGTTTTTCATTTTTAATAAATTTTCTGAACAGCTTGTTAGCTTAATATTTTAACCTTAACTCATCCTGGATTCTAGACATTTTGCTGTCGTATAAGTATTTACGACGTAAACATTGTACATCATCAAA
Source organism: Thymelicus lineola (assembly GCA_963932265.1). NCBI lineage: Eukaryota > Metazoa > Arthropoda > Insecta > Lepidoptera > Hesperiidae > Thymelicus > Thymelicus lineola. Next base: position 18,547,884 of record OZ010686.1, read on the forward strand.
ATATACCGGCATAAAACACATAAGTAGGTATGTATTAATATACCTTAAGCTCTTTATTATTAGAAGCTGCGAAACAATAAAGTGTATATTTAGCAAGGAGTAGAAACACCTGAATTTGGTTTTACAATACTGAGTGTGTATAAATTCGCAAAAACAAATAGCCCACATTTCCAAGAGTGCACAACGCACAGTGCATTACATCGAACACAAAACATACATTTGTGAAATGAAAAACTAACAACATGAAAAATTTAAGTAACAATAGCTTCCATACAACAAAAAGAGCGAAAAAGCACACGAATTAACTCGTTGCTCGGTGAAGTAGCTGAAACATTTTTTCGATGTGGATCAAAGCAAAATAAACATGTTCGCAACACAAAGACATGTCACCCGCTGTATCTCAAAAGTGACGTCAAAGAGGCCCGACATAAAAGGGGACTTTCCTAAAAAATGGTTCGCGTGGCTTCGACAGGGTCTTACACCTATTTTTTTTGTTTATCAACCAACATTGCTCATACAATTGTGTTTGAATTGAAGGTCAAAGCTGCCAATAAGACGATGTTTTAATATTCATAGTAAGTAAATGTTTATAAGTTATTACTTTTTAATCAAAATCTTATTGTCTGAAGGAAAATTACTACTACGACTACCGCTCAGTAATCCCTTATTCTGCTTCATAATCCCAGATTTTATTCCTGAATTGGACATTTTCTTATATTTGCTAATGACGGACATGTTTTTGATCTTGTGTTTTGGACTTTTTTTGTAAAATGGTTTTAAAATGTAATTAATGACCGATAATGTTTCTTAAAATCATTACCATTATAACATTATAAACTACGTACACTTAGTACGTACCAAGGCTTCATTTTTGTGAGAGAGTAAGTGAGAAATGTTTTCTTGCACTTAACAAATAAAAACTGTTCAAAATGTGGAGTATAATACAAATTCATGTATTTTAATAAAATATAATATTTCAGGTGGAATAAATAATTTGGCTTCAACCCATTAATGGCCCACTACTAGACACAAGTCTCTCCTCTTGAAGAGGCCTAGAGCATACTCCACCACGCTGCTCCAGTGCGGGTTGGTGGAGGGGTTAGTGGCCAACCCGAGTGTCGGAAGTTTTCAAACCGCCCGAGGGGCTCCGACATAGCTTAGCGGCTGTTATCTTATGATAATAACCGGCACCAATGGCTTTACGTTCCCTCCGAGGCACGGAAACGCTCAAAAATTTTTTGCCACTAGCGATCACCTATCCAACTACCGACCGCGCCCGCTGTTGCTTAACTTTGTCGATCACTTTGGATTGGCGCAAGCCATCGGACTATGAGCACTTCAATATAGAAGTCGGGACCCATTTAAACTTTACAGGGCTGCTTGGGAAAAACAAACAAAATTAATAATTAAACAAAATTAAAATTAACTGTTAATCCTTATAAGGTGAAGTTGTTCAATATTACTTTTAATAATATTCTAAACTACTGGGCTTAATTTTTCTTTTTATTTTACTTTGCGCAGTCGCTTTTTTTTGTTCTTTTTTACAAGCTTTTAATATTTTTTTTAAATTTTGTGAATCTAATACCTTAAACACGCAAAACTAACGTAACACTATTTCACATGTACCTAAAGGACGATAAAATAAAATGTAATACGCATTTGGGGTACCATTACACGCTCCCAAAGATTTTGTTACAGGAATTTTCCCACAGAATTCTTCGATATGGCCACATTATGATCTCACGTGTATGTCCATTTTTCGTTCGCATTTATGACGTAATAAAATGTTTTTCTCCTTCCCGCCTGTTGTTAGCAAGTAACGTGCTTTAGACGGCCTTTGTAATGATTGGTGTAAAATTTATAGGCCATGACTTCGAAAAGCGCTGCGCCGTAAACCTTTGTAGTACTTAGTTTACGACCTCAGGCTTTCGATAAAGCAACTTTCTAAGAATAACTCTGTATTTGCAGAATTATCATAAGCAAATGCTATTACACACAGTCCCAGGCGATGATTTTATCGATTACAAATTTGTTCGACAAAAATAATTTACTCATAGGAATGCAAATAATTCACACTTTTAACATAACTTGTTTCCTGGGTCAAGTATCTTGTGTAAATTCTCATTTACACAAGATACAAAAAGGTATGTTAACAATAGTTAAAATATAGCTGTAACTGAATTACAAATATTTAAACAATATCTGATACACATTAGAAGTTGCGAAATTTTGCGAAAAATTTTAAAAGCTGACCTTAAATTTATTTCGCCTATTGTTGGTTTGGAGCCTGATAAAAATAATTATCATTCCTTTTAGTGTGTAAATTCCTTAAGCATGGAATCGGAACAAAATAAGCTGATTCAGAAATAAGCATTCATTGGCCATTACAATAGATATTATACAAGGTTATGAGCATGATATATTTTGTTATCTTAATGCCTGTAACCGTTACTACAGGCGGCCTGTAAAACCCAGTGTGACGACCCAGCGATCTATTAAGTACAATAATAATAAATTTGAATGGTCAGAGATACAGATCTTGGATCCAGAAAGATGTTTTCTAATGTGTTAAAAATCAAAAACATTTAACCATCACTGATACATTTATGCACATTTCGGCGACGACATAATTTTTTAATAAACAATCGATTTTTTAAGTCGACATCACGAAAATAATGGGATGGAACAAAATTATTTTCTATGTGAGAATCAGATGTATTAAACAGTGTCTGTTGTCCCGTCATGAAACAACTCAACGGGACCCATTTTGATCAATTCAACACGCATACCGTATTGTTCTTCTTCTTATCTTATTGTTGAATATGGGTGTTGTTGATAGAAAAGAAAACAGCGAAAGATGCTTGCTGGAAGTCTCAGGGGATGCATCCATCATTGCGCTCGAATCAATTTCCCATGCTTGTGGCATACCCTGCTAAGTAACAGTAGCATTAGCATTTAGGTCAGGTAGGTTGGAGGAAGTCACAAGCTTCAGTTGCATCCAACAATACTGACGATATTTATGCTTGGTGCCAGGTTAGTTACCATTTGACTAGCTATTGGTGTTATAATAAATCGCAACTCTTTTAAAATTGTTTCGGTGTATGAAGGTGAAGACAAATTGAGGCCTTTTGCGATCCTGAAAGGAGATCTGAGCCTAGCAGTTACTCATTATGGGATATTGTGTGTACACTGTATATTTTTTTTGTTCTCATAAAACCAACCCCGGTCATTAACCCGTCCCGTGTAGAAGCGCTCTACAGGTTAACGATACCGGGACATTTCAATAACGTTCAAATAATAATGAGAGTTCGGGCAAAGTTACCAGGTCCCTTGAGACATTGTTATTAAAATTAAATTAAGGCAATTTGTGGTTCGCAAGATTAAGAGCCCAATAAGGCTTCTAAATATTTAGGTGTTGGCGAATTTTGGGTCCGACCGTGGATTAGGCTTTGTATTCGATATTGAAGAGAATCGAACAAACATTGTTTGCCCAGATTAATTTTATATCGATGGGGAGAAAATATGGGTCTCTGTGAGTTCTCTGACCCCTTTTCGCTCTGGTGTAAGTAATCCATTTGTGCTTTTGTGCTTGACTAGGCTGTAGTATGGTTACAACAAATTAAACGCAATTCGTTTCGAAAGTGGTATTCATAGGAAGTTTACGTAATCTTAAGAGCACCATCATATCGCATCTTACTTCACATCACCGTTATGACAACAGAAATTCAAACTCATCTTCAAAATCATCAAACTGCCTCAGTTGTATCTCAACAGTTTGAATTTTTTTTAATACCATCTAATGATCTAAAACTCTCATGAAATCCATTAGACAATACGTTCACAGCTTTATCTGTGCAATATCACTGTCATAAAACACGGAGAACCTAGACGAGAATTACTAATCTGTTTCGAACAAAGTTGCTCCATAATGTTATAATAAAATAAACTTGTTTTAATTAAGCGAAACAAATAAGTACCTCTCCAATAAATAGACAAACTGTTGTACCCTTTATCGTTCGCCAAGTTTTAAATGAAACACCGTGTATATTGTAGCTACAAGTCTTATTAATAAACTCCTAATGCCCCGCTCGAAACCGACATTGAAGTGCGTTTAGGGAGCAAGTGAATTTACGGGAAGAATTATGCAAATGGCTGCGCAACTTCGGTTGTTGTAGGATTAAACGCTATACAATTGGTTTGCTTACAGTTGTACATTGGGAAAGTAAACACTATTTATCAGCGTTTTGTTCCTGTTAGTGAGTTGAAAGGAAACCGAATGTCATGGTATGGGCATGTGATGAGGCGTGAGGAAACGCATGTGACGAGAAGAGTGATGGATATGAATGTGATAGATAGACGAAGGGGACGAGGAAGACCTAAGAAAAGAAGCATGGATTGTGTTATAGAGGATATGAAAGATAAGAGAGTTAGTGTAAAGATGACGGCTGATAGAGAGGTGTGGAAGAGGAAAACATATTGCGCCGACCCCAAATAAAATTGGGAAATGGGCAGGATGATGATGATGATGATGATGTTCCTGTTAGTGAGGTAGTTGTCTCTTTATAGCTACAGGAAATGTGATGCCTTCAAATTGAGCTGGTCAGAATACATAATACGTATACATAATATCAACCTGTTTGACAAAAATTTAAGCTTCTGTTGGTTTGAAGAAAATCAAGGAACGTGACGAGACAGAATGTCAGCGAATGAAAATGTATACAAGTATACACTCACGCGCCACGGATAACACAACAAAATTTAATCACTCACACAAACCAACTCAGAAATCGACTATGGAACCCTTCCGTAGCAATATCATTAAAAACAAGGAAACGGGACCACTTTAATGTTATTGCGAATGTTTGCATTCACACTGAACTGTCACTCTTGCTATCACTGAATAAATTATCACGTAGTTCGCTAGCCCTGAACCGATCCATTAATAAGCCCCACCCCGCATTAAGCAATGTACAGCGTCCATTACCTTATTGTCGGCAGGTGGCGCTGAGTGTACGCGCGCATTTATCAAAGTTCGTCGAGATGAATGGACGGACGTGTTTCGGAGCAGAGTCGATCTCTTATGACTCGACCCACTTTCTGTTCTTATGTTAAATATTCATGCGTATATTATATTTGTAACACACATTACCTTCACCCGTATTTATGTACGAATGTAACAGAAAATTTAATTTTCATACTTTTAATGGACACAATTCAAAAAAAAATTCGCCTAATGGTAAGTGACGTGACTAATTTGATAAAAGCATATCTCTTTTAGGGTTACGTAGTCAAAAAGAAACCTTTAGTTTTATCATGTTTGTCCGTCATTCCGCAGCACAGTGCTCTCTCTGCTTTCGTGATAGACATCTGTAATTTGGCATGAATAAACATATTGAATCAAATTAAATGTTATGTTGTTATTGAAATCAACAATTTAATAGTGTTTTTGACCAAACAAAGGAGAAGTAAGGCTGAATGAAAAATAAAAGATAAGTTGAAGAAACTCACTACAAATAGCCCATCGCATCGCCACTATTCTTCGCAACTTCTATTTCTTAAAACAAAATAGTTTTACTAAAGCGGAGTCCAAAAACCCGCAGAAAAGTTACATAATACTGGTGAAGGCACTACCACAAAAAGGTTTACAGAGTCAACCCAAATTGATTTAACATCTATCTTGTCACAGTCAACATCGTCGGATCCCGGAGCGCATCTCAAACATTAAAAGGTATATCATGAATAATAAATAAACAAACGAAATAGGATATACTTTTATATTCATGAGACTTCCGCCGGTTCCTTTTATCAAATGATCGACTGAAGCCAATTTGCTGAACCCGGAAAACAGGAGGCCGACAAATTGTTACAGAAATAAGGATGTGAGAAGCATCATGTGCTAACGTCTTTAAACCCGCTCTGCCCGCTCAACAATCATTCGGCGAATATGAGAAAACACGGGATCTAGAGTCCGCAATTACGCAATCCTTTGGGCTCTGCTTTGAATAATTCTCAGACTTTTACGCTAACTTCTTATTTTGTGGAAAACTCCTTTAGATACTATTTCTTAGAGGAAATTCCTTCACATTGCAGTAGTTATGTCTTGTTGCAGATATACGTGTGCTTCGTTGACAACTTAGACACTATCATGCGGTCCTTTTGCTTATTTATTGCTTGGAATTTTAAAGAGGGAAGCTTTCATTTTATTCATATATATTATTCTTTTATCTTTTAGATATTTAAGACCGTAGGGGATGGCCTCTTCAAATAAAAATGTTGTAGCTACTGGCTAACTTAGAGCAGGAATTTTTTTGGATATAGTCTTGTTTGAATCCTGCTTAACCTTGGTGCTGGCAATTTAACAAACAAAATAGAGAACGTAACATCGTCATGTCTCAAATACGTTTCCTTATTTTTAACCGACTTCAAAAAAAGGAGGAGGTTCTCAATTCGACTGTATTTTTTTATGTTTGTTACCTCAGAACTTTGGACTGGGTGAACCGATTTGGATCATTCTTTTTTTAATTAAAAGCTGGTGCTTGTCGTGTAGTTCCACATAAATTTGAACGAGATCTGACAATAGCATCCATGTCAAAATCATATAAGTCTTAAATTTGCATTAAGTATGTGCGCGATAAATGGACGAATAACTCAATATCGCGATAACCGATTTCGATGATTCTTTTTTAATCGAAAGCTGGTGCTTGTAGTGTAGTCCCACATAAATTTGAGCGAGATCTGATAATGGCATCCATGTCAAAAGTACAATGTATTTCATTTGATGTCGGTTATTTTTTTATTAAAATGCTAGATTATAGATTTCTTCATTTCGTTTTTACTGTAAACAGAAATGATCAATAATTAAGTTTTAAACCTTTTTTTAACCAAGTTTCTTTGACCATTGATACTCTGTGATCAGAGCTTACTTTATTACCAAATAATCTATAAATACAGAATTTTACATCGGGGACCGTGAGTGTAAAGGTCGTAGCTCATTTAAACGACACCGCTCCCACCCAACCAAAGTATGAGAATTCAAATATAAACTTAAAATCGTGCTCTGTAGGTGCACTTTACAGTAACAACAAAAATTAGCAGCCCGCGCGCGGGAAGCAAGCTAACCGCAACCTTGCCCCTCAATAGTTAACGTCTGGCGTACCGCACACTTCAAGCGAGCGGCCCGCATGCTTTGAGCACGGCGGCTGCTGGCTTGAAGCCCGCTAACGGACGGCGTACGTGCGCGGGTGGATGGAGGTCGCAACTGGCTCCGTCGCATACGTGTGAAAGGCGCAGGGTCAGCGAGTAGCCTGCTAGCTGTAGGCGCGGGGAAGCGTGTAGCCTGCTAGCTGTAGGCGCGGGGAAGCGTGTAGCCTGCTAGCTGTAGGCACGGAGACAGCGAGTTGTCTGCTTGCTTTACAGGCGGTGTTGTGCAGGTGCGGTGTGGGATCAGTGTCGTGTAAATGAGCTACGACCTTAACTCATTACCGAGTATTAAAATTAGAATGTAACGAAAAAAATTGTTGTAAATACGTAATCTGGATCTGATCTTTTTACCGACAATCGTACCGTGTACCAAAGTTGTCGAGCAGAGAAACTCTTACATCAGTCCCTCTAAACCGTTCAGACGTATAAAACTAGATAAGAAAACTTAGGTTAAGTACGTATCGAGTTCACGTAGAAAACGAAAAGAAATACTCTAGATGCGGGCTTATTGAAAACCTGACCTACTTAAGACAGGTAAAAACTTGAGGCAGCCCGTAACGAACCTCAAGTTTCAAAGAGAATTCCGCTCGGAGGAAAAAAAGTGTTGGAAGCGTGTACTGTCGTCCTAATGACATGTCATACTGGCATAGTTAAAATAAATGCATTCACTAGGTTTAACTGCATTGCGCTGTAGATTTTAAAAAAGCATACCCGCCGATACCAGATTCAACATAAAATAGACATTATTCAATTATTTAAGTTATAAAAAAACTATAAAACTTATTAATAAACTACATAGTATGAATTGAAAAAAAACCGCCTGCTATCAAAAAAGTCCGGTAAAAATTGAACCGCCTTCAAAATGAAAAACAAAATGACTTCAAAAAGTGAAAAATAATTTGAAACTAAACATCCAATTAATTTATTTATTTATTCAAAGTATTGTAATATACGCTGTCTACTGAAATATTTGAAGTCAGTGATGCCAGATAGAAATTTTATGATATGAAAGCTTCTCCAAAACAATTTGTTCCGATTCGATACAACCGTAACCTTACTATAAAAGGATCTTTGGCGAGCGACGTCGATTTTCTTTTCAGAAACTAAATTGACAATGAAAATGGCTAATGAAATTAAGCTCGGGGCGAAGACCTCACAACAAAGCCTGCTGCAACTTAAAGATATACTTTTGTAACTAATTTGCATGGAATTACGACTAAATTTGCTCATTACCTCATCGTTGGCACAGCTAATTCAACTTATTCCCATTTATAAAATTACATGAAACTGTGCATTAATAAATTTTAAATGTATTTAACAAATAACGTGACACAATAGTATGCACACTGTGAACTAATAGCACTAGTTATAAGGTATACATAGTACAGACATAGTCACAACTCTTTCGTTCTCCTTTCAATAGCAAATCAACAAAGAACTTTACACAACTCAATCGGGGTGTGCGTGAGACACGTTCAAAGATCCATATGCAAGTGAATGTTTTTAAACGTTTACACACCCATACCCTCGCGGTAGGTTTTTTTGTGTCACAATAACACCCATGACCCGAGTACAATTATTTATCTGTCACGTAACTATCTGCCTCGGCAGGGAATCGAATTGCTTCGCAGGGTCCCTACCAACTAGGCTACAGGGTCGCCAAAAAGCATTGAGAATCATTATTTCACTTTGCTTGTTCAATTACGAACAAACTTAGATGGTGTAGCGGACGCTGCTATCCAATGCCCATAATATTTTGAATCCAATAAAACTGGAACTTAAAGTCGATAACTCAATAGTTGACCAATACATAGCACGTCACAGGGAGAAAATGTATATTTATATCTATAGAAAAGAACACATACATTTTATATTTACCACATTTTACGTGTGAAAACCATTACTCTTTCCTTACAGCCAGATAAAAAGAATTAAAATATTTGGTAATATTTTAAAGAAGAGCACAAACATAAAATTACGGAAACTAGGTGGCCTTCAGAGAAGATTTTTCGTAACTAAATTGAATTATATAGCTAGCTTAATATTTACGCAAGAATCTTCTCTCCAGGGCGCGTGCCAAATAGCTACTTACAGGGCAACTTGGACCAATAAAGCGTAATTTAGTGTCAGCACACCAAACATTGGCAAGACAAACGATTGTCGCCGAATCAGTGATGCGAACTTATTTTTCCAATAACAATCTTGCTTGATCTTTGATAGCGACAAAAATGTGCGAAATTTTACTGTACCTAGGAAAATTAGTAATTTATTTTGTTGTTTTTTATATAAACAGCCATCAAATCGAATTAACGAGCAGACGAGCTATTTGATTAGTGATAAACTTACGCGTTTCAAATCAGAACAATATTTCTCCCTCTATCACAATGCGACCGCACGCAATACGTAGAAAATATCTCACGGTCAATTTTTCTAATTTATTTTGCTACTAATTATCATCAATCCATCTAATCCTTTTATCAGCCTTTGGAGGTCCATTGCTGGATAGACTTTTTAACTGCTTCCTAACTGATCTATTTCAGGCTTTCCTAACTGATCAATGTCAGTTACCCTCGTTCGTCTACGGATTAAGATCATTCCGTAACCCGCTCCGCGAGTTTGAGCTTATTTATCAATTGATAAGCAATTAGCATATCGAAACTTTATGTAATCACTGGCAACACACACTGCTTGAAAAACTTTGACTTCTATTCAGGCACTGAAGTAATTAAGACATCAAGATACGTGTTAGATTCTATAAGTGACTTCTTTTTCAAGGTTACGTTTAGATTAATTATCCTAGGTAAATATATTTGTCTTCAAAAGCCGCGACACGAAAAACAACGACGAAGGGATATGACATGGACATTCGATGTGATTCCCGTTTTATATTCACGTAAGAGTGAATATCTTTGCGAGGCATTGTTCAAATAAGTATTATACCAAGAATCTCCAAGGAACCTGTCAGAATGACTACAGCCATTAATATAGATAGCTATCTATATTATATAATATTATATTATAATCACTTAAAAATTCAAGTTCCACATTGAATACATGTTTCTGTTTTTCATTCACAATTACACGTAGCAAATATTTGGAAGTCATATCAATTAGCCAGAGCTGGATCAAATGTGTTTCAATTAGCGAATGCCTGCCCCAGTTCAACTAAATCTCTATTCGCTAGAGTGGCGATTTTATCTGACTGTCATTCTGGCAATTTTCTGTTACAGCTACAAATGTACACTAAATAGAATGTGTAACCATATTTTTATAATCGATACTATTTCTGAAAGTGGAAAGATGCGTAGTATTATTATAATGGTAATCATAATAATTAATGAAGAATGTTTATATTTTATCAATCAATTGGTATTTTTAAATAAAACCAAGAGAAAAGTAACTGCGTGTTTGTCTTTTTGTATATTTGTATCTTGGAATTCTCTCAACCGATGCATTATATGTATAATATACACTCGGGTGCAATGAAATCGCACATTTGATTTTTTCTGCAAAATACAAATTATTTTTTTTTCTGAAAGATACATAATTATATTTTTTTAATATGGAATTAAAGCTGGTTTCATTACCTATCCAACGATACCATACAAGCCGTTATTACTTTATCCTACTGCCAAAAAAAAACACCAATTACAAATTCATCCTTTATTAAAAGAAGTTTCCTTGACAAAACTGTGTGGGAAATGAAGGCTTAAAAAAAAACACCCTTTTCTTACAAAAATACCTTTATTAATACGAAGTGTTACCCCCTCTTACTTGAATTACCGCTCGACACCGGTTTCCCATCGACTCTATCAAGTGATTGATAGAGTCTTGTGGGATAGCGTCCCATTCCTCCTTGAGCGCAGTTTGCAGCTCCTGGAGATTAGCTGGAGCAATATTTCGGTCTCTTATTTTCCTTTTTAAATTGTCCCAGACGTGTTCGATCGGATTAAGGTCCGGACTCCGAGCTGGCCACACCATTGTTTTGATATTCACCTCTTGAAGGTACTGCGTTACAATTTGAGCGGTATGGGGTCTTGCATTGTCATGCATAAAGAGAAAGTTCTCTCCAATGAAACCGCTAAATGGTACGACATGTTCCTGGAGAACTTCTTCGACGTACCTCCGAGCAGTTAGTCCCCTTGTTGGACGCCTTATATTGGCCGCAGTGAGGAAGACAAGCTCAGTTTTGGCTTCCAAAGAGATTCCACCCCAGAACATACACGAACCACCGCCATATGCAACGCGTTCCGTGATGCAACACGGGGCAAATCTCTCTGTAGGCCTTCTATAGACCCGCCCTCGTCCATCATTGCCATGGAGACACATCCTAGACTCGTCTGAGAACAGAACTGTTCGCCATTGGTCGACTGTCCAGTTCACATGTTCCTGTGCAAATCGAAGACGGGCTTGGCGGTGAGCTGGCGCCAATTTAGGGCCGTTTGCTGGCCTATGCGCTGTTAGGCCGCCTTCAGCAAGTCTCCTTCTGACCGTCCACCGACTGACTTCCACTTCACGCACCTCTTGGAGATGATGTGCAAGATCAACGGTTGTCAGGCGACGATTTCGCAAAGCCGTCGTTACGAGAAATCGGTTGTCGCGCTGAGTTGTAGCTCTAGCTCGACCAGATCCTCGTCGTCGTTCATAGCCACCAGTCTCCCGATAGCGCTGGTATACACGACGAACTGAATATCGACTGATATTCAGCTGTCGAGCTACAGCACTCTGGTTCTGGCCTGCTTCAATTAGAGCAACGACTTGAGCGGCTTTTTCTGGCGTAGTATCCATTTTCTTCGATAATTATTGCAGCTGTAGTCACTGGACGTCCTTTCAGTTTGAGCGTTGAAATGCAACTGATGACATTTTACTCAAAACATGCCTTTTTATACCTGCATTAGTCTGGCAAACTACGGTAACCTAAGGGAGTTAATTTTAGGGTTTTTTTGTTGTCATTAATTCTTGGCCGTAGGGTAAAGTAATAACGGCTTGTATGGTATCGTTGGATAGGTAATGAAACCAGCTTTAATTCCATATTAAAAAAATATATATGTATCTTTCAGAAAAAAAAAAAATTTGTATTTTGCAGAAAAAAATCAAATGTGCGATTTCATTGCACCCGAGATGTATAATCTTCTGTGAAAAATACGTGATAAGCGGAAAGGCCGCGAACAGCCACATTATTACACAAAACCGCTAAATTAAAATCCAGTGTTTTCGGTATTTAATTCAGGGCACATTTTTGACGTTCCGACACGCGGACCATTTCGTCGCATCCGTGATTCGGTTGTAAAAACCGCGCAGTTAAATTTTAAAAGTTCGGAGCAATTAAACTTTTTTCCCCTGAGCTACAGAGACGTTTCTCATTGTCAACGAACGACGAATGGGTAACTAAAGAATTAGAAGTTATTAAAAAATAGATTAATTCCTAAAATAATTATGCAAGCTGAATAATGTTGAAAGACAACAAATAAAAATGAGATAATTACAAAAAATTATTGTAGAGAACTTCAAAGAAAGAATTCAGCTCCCTTTTTTTCGTGTAAGTAAGTACTGACAACCAAATAAACAGTCGTAATAAGTGAAGAACTTTATGAACTACAATGTACTTTAGTCTGTTTACATTTCGTTCACAATAAGCAAATATTATAGTTTCCGCACCGTTCGCGGTGTGGTGGGACATATCGGACACGGGTTTGCATTTTCACTCATCCGCCTGTTTCGCTGTATGACAGAGATGACAGTGCATCACTTGTTATAATCCTGACATACTTCCCGCGTTCTCTCGACGTTCATTATTCTTTTTGTGCATATTCGTAATTCATTCTCACAGATTCACTCCGACATACATGTGATTCTGTAGTTTAAATGAGTATGCAATTTGTTCTACCTACAGTTTACTACTAAACTAAGTGAATGCGGGGCGGTCGCAAACTCGCTGATGTGTTCTCTTCTTCGTTTTAATAAGACTCTTAACTCTTATTAGATGATTACTTTTTTTAGGTTCTTGTACGACCTATACAATATTTGTGTAATCACAGTCTTCAATTTTATAATCACTTATACCTAAATTTCTGACATGTACGACATACTAAGTATTTTAAAATTTTACTTTTATTGAGGAAGTTATTACGTCCGAAGAAATAATATCAATTGTTTCGCGGAAAGAATAACATCGACAATGCCGATTGAATCCTCCGCAATCCAAATATTACAATGGATTCCCCACAAACGACGAAATTTTTGTTAGTCAAAATGATAAAATATTTTGAGAAAATTCGCATACCTAAAGAGTCTAAAGAAAAGAATTTCACAGGATCATCAATAACGAATTATTGCCGCTCGACTAATTCTACAGCATCATCTTCTATTGTTCCTTTATCAGGTCCTAGTTTTTCTCCAGCTTAGTCTAATTGGCCTCTGTCATTATAGTGATCGACGAGCACTAATAGAGCGCCGTGACTGGCCAATGTACAACATTACGGAGCTCCAGCTTCTGAACGGGAAAAACAATATTGTAATGTTTTTGTATGACAGTACTTAGGGGCGATGAGCTAATGTCTCAAAGTTTTAACTAAGTGAGAAACTGTTTACCGAAGCATTTAGTTCTTCATTTAACTCTTCAGCTCGATTTTTTGGCTTTTATTGCAAACTATAAATCTTCCGAAAATATTTTCGACTTATACATTTTTCAAAAAAATGTGCCACAAGCAGGGGGCTTGGACTAAATATGAATTGAGTTCTACTTGATAATTCACAATAAAGGTTAATCAATTCATTCCTTACCCGCACCTAATAATTTTCAAGACGGAAGAATTTCTCCTTTCCTTATTCCTTTTTACAAATCAATATCTCTATGATTTATAAACCTTCACCGACGGTCATTTTCCGGCTCGATACGTCATGTCCACGTCACCTAGACGAACATGACTGGCTACTACACAGCATTGGAATAATCCTCACATTGACGCGGCGACTGATGAGAGATAACGTAATGAATTATTGTTCCAAATTATCCCACACGGACATGCTTCCACGTAATGAGCTTTAGATATCGGCAGTTAGCAAATATCTTTATGGCATTTCGCTTCGTGTTAATAGGATTTTAAAGCCTGTTAGGGTGCTGAAACACTCTCTCTATAATTATTAATATACATTAGTCGATATTAAATTTAATCTTTTCATTAATTAATTTCAAATAAGCACGTAAACTGACAGCGGCTTGTTTCGATCCTAAGCTAAGTGGCTGACCGAGTTATGCCAGCGGGCGCGGTCAGTAGTTTGATGAATGACCGCTAGTGGACAGATCTACATGATGAATCTATGGGGGCGAGGGGAGGTTTTGACTACGGAACCTTAAAAATTACCGAGGATAATAATAATGAAAATTATTTTCTGTACAATTTGTTATCGCGTATTACAGATGTAATTGGCATTAATACCATTAGGCACGTACACACTTGTAAACCTAACAAACGCACTGTTAAAACAACATTAAGATAACTTAATTCAATTCAAATAATTGGTTTGGTTTAGAGGGACCGGGAAAAGAAGAAGCAAGAAACTACCGGGGTATTTTTTTCCTACTCACAGTTACAGATAGCACTTATTAAATACTTACAAACTATATTATCCGAACTGCACAATTTGAGGGTCACTCTGAAAACCAGCGGCCGTGGTTTTTCCGCGGCCATAATGCTGAGAGTGACCCCTTTTCACCTTATATTTAAGTATTATATTGTTCACTTGTTTATTTATATTGTTTATAAGGTGAAATAAACATTTCTTTCTTTCTTTCTTTCTATTATAAAACTCGTATCCAAGCAGTCTTGTCATTAAAATAATCATCTGTAATTTGCAATAATCCTTCGTCATAAAAATGCTTTTAATATGAGTTTTAAACTTAAAGTATAATGTATTATATTATTTCCCAGCATTGAATTTGGAACGGCGCCATAAAATGAGCCTCAGATGATAGAGGCGTGAACATTCTGGAGTCCGCTGTTAGCATGCTCACACGCTGTCACAGCGGCTGAGTGATGTCTCTCGCATCGGAACACGTGTAGCGGCTATTTTAGTACAAACTATCGGACGGTTCCCTCGGTTGCGGAAAATTCACCATGGAAATAAAGGGAATTTTAACACTCAATTTTATGTAGTGTTTTGTTGTGGAAATAATTTAGTCTCTGCTGAATTTTAATTTAAACTCACTATTTTCGTTGTTTTTTTATTAATTTAGCTACAAAATTCATTATTTTAAGCTGAAACTAAAGTCAATTACCTGTAAAAATATATTTTTGATACGCTGCATTGTCTAGTCCTACGAGAAAATTACATAAACAATAAATTTTGGTAAATATTAAAGTACAGTTTGAATAAATTTAAGTTATACTCAAAAATACATTCTAAACCTATACATCCCGTTAAACCTTAAGAGTACCTAATGCTTTGTTGCAGTTATTACAACTGTCTGATGTAAGCTTTATTATAGATAAAGGGTCAACACGAAGTGAAAAAGGGTCTCCCTTAACACAGGTTTTATAAAATTTACCAGGAGAGCACATATAACTTACAATACTTTTGTATAATATAGAAATGTTATATTGTATCATTGAAGTATAATGTACAATATTGTACAACAGACAACGCGAACAAAATTTGTGTCGCGTAGGGAGGAACCCCTCCCCCCCATTCTTTTTCGAAAGGTGTCAATTGGCAACAGTTCATTGCGCGAACATTCGGTTCTATACACTAGGGACAATAGTTCAATCCTTTGAACCGATGTATTATAGCTAGACCGATAACCGTTGGGGAAGAAAGGTCCTTGAATGGCGCCCACGTCTCGGAAAAAGGAGCATAGGACGCTCCCCGACCAGGTGGACTGACGACCTGAAGAAGACAGCGGTTATCCGCTGGATTCAGAAGGCTCAGGACCGGTCAGAGTGGCGCAAATTAGGGGAGGCTTATGTCCAGCAGTGGACCTCCAAAGGCTGATGGATGGATGGATGGATGGATGGATGGATGGATGGATGGATTATAGCTAGTAATAACAGTTGAATGTAGTGTGTACCTCCAGACGCGGCGAGCAGGCCGTGCGCACGGAGCAGCGCCAGCAGCAGCAGCGGCAGCAGCGGCCGGCGCCGCATGCCGCGCGACCCCGCGCCCCCGCCCGCGCGTCGCCGCCGCTCGCCTCCGCGCTCACCCTCACCTGCACAAACAATACAATACTACCTTCAGTATACACCTCCACTTACAGAACATACATGTCAGAGAAATTGCCTTGCAGTGGTTACTTCACCTGACACAAACAATAAAGTACGATCGTCAGTATAGAAATTTTTTGAACTACGTACAGTTCTTGTAATATGTACTTTGACGTATGTGTACTGACGGGGCCGTGTAGAGCTCTTAAGGAAGCAGTGGTTTAAACGAATGCTAAGTACATATTATTTAACGAGTACACATTATAATAATAACCTAACGTGCCCCACGTTCATTTTTAAAATAGACGATCTCTATTATTACACCTGTATACTCACTACATCGATTCTTTGTCACCATCCCGATTTCAATAGCATTCTCGATTATGTAAGTCTTACATTCTAAAAGTATTATAGATTCCCTGGGATCATCACTAACAAGCGAAACCGATTGCTTGATGTTCACTCTAAAGTACTAATATACAGAAAAGCCCATTAATAATTTATAGCAGGTTAAACTCTCGACCGCACTAGCGCTGCTTAATTTGCTACCAATTCTATGAAACAGTTGTTTCACCATAATTCAGAATATTCTTAGCCTTGAACAAGCAACTAGTAAAATTCGCCACTGTCTATACGTGTCAATGATATAATTAATGAAACTGTGAGAAAGAAAACCTGGATGTAGTGTGTTTCGTCTTCTACAATATTTATTTGATTATTTCATCTTTATTGTAACTAAGTTTTAAAGTTAGTGTGTAAGGTCGGATCTAATGCCAACCCTGAAGTTAACCATAGTTCACCAAGGAAATGGGAGAAATTCATCCAATTCAAAATAGTGGGTTTGTAGTCAAGCATCAGAATATGAGATGTGGTTCTTTACCATTTGCCATATAACTAAAATCAGGCAGTGTGCTATGGAGATTACTATTTACAGTATTTCTCTACATGATCTAATTCGAAATGATGGTATTAAATAATATTTGGGTAAACAGAAACAAAATGTATATAGATTGAATACATAAATCCCTGCCGCTCATATCACGACTGCTCAAGGTCAATCAAGCAAACCTGACATCTGATGCTAAGTGACATGAGGAAGCGAGATAGATTTATGGACTCTATTAAGTAGTAATTGATACTACCTACACAAAAATCGATAGATAGAAATAATGCAGGAATTTCCTCCCAACGTTGTATTTGACTCACAAACCTCGATTCCCGGTTAACAATGCCCATGAAGATCCCGAGTGTACAGGCATCATCGAAGAACAAAGGTCGCGGTGCGCTGTGCACCACGACGCAGTGCTTCATTTCAATTGCAAAGCGTGCTATCTATGACATGACACCATTCCACCTGACTGTACCGTGTAACGAGGTGATGCAACCGGGAAAGTGATTTATGCTGCACTTTTTGACATTCCCTGCCAATCTGCTAATCTAAAGGACAGTCGAGTCGAAAAATACTAATTTACAAACAGAAACACAAAACATTCGAGAATTTCATTTCATTTCGGAATCAACAGAAACTCAAAACCATGATTCTCATTAAATAGATCGCAAATGAAAAATCGTCTCAAGAGTAGACGAAGCGGTGGTACGGTAATGAGTTTAAAATTTGTTATTCTCTCCAAGACGTTCTCCCGATCTCAATTGTGAGCAATTTGGAACATAATAATTGTAAGCAACTGTCAAGAAGCGAGCAATGAAGTAATAATGACGAGGCTGGCCCAAATAATATTGAAGACGATGGAATAGGCAAGTATTTAATAACAAATTGGTTAATTAAATTAGTTCCGTTCCAATGAAAACGGTCCGCTCTGTTTCATCGGGCGGGCATTTTAGATTTTTTTCTTTTCCCGTAGCAAGTTTTATCTCCGTGTAAAGAAAGCTACAGATAAAAGCGCGAATAGAATCTGTATATCTATCGCCGGCGTCGCCATTCGCACGGAAAAATCTATTGTCGTTGCTGAAACGTACCCCCGCAGAAACTGACTGAGATAAAAATACATCCAATAATATTCATTCAAACAAACAAAAAAGAAGCTTCGGTGTTTTCATTGGAATAATTTTGTTGAAATTCGTAAAAAGTTTTCATTTGAAATTTTGGAATCAATAGACTAATAGGGATGTTGACTAATTTAAGATTTAATTTTATTTAATATTTAAAAACAAAATATAAAAATAATAACGTTCAGTTAAAAAGAAATTGATAAATCATTGTCAAATTTTCCACCAAAAACCCGTGGGGTTTTTGACTTACGTTACTAACCGATATTCAATACTACCGGTATATTGAAAGTTGTTGAACTTGCTTTTAAAATACGAACAATGGCGACCTTACCTCAAAATGGCGAAAACCTCCTCCTTTTTTTGAAATCAGTTAAAAAAAATATTTTAGATGTTTAAATGTTATTATTGATACTTTAAACATATTTTTTTATTAAATTACCGTTAGTATCAACATCTCTAAGGTTATAAAGGAAAAACAATTCGAAATGAATAAAATATTTTCCTAATCTATTTTTAAACAAAAATCGTAGGCGTATTCAACAATCCAATTATTGTCGAAAACATCTAAACGTAGTACCATTAAAAAATCTCATTAAGACCCAATCACGCTGTACAGGAAAATGAAAGTAAAGTAATTTGTGAAAATGTACGAAACTGAATCACATTGTCGTCATAAGTATAAAATTGTTTTAGGTAAAATTATACGTCCTCGGAAATGCTTAATGAAGTGGGCATAAAATATAATCTTAAAACTGTCAGGAATAAAACACAGCACTTAGTTGTTCTGGTTACTATTATAATAAAATGTTACATACGTTATAGTTCCGATTATACGTAAATTAAACTGAACTCCACTTAAGTAGGTATAGTTATTTGTGCACAATAGTGTTCGTGTCTTTATGTTAATAACATTATGACAAATTATTTGAAAGAAAGAAAGAAAAAGCATTTATTCGAAGGAGCAAAGCACAAACAAAATGTAAGAGTCTCACACCCATATTCACAAAAAACAAGCAAAGATAAAGAAGTGTTTAAACTCTGACTTATGAAAAACGACAAAACGCAAGAAACTACATCCATCATCCATAAAACAAGTTATTAAAATTTTATGAATAAGGCCAACACGCCTCAACACCTGATGTTATTAAGTTTTCAATGAAATACAACTGTTAATCAAATAAAAACGATCAATATTTGAACCAACGGTACGGAAAATGCATCAGTAACAAATATTCGAAAGAAAATTATCACTGCCACCTCGCAAGAGGGAAGCAAAGATGTATCTCATAACTCCCAGGAGCAAAGAAGTTTGTTTTGAAGCCAAGACGAATCTAATCAGAGGAAAAGTTCTAAGTGTTACAAACAAAAAGAATTCCGATTGTACAAAAGGAGAAATGACGAAAATAATTTAACACCATTTGGAATGCTACTTGTCCTGTATAAGTTTTTATATTTCTTGTTTGTCTTTTGATGTCGACCTGCAATAATAATTTTATTTAGTACTTGAAGCTTAAGAAGTTTGATAAAAAGACGCCTTGGGGTTTGTGTCAGAAATTTGACAAAGAGGAAAATTACAAAAAACTGTTGTTTTCTAAATTAAAACTACTTTAAATATGGTAAATATCGTTGCCATTTACTAGTACTTTTTATATGCTGACAATATGTTACAAACAAAAACACAATAATTGCAATATTTACAAGAAACCTTCCCTCCTTTACAATTTCCACAGCGAATATATTCTATAAACTTACTAATAATAGAAAAGACCCCAAATTTCCTTTTCGCGCAAAACGCTTTTTTTACAATACATTACATTCTTAATTAAAATTTATTAAAATTTATATTCTATTTTTTAGTTCGTTTTTCTGTAAAAGCGCGTTTTTTAGTTTTTTAACTATAGTTAATTTTTAAGTGTTTAGTTTGATTTTTGAAATTAAACTTAAGTGCTCTGCATTTCTTTAATATTGAATTGTCATCGATCCTTCATAAGAATGCCAAATTTCGATTTAATCCGACGTCTAGAAGGAGGTCAAAATCTTCTAAATTTCGGTTACATAGATACCTATGAAGCTAATAAAAGCGTGTTAAAAACAAACCCAAACATCCTACAATATAATGTTTGAAAACATACGTATATTATTATATCTACGTCATGTTAATATTCTATTTAAAGCAACACAAACACATAAGACACAATTATCCAATTAGAACTTCTTCTTACTGCTTCCTAATCCAATCTCACAAAAAGTTGCGGAGAGGCGATTTGCGACGATTTGATAAAACACCGCGTAAAGTGTCGACCGATCGCACTTTATGGGAAAAGCTGAAAGTTTTGTGTATCACTCGCCCGATCGTCGCTTGATAGTGCCGTAGCGAGTCGGCCATGTTGGAGATAGTTTTCTTTTCTTATTTTTATAGTTAGTTGTACTCACAATCTTGCAATACTTAGTATTTAACAACGTAACTTAAGGTCATTCAACGATTGAATCATTTGCAATTGTATTGAACGAAATTTCTACGAATTTTAAAGAAAAGGTTTAACCGTTTAACATTATTTTATTACACAAATCGGCCAATATAGTTTGCCTGCGTTGGTTAAGTTAGTGCGCTTTACTATCCAGGAACACATATCCATTTTAATGAAGAAAATTAAACTTTGTATTTATCGCTTTTACCGTAACAATCACTATGATTAAAAATTATTTCATCAGTCAGTATAATAAATAAATAAAAGCTAACACACTCATGCCTCCGCATTAGGTTTTTACCTGTGTCGCGGGTGACATGGCCGACACATATAACACATCACAAAAACACCCATGACCCAAGAACAAATATTTATCTGTCACATAAATATCTGCCTCGGCCGGGAATCGAACCATGGATCCCTCGCTACGCAGGCAGGGTCGCTACCAACTAAGCTACAGGGTCGTCAAGTATATAAATATAAAAAAGTATAGCTTTTGCCCGCGGCTTCGACCGCGGTAGAGTGGTTTCGAAAGGAGATTTTTAAGTAAATAATTTACATTTATAGAACCACATAAAAATAAAGCGCATGTATAAGTACAATGATAGATTAGGATAATATTAGATGATGCTCGTGGCTTCGAGATATCGATTTTTTATACATAAATCCCGCGGGAACCCCGAAAAATTTTTCGGAATAAAAAGTAGCTTAATTATGTGTTAATCCAGGCTATAAGGCTATCTACATTTCTTTCAGCCAAATCGGTTAAGTAGTTGTTGAGGAACAATCCGAAAACATTGTTATTTATATTTTTACCGAAAATTGCATTCGTTTACCTATTAATTAACTGAATATTCTCACTTCTTCATTTCTCACCTTAGTACTTCACTCGTGAAATCGACATCAACTTTATTACGAATATGTACATTTGCTATTCCTGCAGTGCTTTATTTGTTCTGTAAAGCGAAGCGTGCGCCCGCACGGGAGTGTATATTCCCACATACTGTATTTGTATTAGGTGCTTGAGTTTGTTAGTTCAAAGTTTAGCTTTCAGAATAACGTAAAGAGAATAACGTAAATTTCATCTCATTTAATTTACAGATATGTATAATATATGTATTTATATTTTATTATATTTTACATATTATTATAGTAGTACGAGTATTATACAATATTATGTAAATAATATTTATTATAAGTACTTTTGTATTTTTTTTTGTAAATTTTTTTTAATAATTAATTTATATAACACCTACTATCAGCTCTTTCCACATCTTCTCAGGGTTGACTGGTGGACAATGCCAATAGGCATTAGGTTTTTACCCTTTGTTAAGAGGTGACTTACAAATAAATAAATACATAAATAAATAAATAAAATATGTAATGTGGCGTGTGCTCGTGTGTGAGAACTCTAGAATAAGCTGAATAAGGGAGTTAATACTTAATACCCATTGTTCGAATCCGCTATGGAGGATGTTCTAAAAATTTTATGTAAAAAAAATAAAAAAGTAGTTGTGTGTGGAGACTTCAATATTGATATATTAGTAACAACCTCTTGCTCAGTACGGTTCATTAATTTGTTTAAATCCTTTAATTTAGACTATGTATTTTTGGAACCTACAAGAATAACTCCATCATCGGCTACTTGCTTAGATAACATTTTTTGTAATTGTACAATAATAAATAAGTCAGTCTTGAATTGTATTAGTTCAGACCATAGCGGACAACTTGCCACCATTGAGTACCATCATGTTCCTCTTAAACAGAATATAATTTGCCGACCAATAACTCAAAGAAGGATTAATATATTTAAAAAAAACATCTCAAATAAACTCCCGTCTTTGAATATTAAATCAGATGACACACCTAACAAGGCATACTCGACAGTTTTTAATTTAATAAAATGTGAATTTAATAATAATTTCAAACAAAAACATATTGAGTATGATAATACTAAAACAAAATTCAGTGACTGGGCCACACCAGGAATATATAAAAGTAGAATAAAGCTTTTTGAATTGTACGCAGAAAAATCAACTTCTACAGATCCGGAATTTATAAATCGTGTTAGAATGTATTCTAAAACTTTTAAATTAGTCTGTGCTAAAGCGAAATCTATCTACATTGCTGATAAAATAAAAAATTCTTCAAACAAAATTAAAGCAACCTGGAATGTTATTAATAAAGAAACAGGCAAAATAAAATCAAATAAGCATAGTTTTTCGCTAAAAATTAATAATGTTAATGTCACTTCTGATTGCGCGATTGCCGCCGCATTCGAGGAATTTTTTTCGAACATACCGCATGTGATAACAAAAAACTTAAATGCATGCCCCCAACTAGCTATGACCATCTTAGAATCATGTGTTGATAAAAGTACCAACTCATTTAACTTTAAACCCGTGACTTGTAATCAAATTATACAAAGTTTCAATTCGATAAATATTAAAAAGTCAAGTGATATCTGGGGTCTTTCTACAGTTGTAGTTAAATCAATAATCAACTCAATTGCCCCCCATTTAAGTTTAATTTTTAATAAATGTGTTGAAGATGCTATTTTTCCCAATCTTATGAAACATGGGAAAATAATACCGCTTTTTAAAGCTGGTGATAAAAGCGACCCTACAAATTTTAGACCAATATCCATCTTACCAGCCCTCAGTAAAATTTTCGAAAAAATTATCTACAACCAACTACTATCGCATTTTTCTACAAACAAATTATTTCATATTAATCAATTTGGGTTTTCAAAAGGTAAAAACACCACTGATGCAGGCATCGCACTTCTTAAACACATTTTTAATGCTTGGGAGGATAAGCATGATGCTATCGGTATATTCTGTGACCTCTCAAAGGCATTCGATTGCGTTGATCATAATATATTAATAGACAAACTTAGGCATTATGGTGTCTCAACACAATCAGTTGGTCTTATAAAATCTTATTTATCTGAACGTAGTCAAAAAGTAGTTATTAATGGAATAGAGTCACCTGGAGCGCACATAACAATGGGTGTGCCCCAAGGATCAATATTAGGACCACTGCTATTTTTAATATATATCAATGATCTTCCTTATTTCACTAAGGACATGTGTGAAACGGTATTGTTTGCTGACGATACATCTTTAATTTTTAAAGTAGATAGGAGGAAAAAATGTTATGACGACGTAAATAATACTGTTTCTCAAGTATTACACTGGTTTACATGTAATAATTTGTTGTTAAACGCGAAAAAAACTAAATGTGTCAGATTTGCCTTACCCAATGTGAAACAAATCCCAGCTAAAATTGTCATAAATAAGGAAGTATTAGAACTAGTAAACTCTACTACATTTCTCGGCATTACCATAGACTCTCGACTACAATGGGGTCCTCATATTGAAGCCTTGTCAGGGAGGCTCAGTTCCGCTGCTTACGCTGTTAAGAAAGTAAGGCTCTTGACTGATGTAGAAACAGCAAGATTAGTTTATTACAGCTACTTTCATAGTATAATGTCCTACGGTCTATTGTTGTGGGGCTCAGCTGCAGATATTGAGTCAATCTTTGTATTACAGAAAAGAGCCGTTCGC
This sequence comes from Thymelicus lineola, assembly GCA_963932265.1. Lineage (NCBI taxonomy): Eukaryota > Metazoa > Arthropoda > Insecta > Lepidoptera > Hesperiidae > Thymelicus > Thymelicus lineola. The sequence goes on from OZ010686.1 coordinate 18,572,331, forward strand.
GCTATTTACAACCTCAGGCCTAGGGATTCTCTTAGAGAACTCTTTAAAGAAATCAATATACTAACTGTTATTTCACAATACATTTTGGAAAATATTATGTATGTTAAAAAATACTCCGATACATTTCTTAAAAAGAGTGATGTTCACAATATTAACACAAGAAACAAGGCTAGACTGATTGTGCCTAGTTTTAGACTCAGAAAAACTAGTGGCTCGTTCATGGGTAGATGTGTGAAAATCTATAATAAAATCCCGTTAGAATTAACAGAAATGCCATACTGTAAATTTAAAACTCATGTAAAAGGTATTCTCATGAAGAAAGCATATTACAAAGTTGATGAGTATTTAAATGACAAGACTGCTTGGACATGAGTTTTTTTTTATATCAAATATAGCAATAAGTAGTATTAAGTGCTGTCTGTAACTGTGAGTAGGAAAAAAATAATCCCGGGAGTTTCTTGCCGCTTCTTCTCCCGGTACCACTCACGGTAGGGATTTGTTGAAGCGATGGCGTTGAGTGACTTTCGAAAAGTGTTTGTAACAAACCTACTTCGAATAAAACTTATTTCATTCATTCATTCATTCATAATTTATATACGAGATAAATAGTAGAAGATATAAAAAAGAACCTTGGAGGATACCCGTATTAAGTCGTTCAGTATATAATATGGCAGTTTTATAAGGATATAAAAAGTGTAACGAGATATTATTATGAGGTATTTTTATACTACGTCAAGTAAAAGCTATTAAGGTCAAATAACAATCTACAATAAGGCCTTCGAATTTCTGAAGATTTTATTGAAGAACATTTTAAAAGAAGTAGTAGTAGGTATCTCAGTCGTTTCTCGGACTCAACACTTGTACATTAATCACACAATTATATTTCACAATTCACGTTTCCCACCAATTGAGCCACCAGATAGGAATGATAATTGTCACCTTTGGACATCAACAACACCTGAGGCCAATGCGTTGCCAGCCAAGATAGAAAAAAGAAGAAAGAAAGAACAAGCTCCCCAGTCAAAAATATAAACCTTTTTAGAAAACACACTTGTTCAACAAACAGATTTAATTCTGAAACCAGATCTAGCTCAACTGTGGGTCTATAATAAAATTGTTTGGAATATCGAGCAGAAAATTATTAAATCAAAATCATGATAATTGTGTCTTAACTACCCACTATGCGCCAATTAGCGATTTACATAACTTCCAATGCTTAATTTATATTTCTCTTTACTGAAGTGATGTTTACTAGTGAATCTGAGCGATTTTAATGTATATGTTATCATAACAATTAAACAATTTCCAGGAATAATCAATTAAATAGCTGAATTTATATAATTTTCATTCGGTATTACAGATAGCACGGATAAAATATGATATTAGGGATAAAATATATATTCGCGAATATAAAAGACGGAGTATACATTTGAGAAAATCAAAATAAAATTTGGATCAACATATAATTTTCATTCAACTAGCAGACGATCTAGAGTTAATAGCCATTAGTAATACCTCGTCAAGTTTGCAGTTTGACTTGATGCGGCATCCAGTTTGCATGAGATAGCTATATGGCCAGATAGCCATACCGTGACCATACACCGTCAAGTTTACTGGATGCCGCGTCAAGGCCGCTGTAAACTTGACAATTGTACTTGATCGTGTATGGCCAGCATTAGGCATCACAAAAGCGGCAGAGGTTCAATATTTATATGACTCCGATACTGCGACTGAAACGTAGAGAAAGTCTGATTTAAAAATAAAAACCCCATCCACTGGTTAGGTAGGTAAAAATCCATGAATCACTATGCATAGGTCGTATCGTCAGGATTCAACAAGGTACAGGCTCCAGGTCTCCAACAGAAGGGAGCCACCGATGTAGTTACATCCGGTGTTCCAAAGGAGCGTCTTACGTCTCAACTATAAATTGAAAAAAAAACTCGACATTTATTTTGATCAAACATAGCCAACTAACTCGATGACGTTAACTTTCAAGCAGACAAAACTGCATCGTAATCAGTCCATTCCCTTAGAAGCTACGATGACACAGATAGACACAAAAAGACATGCAAACTTATAACACTCTCTTTTTTCGTCGGGGTTTAAAAATAAATAAAAAAGTAAGAAATTCCTTTCATCGTTCATCGCGTTCGATCGCACGCACCACCGTACTGACGTCGTTCGTGCTCCGTGTTTCGATTTGTCGTAACTGCTAAAACTTCTACAATTATATCGCCAAACTCGTCAGGAGGAGCGATAAAAAGCGAAGATAATCAGGGTATCAAGGTTATTAGCAAAGTTCGGCCTTTTGTTTGAGCACTGGAAGTTCTTTTTTACTCTGATATCGTTTTTAAAAGTTACGGATACGTAACATTCCTAATAATAGATCCTTGAAGTGTCTTAAAACTCCAATTTTTGTCTGAAAGTTGATACTTGTTACGAAAGTTTACTCAACCATTTATGTGGTTCTAGCTAGATTTCATGATTAATATATGTATTGTACTAAACTTTCGACAATTTTCACCATTATGACAATGCTAATATTATATCAAGTGAATATGCACCACATCGCAATTTATCGAATGATAATAAAGCAATGAATCTCACACAATAGTCACTAGTCATCATGGCTACACTGATCAACTTGGTCATTAATAAACAATTGAAAATCATAATTAGTTCAAACATACATTTCCACATGGGCACTAGGAATCCAAGAGTTATGCTGACGACTCAATTAGATTAAAATCACCAAAATCAAGAAACAATTTGCACAGAAATACTTGAACCGGCCAGAGCATTAGCATAAACCTTTTGTTCCACAGGACTACCAACTTCGTTGAAATACTTCCCAGATCTAGATTTATATCCTTGAACCGTGCTCGTGATATATTTCACATAATAGTTTTAGAGAAATTAGACGATTAAACGCTCCATTAGAAACGGTTAAAACAGTATATTATTCACAATATATCACAGTATAACTCCGTGCGGTTAGAGACGTGCCAATCAAAAGTGGTTAAATACGAATATTATACGAATACCAAATAAGCTAATCCAACTGTTTCATTATTTCTTTACCACGAGAAATGAATATTCATGCCGAAGTATTCAGTAATATTTACCTACTTTAATATACCCGTCGACGGCGCGGGCGGAGGCCAAAAGGAGGGTTATTTTTCAGCCTGTAGGTATGTACATTTAAATCATGTTCAATGGTTTGAAAATTACTTAAATAACTAATAACTACTTTACACAATTTGATAAAAGAAAAATCAAAAAGCTTGTGGTAATCTGCATTTGTATCTTATTATGCGAAGTCTCCATTATCATACCTCCTACAAAACGACATGCCATAGACGTATAATTGTGTCATCACAGAAATACTTATATGTCATCGTTTGTTTTCTTTTAGCTGCGTCGTTATGGCAGGTGTAAAAGTATAAATAGTACACTTTCGAATACAATTTGTCAAAAGCGACCCCATCCCTAGCATAGGCAGGTCCATTAGCAGATTGAGCGCGATACCGTCTGTCACCGCCGTGCTGATTTAAAGTGCCATTCGTGCTCTGCGCCAAGCATACTGATGTTTAGAGTATTCTAAAATAAATGTTTCGTGTTTAAAAATATCAATAAAACTTGTATCTACGCAGCATGTAGTCGTAGATTTGGTTGGTGCAAAGTTGTTGTTGTTTAGTCAATTAGTGTTATTAATAATACGCCAATGGCGTCACAGCGTAGCCGACCTAGAAAAACGAGAGAGAGAAAAGAATGTTTCTCTTTTTCAATTAAGATCACTAAAATCAAGATTTCAAAGAAAGCATAATCCACGTGACGTCACAAATCTCTGTATGACCCAGTTCCAACGTTTGTCTATGTCACGGGTCACGGGCACGTAGAGCAGCAGTGTTAAAAATAGAATTAGGTGCGCTTCGTATTGCGGTCCCTTGTCTGTCAAGGTGTTCGTAATTAATGTAAAACAATAACTTTTATTATTACACCTAAAGTAAATTATAAACATCGTCAAAACTACTATTAAAGGGAAATATTTTGATTTTATGTGATCGCGAACGATGTTTCTTAAATTTCAACGTCCCGTCCGGGGTAAAAACGCGGTACGTATGCATCGACCGTTACTTTCAGAAAATTTATAAATTGTCAAATAGAGACTATCTACCTAGTGACTTATAAATAGAAGAAATTCCGATAAAATTTACTCTTCCAGTAACTGAAGTTACTCTCTAAAATGCATAACGATTTTTGAATTCAATAACGCTGTAAGGTAAACGCGCCTATTACCGCCAGTTTAAGCCGACTTTGGATGAACTTCAGAAAATTAGATATATGTTGTTATGCTAGAAAAGGTGTTTTAATTTATTCTTTAACATGATTAAATATCCTATGATATTCAGTACGTAAATTCAGTATTAAATCACACAATATTTAATAAATAATAATTGAATCTAAAATAGCGATTGCTTCTATTACCGACGCATGGATGATGTTTGTTTCTAATACCGTTTTTTATGTTTCTATTACCGACCACTAAACTAGTATAAATTTAAAAAAAGGTATCATGATATTATACCTTTTTGAAATCCTTATGCTGAGCTCTTTAGTTTGATACCCATATAGAATTATTCGATTTATTTTTATTTTTTGATACTTCAAACAGTGACATCTTACAGCCACCATTTTTTTAATGTCACTTATTTAAGAATACTTGGGTTATCAAAACGAATCTAACGATATCTTAATTGTATTATTTGGTCCAGCCGTTTGGAAGATACGAGGTAATAAAGAATATTACAGACATACATAATATACTTAGATGATCACTTCGGTGATCGGTGGATAGGGCGAGGAGCACCTGTGCCATGGCCGGCGCGCTCCACGGACCTCACACCGATGGCGGCTATGGTAACGGCGGGGCAGGCCTCGTCAAAAACATTGTGCAAGTTGGGGGCGTGCGTCCAGGGTAGCGTACCTTACACTCAGAATATCCAAACGGTATTCGTTGAATGTTGTACAGGTATACGCGCCGACTTCGACACATCCTGACAATGAGGTTGAGGTTATGTATGAGGACATAAGCAGAGCCATACATACCTCTAAAGCTTATTTCAATGTTGTGACGGGGGACTTCAACGTGAGACTGGGCATGCAAAGCGGCGCCGAGATGAAAGTGGGTCCCTACGGTCCTACACATTGGACGACGGAACCACCGAGGACACTTGCTGGCTAACTTTTTGGAGAAGGAAGGTCTCTTCATGATGAACTCCTTCTTCAGAAAGAAGCCGCAACGCAAGTTTTACCTACGCGGCCTGCCCTTGAAGATACTTTGGGTCGGGATACACGTTTAAAGAAAGAATAGTTAAAGAAAAAATAATAATATTGAAAAATGTGGTTCGGGAACAGTCGAAGCCAAATACAAGTGAGGTTTCCGTACCTTGATATTGGTCTTCCAGGAGACGCCTCTCCATTTCAGCCTTGTAGCACTCGAAGGTAGTTTGTCAACGTGCAAGTTACGCTGGCGCCGGTGCACACCACTCACAATGCTTGTTGGAATCACAACTATTACACTTTAATTATGCTCCCACGGGATCTCGTATATTAAGGTTGGAAGGAAGTTCAGGGAGGCACTGATAATATGACATATTTTAGATTAGTTTAACGTTTTCAAGTAAGACAAATATGTTTCTTAGCCGCGCGCCGCCATCACTCCTTTTCCCAATCACGTGAGGTTCTTCGTAGTCCACCATTGATCTGCTATTCGGTCGTTGTCGGGTCGACCGAGTCTTGTTATTGGCCAATCCGCAAACCACGTTCAATCGGCGGGAGATTTGAATTTGGAATAAGTTATAATTTGCGAATACCGAACACAAGTGGACTTGGATAAGTGCTGATGGTTCCACGAAAAGCGAAATAGACTTCATTCTGGCAGACAAACGGCACATATTTAATGATGTCTCTGTGATCAGCAGGTTTAAAACCGGAAGCGATCACCGACTTGTAAGAGGCACATTAAATATCGACCTGAAGCTGGAACGGTCACGCCTGATGAAGTCTACGCTTCGCCCCACACCTATCCAAATCCAGGGATCCGAAAACTTTCAACTTGAGCTGCAAAACCGTTTTGCGTACCTAGAATCGTGCACGTCAGTGGACGAGTATAACACCAGGATGGTAACAACTGTCCACGAGGTAGGGTCGAAGTATTTCAAGACCCACCCTAGTGATAGATCTCAGGTTCTCTCAGAACTAACTCTCGGTCTTATGAGGGATCGACGAGAATTATGTGTGCAGTCTCCAACCTCTATGAGGGAATACCGACTGCTCAATGAACAGATCTCCAAGTACAGGCGACGCGATTTGCGAAAACACAACGCAAATCATGTAAAAAACACTATTGAGCGAAACCAGGGATCAAAAGTGTTCGCCAGGGATCTGTTTATTGGGCAAAGTCAGCTTACGAGGTTGAAGACCGAGTTGTTTGGTTTCATGTTTTTGTCGAAACCCGAAGTTCTGAGGGAGACTGAGAGATACTACGGACGGTTGTGTTCCTCCTCTCAAGCTCCACCTCCTCGCGAGGAGAGCGACAAGTGAGCTAAAGATATCCCGGACGTCAGCCTGTATGAGATTAGAGAGGCTCTCAAACAGCTTAAAAACAACAAGGTACCGGGAGATGACGGAATCACAACCGAGCTTCTGAGAGCTGGAGGGAAACCCTTTCTAGTGGAGCTTCTGAGAGCTGGAGGGAAACCCTTTCTAGTGGCGCTCCAAAAACTGTTCGATTCCGTCATCAACCGGAACTACCCCGGAAGCGTGAAGCAGAAGTGTGGTGACGCTGTTCTTCAAGAAGGGCGATAATGCCCTTTTGAAGAACTACAGGCCCATTGCACTTCTGAGCCACGTTTATAAGCTGTCGTCAAATCGCATTGCACGCAAGCTTGACGACTTCCAGCCTCCCGAACAAGCAGGATTCCGAAAAGGCTACAGAACCATAGACCATATACACACACTGCGGCAGATTATACAAAAGACCGAGGAGTATAATTTGCCGTTATGTGTTGCCTATGTGGACTATGAGAAAGCCTTTCATTCTGTTGAGACCTGGGCGGTACTAAATTCTCTCCAGCGGTGCCGGATCGACTACCGGTATATCGAGGTGTTGAAATGTTTGTACTCATCTGCCACCATGTCCGTCAGAGTACACGACACAGCAACAAGCCCCATCCAATTGCAAAAAGGTGTCAGACAAGGGGATGTCATATCCCCAAAACTGTTCAACGCTGCGTTGGAAGACGTGTCCAAGCTGATGGAGTGGAAACGACGTGGCATTAACATCAACGGCGAATACATCACACACCTGCAATATGCCGACGATATAGTCACCCTGGCGGGTTCCCTGGAAGAACTTGGTACAATGCTTGGGGACTTGAACAGCGCCTCACAACGAGTGAGTCTTAGGATGAACATGGACAAGACGAAAATCATGTCGAATGTCCATGTCACACCTGTACCGGTTGTTGTTGATGGCGCTGCTCTCGAAGTTGTAGACGAATACATTTACCTGGGACAATTGATCCAGATGGGTAAGTCCAACTTCGAGAAAGAAGTCACTCATAGAATCCAACTCGGATGGGCTGCGTTCGGGAAACTGCGTCATATCTTGTCGTCCAAAACACTACCTCAGTACCTGAAGTCGAAGGTATTCGATCATTGTGTGTTGCCAGTGATGACATACGGATCCGAGACGTGGTGCTTTACTATTGGTAGCGCAGCGGGTTATGGAGAGGGCTATGCTCGGTATTTCTCTACGTGATCGCATCAGAAATGAGGAGATTCGTAGACGAACAAGGGTAACCGACATAGCTCAAAGAATTAGCCGGCTGAAGTGGAAATGGGCTGGCCACATAGTGCGAAGGACCGATTACAATAAGAGATTTTTATAAATAAGACCGTATGTGTCGGTAATAGAATTAAGTATGAAGATTACTTTATTCTATTAGTGACAGCAAAAATAAACAATAACTGGCTAAAATTTCTGCTTTAATGCAAACGTGTTTTGATGGATGACATTGCTATGATTATTTTTCGGTATCAAAAAGTTTCTTAATTTTGATATGAGATATTATTTAAAATACATTGCCATACATTACTAAAAATTATTGCTTACGTCGAATCTTGTTTAAAAGAAAATCTATGAGACAAAATGTATGGCGTTAATTGATCAAATTATGTAATATACTCTTAAGAATCAAACAAGTTAAAAGAAACATTGAAAATAACGTATTAAAAGAAAAAAAATCTAAAATACTAACTAAAGTAAAACATCTAACAACGCCATGCGGCGGTATTAGAAGCAACTTATGAAAATTATGTTTCTATTACCGCTTTAAGGTAAAATTCGAATTAAACCACAAAAAATAGTCAGAACGGTAAAATTAGATGTGAATCTAGAAAACCAATACATTATTAATTATATTTATACATTTGTATGCAGGTATACACATTTTATTTAAGTTAATTTCTCTTAAGTAATAATTATGTTTACTTACGTAGCCGGGAGCGCAACACTATGAGACGGGCGTCCGTTGCGGGCGCGTCGCAGTTATTATCTAATTATTCTGTTTGCTGATTATTTACGCACACAAACTTTATTATTTTTGTTTCTCAATATACATACCTAAAATGTTTTTAGGCTACAACTTTCATGAAATCTATAGTATGCCTTAAAATAGTGATTAAAAAAACTGTCGGTATTGGATGCAGATTTTGGGGTGGCGTTATTGGGCGCGTTTACGTTATAACTTTGAATTATTCTCTTCAAAGTTCAAATCAGAACGGAGCACAATACAAGAAGCACAACTCAAAACGGCCGGAATCAAAGGCTATTAAAATTTTCTACATGACTGGTACAAAAGCTTGTGAAGTGCAGACTTAATAATGAGTACCTAGTACCTACCGACAAATGATTAAGCTAAGCGGAAAAATTATTAAAATAAACTTACACACAGAGATTTTTATAAGCTACGCATAAAATGTAATACTTATAAAAATTATAAGGTGACGTGGACAACCCACCGCTCGTGAAGACAATCGTCACATAAATATTTCCCCCGCCGAGAATCGAATCAAGAACCCTTTCGTTAGTAGAGTCACTACTAACTAGGCTACGGGGTCGTCTAAATCAAGTACTATTAAAACGATTATTATCGCCAGTTAAGTCTAATTCAGATTTTTCTACATTTTGTAATTATTAACGGTACACACCGTTCTTCTTTATGTATTTTTTTTCATTCTTAATTTTACTCGTTTAATTCGTTTACACTAATGATGTTATACTAAGTCAATATCTCTTTCGCCTAATAACCTTCCTTTGATTAATAATAAACCATAGAAAGGATACCAAATTCACTGCCTTAATTAGCTGCAAATATAGAAGCAGCGAGCGAAATCAAGTTTATTAGTCAAAGAAGGGCGAATTCCTCGAAATTCCTCATCAATTGACAAAGCATACAAAGCATAGTTCACATTGTATGAATATTATCCAAAATACATAGGATAATATAAGAGCTACAAATATAGGATTTAATCATGAAATTACAGGCAGTCGAGACTAAACGGAGGTTACAAGCTATATTATTCGAATGCCAATTTTAATAGCTTCATGTTACTTACTTCACTAACAAAATTGAATGTGATGATTACAGCCAAATTATTCACTCAAAAAATATATGGACGGTATTCTTTAATTCAAATAACTTTTTTATTTGTATACCGATTACATACCTGACGTGAACTCGACCAGACTAAGGTTTCACTCTATCATCAGCACCATTCCATCAGCACGTTTCCATCAGGTGGAATTACAAACAAGTGTTAGGTAACTTAAAAGTAAGAAATAAGGTTATTACTATTATTATTTCTACATGGGGTTCGTCTGGATAGCTACTAGCCTTGAGCATGAGTCAGCCGTCAAACGACTCGTCGTGTTCCGGCTGGGTCTTGAAAGCCAGTTCTTTCTTTCTTTTTCTTCTCTCTTTCTTGGCCGGCCACGCATCAGCATCAGCAAAGGCTTCACCTTTGGTGTTGCTTATGTTCATGGGCGACGATAGCCACTTACCATGAGGTGGATCGTCAGCTCATTTGCCGGCTATTTCCATAAAAAAAGTAAAATAAGTTAATATATTACTATCTTATAATATTAGATTATTGTGGCCGCTTTATAGTTTCGAATTTTGGAAAGTTTGAGTAATTAGTTATCATTACTCAATCAATTGGGATTGGAATTTTTGTTTTAAAAGTTTGATCTTCGATTAAGCACCTTTGAGAAATAAAAAAAAATACTTGCAAAAGTGTATTGAATCAGTGACCTATTCGAATTAGAACAGAAGTTACTCTAAACAAAATTAGGTCAGCTTTCAATTCACTTGCTCACAAATGATAATAATCTATCAAGTTCGTCAAAAAGAAGATCTTTGAAATATGGATAAAAAATTATAACTACCCAACTTTTCCTCAAAAGCGGTGCCTAAAAAAGTTATTTGTACGCGATCTATGAAGATTTTTATGAAAAAATCACGTCACTTTATGAAATAAATATTCGTAGAACGCATACATTTTCGTAGGAAAATATAAATTTTATTCGTTTCTCCATTTTCAGGCTACAATAAACATGGATAGCAGCTGCGTCTTTATTGTCCTTTATCTTTGGTTTAAAATATTTTCTTCGAGAATGATATTATTTCAATATAGACAAAATATTCTGATACAGTTTGGAAATGCTAGTAGCCCAAAGGCGCCTTTTTTAATCGATTAAACTAAGTTGGATGCGGATGGGTGGCCTCCTGGCCTCGCTTTGATAGACACGTTTAAGTCTTGGTGACACTGCTTTTTTTTCGAATGGACAGTTGCTGTTGGCCCTAGCAGCCTTTACAGCTTCACGCTGACTCTATGTTTGAATGGCTGTAACACGTAACTTAGCGTAAGTTACGTGTTATATTAAAATAACAGTATAATTAACATGTAGGTACATGTCAATGTGAAGTAACCTTTGTACATGATAGAATTTTACCCGCAGAATGGGTCTCTAGTTCTTATTAACGCCTAATAATAACAGGACCTAATAACAGACTGCAGTCCTACTTTTGAAGTTGGTGGCTCGTATGCTATTCTCATCACATAAAAAAATACTTGAATCAGTGGTTTTTTGGTGAGGTACAAATCCACAGACCATAACTTGACATCATTTAATACAGCTGCAGCTAGCAGAAAGCCTACTCCATACCTGACAGCGTTTCACAAAGCGTAATTGATATAGTCCACAAGTTTTCCTACTTCTTCAGGTGCTTCATTTTATCTGATCAAAATTTTATGCGCTTATTGCAGGTAAACTTTTCCCGGAGATGGAGATTGAAAAAACTTGCGATAAATTTAACAAGGAAAAGTTGTCAAAGGTTTTTTTTATCTAAGTTAGTTAGTAAACATGGGTTGGATACCGTTGATTTAATTGTCTCATAAATAAGACTTTAATATGAAACATTCAAAAGTTAATTTACCAGGTCTATTAAACAAAGAAAGAAAAGTAATTAAGTCGTAAGTACAAAACTCTAATGAAGATAATGAAAAATTTATAGAAAATTGGTTCGTTCTAAAGTATTACGGCATTAAGTTGCATTTTATCTTATTAACAACCACAGTTAACAACAAACTACGTATATTTGCATTGACTTCAAATTTGCAGTCAGAATAATAAATACCTAAAGATGTAAGTATGTACCGATGCGCCGCGGCGCCGCTCGCCGATCTACACGCGATTAACGGGCGCACTGAAATATCAGAGGACGTAGTAAGTTATTACCTACCACTTACTGCGCCATATTCTGAGTGCGACCCTTTTCCGTCATGTTGGTAGCTGCAACTCCGAACTCAATTAAAAATATATTTAAAATGTGGTGACGTCACGCCAACCTGAATCACGCTATCGAAGTTTTTATCGAAGTTTGCGCAGCGTATGCTCAAGACGCTTCCTGTCCCCATTCCGGCTGCTGTCCACACGACGCGAAGGCTTCACTAACGGCTTGAGTGCACATCACTCGCTCTCTGCATTGGACGTCTCACCCTCCCATCCTGACTCATCGTAGATAGAGGCCAATGACCACCGACTGCCAAAATAATATACCCTACCATAGAATTTTAACGTCGTTGCTATGCTTATGACGGAATAATATTGTTTTTTTCTTTCTTTCTTTCTTCTAAACATAATGGTTACCTTTGCAAGCAGTAGCCGTATTCGAAACAGTTACTTTATACTCTTTTATTTTATGTATATATGTGGATTAATTATTTAATTAATTAATTTAGAGTTTATGTTTTTCTTTGTCTGTCATAAGAATTGATAGTTTTGTTTATCTATGTTTACTTACCTCTATGAGTTATCTGTGAATGTCAAATGAGTTTCTGTCATTGTCAAAGAGCTAAAAAGAAAAGATTGTTGCATGTCGATTAGGGAAGATTTCTAAATTAAAGAAGTACAGTATTTACTTCAAGTATTGTTATTTCAAGCCAATCCCACAACTTTATGGGGGCTCGTCCGGGATCCGACACAATATTTGAAGCGAATCTGCAAAGAAAAGTGAAGACGCATCCAAATCGTATTGCTGGTTCGTGTTCGCCTTGGTTCGTCATTGTGGCCGCCATTTGCAACATTGCAACTGCTTTACCGACGCTACGCGCCTACTACGAAGAGTGAAGTCAGCTACAAGTTCTAATCCGCTTTATCGACACAATCTTATTTCATTCCCTATGGTAGAAAGTGTTGTCAGCCTTAAGAAAAAATCTACTAATGGTAGCTTTCGAAAAGACTCCGAATTAATATTTTTTGAAGACTGAAGACGAATGTTAATGACTACGAAGAAGCCATCATTTTGTACGACTAAGAGGAGAAAGTCACAGAATTATTCTCAAGCAAACACAAGTCTCTCTGCCACAATGCCGCCGAAGAAAGATGAAAAAGAAAGTGACGATGAAGACATCGATGTGCAGATTTCCTTTAAGGACTTAAAGAAGTCTATGAATATCTTTACTGGAGACGATACTTACCCAATTGAGACATTCCTCAATGAATTCGAAGATACAGCCCTGCTCATGAAGTGGACTAAAGTTGAGAAACTGATCTATGCCAAACGACTTTTAGATGGAACTGCAAAACTTTTCCTGAGATCATTAGGGAGAGTGCAAGACTACGTGAGTTTAAAAAAAGCCCTTAAGGAGGAATTTGGCCCCAAAGTTAACAGTGCAGTAATACACAAGAAACTTGCCGCGCGCAAAATGAAGAATGACGAAACTTACCAACAGTACTTCTTAACTATGAAAGAGTTGGCACTCCACGGCAATGTTGAGGACGCGGCACTGATAGAATATGTGATCGATGGTATACGTAACCTTGAGACCAACAAAACCATTCTATATGGTGCGTCAGATATAAAAGATTTCCGAAAAAAGCTGGACATCTACAGTGATTTTCGAAAGAAGGTGCCAGGCAAACCCAGCCATTCAGCAGCGCATCAGTCAAACCGCAAGGCGCCTCATGTGAAGAGATGCTTCAACTGTGGTGACCTAGATCACCAATCACCAGCCTGTCCGAAGGGGGTCAAATGTTTTAAATGCAATGGATTTGGCCATAAATCTACTGAATGTACTAATAGTCACCAAAAGAAGACATTGAACATCCAAAATAAAGACAAAGAAGAGCAAATAAACTTGAACATTGAAGCTGAGAAAGTCCCTTACAAGAAGGTTAAAGTTAAAGGAAGTGACTTTACATCTCTGATAGATACAGGAAGCGACGTCAACCTTATTACAAAATCAGAATTTGAGAAGATTAAACACAGTGTTAAAGATTATAGAAAAAAACCAATATGTCTAACCGGAATTGCAGAAAACAAAGTTGATACCGAAGGAATATTTACAGCGAAGGTACAGATTGACCAGTATTACACAGATTTAACTTTTCACGTTGTAAAAGACCACGACATACCCGTTACTATTCTGATTGGAAATCCTATTCTCAAAGACTTCGAAGTACATTTTACCCATGATGGTGTCTATATAGAAAAGATTTTACACCTCACCCTCTTAGTTGAAGAAGATGAAGGTAACCAAGAATACGACATAGAAGACTCTAAGTATGTTGAAAAAATTAACAAGATGTGTAGGGAGTATAAACCTAATAAGAAGGAAAAGAACAGTAACGTAGAACTGAAAATTTTGCTTACTGATGAAAATCCTGTCTTCCAAAGTCCGAGGCGTTTGTCACCACTCGAAATGAATATAGTGAACAAGCAGATTGAAGAATGGTTAGCAAAAGGAATAATCAAGCCTAGTAAATCTGATTTTGCATGCCCAATAGTTCTAACTCACAAGAAAGATGGGTCACGTCGAATGTGTATGGATTATAGAAGGTTAAATAAGAAGGTTATAAGGGAAAGATTTCCATTACCAGTAATAGAAGACCAGATAGATAAGCTAAAAGAAGCAAAGGTATTTACCTCACTTGATTTATGCAATGGATTTTTACATGTGAATGTTCACCAAGACAGCCAGAAGTATACAGCTTTTGTTACACCTCAAGGTCAGTACGAATTTCTCAAAATGCCTTTCGGACTGTGTACAGCATCCATCTGTATTCCAGAGGTTTGTCAATGACATCTTTAGTGACCTAATTGCCGATGGAACCTTAACAGCTTATCTTGACGATCTGATTTTACCGTCTAGAACGGAAGAAGAAGGATTGATGAAGCTTAAAAAAGTGCTACAAAGAGCAGAAGAATTTGGTTTGGAGTTCAACTGGAAGAAATGCCATTTCTTGAAGAAAGAGATTGAATATCTCGGTTACATCATCCGTGACAATGAAGTAAGACCATCGAAGGATAAAGTTAATGCTGTGGCGAAGTTTAGACAGCCTGAGAACGTGAAAGCTATTCAGTCATTCTTAGGACTTACCGGCTATTTTAGAAAATTTATTAAGGATTACTCACTAATAGCAAAACCAATGACCGACTTACTGAAGAAAAATACTCCTTTTAATTTTGATGAAAACTGTCAACAAGCCTTCAAAGAACTCAAGAAGATACTGTGTAGCACACCTGTACTCAGGATTTACAATCCTGATTTACATACTGAATTACACACAGACGCCAGCGCTGATGGATATGGAGCTGTACTCTTACAGAAAAGCCCAAATGATGACCAACTTCACCCAATCCATTATATGAGCAAAAAGACTACTCCGACTCAGAGAAATTACCATAGTTACCACTTAGAGGTACTAGCTACCGTGGAAGCTATCAAGAAATTTAGAATTTACCTACAAGGAATACATTTCAAAATAGTAACAGATTGCTCTGCACTAACGATGACCTTACAGAAGACAGATTTACCACCAAGAGTCGCTCGCTGGGCTCTGTTACTTGAGGAGTATGATTACGAGATTGAGCATAGACCTGGATCAAGGATGAAGCACGCTGATGCTTTAAGTAGGTATCCAATCTGTTTAATGATTGCGGAAACTACAGCACGTATTAAAAAAGCTCAAGATGAAGACGACCACATAAAAGCTTTGAAGAGAATTTTAGAGAAAGAGCCTTATCAAGATTATATTTTACAAAAAGACATACTCTACAAAGTTAAAAACGGAAATAGATTGATTGTTGTACCTAAAAAGATGCAATTTGAAATAATCAGAAGGAACCACGAAAAGGGACATTTTGGAGTTACTAAGACTGAAGAATTAATAAGTAGAGAATACCACATAGAAAAGTTACAAGACTATGCCAAATAATAAAATAAATGTTCATGTTTATTGTAATACTCCATATTATTATGTTTACTACTGAATTGCTTTCATGAAAATCTGCTGAAGTTTATGGATTTCACTGAAATAAATAAAGTAAATAAGTTTTAGTTCTCTTTACTGTAGTCAGTATAAATATTTTCAAAACCCGTTTAAACTTAATCCACTAATTATTTGGAAGTGTTTAATAAAAATTTACTATTAATGGACTAAAGTGATACAGTATTAAGAGGAGAAGGGTAACATAGTATAACGCTTCACACTACACGTATTATAAACTACATTTATTAGATTATATCTATTTAGTAATCTTATGGTAAATTCGCACTGCTATCAATGGACACCAGTTTACACAAAAGGCATTATCGATCGATTGCCGACCAATAAAGAAGAAAGAGAAAACTTGCTTCCAGTCGGAACACGACGAGTTCTTAATCTTCTTAGTGTATCTGTATCTGACTAAATCTCCACTGTCAACCAAATATTCTCGTGACAACAGGCAGCCCATTTCACCGAATGTAATGTATCTGATATATACGATATATACGTGAACAAGCCTGTGCCGTCACATCCTTTGATAGTGTATCGGCGATTTCATTAGTCGCTTGAGTTATGGGCTTTAATTAAACACCTCAGAGCCTTATCCGATGACTTCAGTGAGTTACAGAGACGTGGTATAGCAGAATATCTATGATATTTGTGCTGTATATCGTTGTGTCAAGTAATAGGGTATTTGACAACATTGAAAATATACTACAAATTGTTATTATTCTATTAGATAGTAGCACTAAAAAACATATTTCACTTTATTTTCAAGCAAATCACGTATATTTTTGCAAATAACACGAAATTAAAATACAGTAATTTATGAACATTTTGCCAGTGACCGAAACGCCCTGTGATTGGTTACAACATTGATGACGTCACACGCAAGTAACGCTATATTAAACGGCTTCGTCCACTCATTGCAATTCACGTTTTAAGTTTTCTGGGTGTTATTTTCTTAACTTAGAGTTGTTTGGGAAGCAGTTATTTAATAATTTTGGAATAAATATTCTTTTTCAAGTCTCAAAATGGTGTCAAATTTTGTGCAAGTTGATATCAGCAACCTACTTAGGTATCTAAGATCGAAGCATTTATGGTTTCATTTTTTATCAAGAATAACGCTGATTATTTTGCTCCGAAATTAAGAAATGTAAAAACTATTATTATCTATCTTGTTTGATAATAAATAATTAATATTATGTATCACAGAAGTTTTTTAAACCTGTCTATTTCACGTTATGTTGTAGTGAATCAATATAATCGTCGTCTTTAGAGATGTTGTTTCGAAAAATATTAATAAAAAGACGATATAGCGCATAGCTATTCAAAATTACATATTACTTACAGCACAGGGTACACAACACAATACATAAAAACATTTATAGATATTTGACAAAATACTCTTCGGGATAATTTTAACCAGTTTTCGTATTTTTGGATCCGTTGGAACATAAACAAATAATAATAAATATAATAGTTTAAACATCATCATCATCCTGCCCATTTCCCAATTTTATTTGGGGTCGGCGCAATATGTTTCCCTCTTCCACACTTCCCTATCAGCCGTCAATAAATAATAGTATAAACAACTATTATAAATATGTACATGGTTTTGTATTGTCTAATGTAGATACTGAAGAAAAAAATTGGGACTGTACTGTTAATCATTAAGGAGTTCCCTCGGCTGGAGCCAGACCTGAGTGTAGTATCAGGTCATTCTTATCACAAAAATACATTGTCATCACAACTAAAGCAATGTTTAAAGTTTCAACTCTTTAGGATATATGGAAGTAGGTCATATTAGGCTTGCTAGATTAGACCCAAACAAACAGGGCATGCTAAATAAAACCGTTTAACAAAAACTTCGTGTAGATTACTTAAAGACGTATTTGTACTTTGTGGTACTCAACATTCTATTCAATAATAAGCGCTCATAGCCCAGCGGCTTGCGTCGATCCTAAGCGATCGACAAAGTTAACAACAGCGGGCGCGGTCAGTAGTTGGATGGGTGACCGCTAGTGGTGCTTCGAAAGACCCCGGCTTTTATCATCCCGGTCGGTCCCGGTTGTTATCATAAGATATCAGTCGTTAAGCCATGTCGGAGGCCTTCGGGCGGTTTGAAAACTTCCAACACTCGGGTTGGCCACTAACCCCTCCACCAATCCGCACTGGAGCAGCGTGACGGAGTATGCTCTAGGCCTCCTTAAGAGGAGAGACCCGTGCCCAGTAGTGGGCCATTAATGGGTTGAAGCCATTCAATAAATCTAAAATTAAATTATGAAAATTACGTCAGCTGCAATGATAAATCATTGTGTTTGTTAGGTATTAGCTCCTCTCTTTGCTTAGGTTTTCGTGTAGAACACCATTTTTTTTAAATAAAATATAGCCTATGTTACTCAGATAGAAAAGAGATTTATATTAGTGAAAGAATTTTTGAAATCGGTCCAGTAGATTTGAGTTTATCAAAAAATCAAAACTTTCCTCTATAGAATCTTAGTATAGACACTAGCGTGTGACGTCACACGTTTCGTAGACCGCCGCCATGACAGAAACAGCGTTTTTCGCGCGGTTTTGGAAGTTTAAACTTTAACATTGATTTTTATTAACAATACTGTTGTTTTTTTAAGAAATATCAATGTAGTGGGTATTTTTTTGTAATAAAGAATAATTTAAAATGATTTTTTAAAATTAGTCAAATACCCTATTGAAGCAATACTACAGTTCAACGCTTTGAAGCTCAGTTTCGGTCTGAGATCTAATTCATTTTCATGTTCACCCTGTACAAGGTAACCTTTTTTGGGAATCATTCATATTTATTGTTAAAATCTACAAAGAAGAATCAAATTCTCAGTAATGAGTAAGGTGAGTTTGGTTCCGAGAATTTCATTGTAATGAGCATCTTATTTCAAACTATCGGCTTGCCCGCAGATTATTCTGCCTTTTCCGGGATAAAAAATACAATGTAATTTATTCTAGATCTAGGTCTACTTTTGGGCTAAATTTCATGAAAATCCATTCAATAATTTTTGCGTTAAATGGTATTAAACATCCCCATAATCTTTAACATTTATAATATCAACTAGTAGGAGTATGTATTGACATCAAAAGTAATTATATATGTAGACATGATACATAAATATTCGCCGCTGGCTAAAAGTAACTTACAAGTTATAATTAATTTAAGGGGTTGACCTCCCAGCGGTCAATATTCCTGAAAATCTATTTATGGTAGGTCCCAACTACCCGGGAATCAACCGGATCAATACAGCTGTTTACCTCGACTTGTTTTTCCTGTTATAAGTATATTAAATTACGTGAATAATTTTGTACAACTACCTGGAAAAGCTTTGATTTCCTTGATTGATAATAATATAAAATAAACGCTAGTCTAAGAGATTTTTCTGTCGTTATTTTTCTCCACAATGAAAATTTTTTTCGAATCGGTATAATTTTCCAACATCAATTGACGTTTTGTCGTTTTCATAAGTCAAAGACTAAAAATTCCTTTATCTTTGCTTGTTTTTGTGAATAAGGGAGTGAGACTATTAGATTTTATTGTTTGTGCTTTGCCTTCGAATAAATGCTTTTTCTTTCTTTCTTTCTTTCAATTTACCATAATACTACCTAATGAAACTCCTAACATAACCTCTGATAAAGCTTACAATATTCCTCATGCGTTGTCTGTTGACAAAGGCTGGAATTTGCGAGTCACTAATACGATGTTATGGGATCGCTTGATTGGGAATACAGGTTCCGGGAATATTCCGAGCGAAACCGCGACCGCTCGGACAATAGCCTCGCTAATGTCGGACGTGCACTGACTCTACATCGGGTTTGCTAAATGTTTCGATGACTCTACAATACCCTAACTATCACTCTATTTCTATTTTTAACCGGTTTCATTTAGCTTGAACTCCGTATATTTATTTATTTTAATTAATAAGCATTGAGTATTTCTAACTGAGACTTCAAAAAGAGGGTCTGTGTTCGATCTGTATGTATGTGTGTATTATATATATTGTATGCTTGTATGTCCGCGATCTTCTCAAAAACTAATTCGATTTGTATGGAGTTTTCTCTATAACGATTGTATATCCACTCACATTGACGACCCTGTAGCCTAGTTGGTAGTGACCCTGCCTGCGAAGCGAGGGGTCCCTTGTTTGATTCCTGACTGGGGCAGATGTGTATCGATGTGACAGATAAATATTTGTAGTTTTGTACTCGGATCATGGGTGTTATTGTGGTGTATTATGTGTCGTCCATGCCACCCACGACACAAGTAAAAAACCTACTGCGGGGCATGAGTGTGTTAGCGTTATAATTATTCTTATTGTTATTATTAAATGTGTATATTGTGTAATGTGTGTGTGTGTGTGTGGCACTAACGTTGGCACGTTACTCTGTAGTAGTGCCCTACATATACTACAAAAGATTTTAGCATTCATAAGTCATTTCCCAAAACAAAGCCATAATATAACAATGCTACTATGTCTTTATTGAGCTGCTGAATTATACAAATAATCAATCAGGGGCTAAACAATTAAATCTAAAGGGTATATATCTATGTCAGAGCTTTTTACCTGACCTTAACCCTTCCCTGACAAGGGTCTCGAGGACGGATGGATTCATCCCAACGGGTAGGACATATCTCTATTTACGTCGGTATCGTTCTCCTTAACTTCGCAACTTATTTTATTGGCACGACTCGATTTTATGATATAAAATAAAACTATGTCTTTCTTCTCACCTTTATCATACTCCTTACATACTAGGCGGAGCGCTAAAGTTATATATTTCCGTTTTGTGATGAAAATTATACGTTTTAAATATTTTTTTTACATAAAATAATATAATTTCAACATGTGCTTTATAATTATTTTGTGGTCCGTTTGGAGTTATCATGTAGGTTCCGGCAGTTAAAATGACTGAAAACCTTTCTAGTATTGTCAACAATGCAAAAGAGGATTACATTACAAGTAAAAGTTAAGAAAAATTAAAGCAATCTCGAACATGTTAAAATTCAATGCATTGTTAACGTTAATTAATTCCACGAGACGCTTCGGTTACTTATTGCATCAATGTATAAATTCAATTTTATTCTCCACCAATTCGCACTGGAACAGCGTGGTGGAGTATGCTCTAGGCCCCCTCAAGGGGAGAGATCCGTGCTCAGTAGTGGGCCATTAATGAGTTGACGCCAGTTTTATTAAATACACATAGTTTTTTTGAAATATAAACATATCTCGTTATTAACACGAATGAAAACGAAGAAGAAAGACATACACATAACATCGTTCTTCTATCTTTACAAACACAAGTACTGGTGCAAAACCTTTCAGTCTAAACCTCAAACACTCCAATGTTTCAGCTTCACACCCGTTTTATAGAAAACAAACAAATTCCATTAAGCCGTAAACAATTAAGCCTGGCACCGTAGGAAAGTCATTAGTGAGCCGAAGAACAAACTTAAAGAATTGCCCGACGCCCGACGTGAGCGGTGAGGTTACCAACCTCGGGGAAATTTAGTGTTGTTCTATGAATTCCGTGACGATTGAAACTTGATGTAAACATATAAAAGTAGTTTTTATTATAATGTTTTAATCTCAAATATAATGTTTTAATCTCAAAAATGCAAATTGACTTGGAACGTTAAAGGATAACCTAAACTACTCAATATATTGAATTGTAAAAGTCATTCAATGTGATGAGTATCATCGAAAGTAAATTAAATTTTGATAGAACAGGAACAGTCTGTCGTATCTACTAATGAAAATTGAAGATCGAAATTGAAACTAATATAAAAAATGGCAACACATAACATTTTTAACTCATGTAAATCCCATATAAAGTGTTCTTTTTGCGAGGAGAAAATTGTAAACAATTTTATTTAACAGTGAACAAATAGCACAACGAATAAGTTAATGAAATATCGCACAATATGGGCATTGTGTTGAAATAAGACAGATCGCTGGATTACAATAGCGATCCCTTTACAAAAGCGACGGTTTGATTGAAAACAAGTTCTAATAAAGTATTCGAATTCAAATTACGTTTCCAAACTTTTTATCTGTATCCACTAAAATAGCTCAACGAAACAACACCATTTTGTTTCTGTGTATAACAATAATATTACAAATTTAACTAGGTAGAAACTGAATAGTTGAGGAAAAAAACGAAGAAGCAAGAAAAGAAGAACAAAGAAATTACAAAAGGATTGTAATGAGTTCAGAATTTGATCCCAGGAGGTGTGTGTGAGATCGGCGTGAACCCTTCAAGGGTTGAAAAACTCACTCCGACAAAAAAATCACTAAGAATCTCGCAATTTCATACTCGTAATATCGACTAATAATGAATACTTAGCATAAAATTCTCAGCAATCGCAGCGACATATTGCTCCGACGAGGCGGGCCCGCCACGTGACCCGTCATAATCAAGGGCGCGTCTTAAGTACGGAGGGACCGCTCCAAGTATTGAGACATTAGCGTTTGTAGTGGGTTGGAGCACTAACCCTGACATATGTAATGACTGTGTAACTTCACGTACACTGTACTGCCCTAGTTTGTACTGTGTTAGCGGATAGGCCGTTGATGTTTATTTTATTAATTTATTATTAACTTATCACAAGGTTGTCGACAGTTCCACATAAATAGTTCGTGTTGAAGTTTTGATTAGTTTTTTTTATGCTTAGATCACTGCTTGATCACTGTTGTGAGTTTGAAAAAAGTATAGATTTTTTTATTATTTAATATTATAATTAAGAATTTGAAACATTGTGCCTCATTGCAAAAGTACTGTAATGTCCGCTTTCTCGCACAAACAATACAATGAATAATATATTAATAATTAATTACCTTAATCAACGTTTTTAACATATTCAACGGCATTGGCATTGGCAACGGTTTACAAACGCGTTTACCAATCAATTGCTTATCGCTTGCGCCACACGCGATCGTCAGGCCCAGTCATCTCAATCCGTGTTTGTAGGGCGAAGAACCTCCCACAGCCCCCTCCCCCTCCCCCTCCTCCTTCCCCCTGGGGTCCTGAACGATTCTCTCCGTAATCAGTATTACTTGTTCTGGCTATAGTTTCACATTATCGAACACCAGAGGTCGTCTGGATTTTGACCTAAAGCGATCCTTATATCTGATTTGCTTACTTGGGCGTGGTATTTGAGCTCTAATTCGTTTTATTCTAGGAATGGGGTAAGTTTGTAAGTAAGTCTTAGTAGTCATAGTTACAATACTGATTAAAATTAGTAAAGGACTATTTTTAAGAAATTAAGGACTGTATTAACTGTATTACTAAGACCAACAAATACGCCACCTCAAGTCTATTGCCTTTTCGTCGTAGTAGAGATGCAATCCAGGAAAGTTACAACTACATAACCCTATATTTCACGTAGCCTGACACGCACTTAGCCAGTATTTTTATTATATACTATATGAAAATCCTCATTTTATACGTGAGTATTTTTCTATGAAATTATGTTTTTAGTGCTGGTGCTGACACTGACTTAGTAACAAAAGCTTTCAAGAAATTAAGGAACGGAAATTTGGATACTTTTGTGTTTCACCATGTCATAATACACATTGACGTTATGCGGAAATACTGCTTTTTCTAAAGAATCAAAAGATCGTGTATCGGTTAGTAAAATGGAGCCTTTGATATAATAAACAGACTACTCACAATCCCAAACATTAGATATATATCACGATAATGATTATGAGTTCCGCCGGAGAACCGGCCAGAATTCAGGCCAATATGATATCATTATGATACCCTTTTGAAGATGTTATATTATTATGGTTTATTTTATCGATAAATGTAACTAATCTTCCGGGAGAGCAAGTAGGTATAGTCGTAGATCTATACAACCTTATAAGTGTCTTAGGTATAACTTCATACGCATACATGTATCAGAGTATACGTATTGTTTAAGTATTTCTCGATAACTCTTCCATTATTACGATTATCGCAAACGTTTAAGTCATCTGAAGAATGTGAAAACTGAATTAAAATACCTTTCCATTCAAATATACAACAGCAATTAAAGTAACAGACGGACGTCGACTCATGCAGATGGCGCTGTTATTTCACACCGCATTAACAACTTAATAATAAACCGAATGAATTAATTAGAGACATTCGATGTGAAGGACTGACTCCAACAAACACTTGACTAGTGTCGTTTGTGCTGCGTGTCATTGCCCTCGTGCTGCACTTAAGTAATTGCTATGCTAATGATAAAGCAGCAACCATTGTTGAACGAAAAGGTTCAAAGGCGCGCAGTGGCGCCAGAAGATATTTTTGAAATTGGTATGCATCTAGTATAACCCCACTGGAATCCCGTTTCAGGCAGCTTAAGGTCATAAGTTCACACATACAGTTAAGACAGATTTCAATTAAAAAAAATTCTCACGATTTCATTAAGTGATTTAGTTCTTATTTAAAAAACGTTTCCACTTAATGGTAAATGGCTATGTGGTTCATTAATAAATCATAATAAGAATAATTGTGATACACACCAAGCATTGAGTAGGAATAAGACGTGCGTGCAGAATTTGAATCTAGGTAATCCATGGGGAACACCGACGCCTTCCTTCAAATCGGCGGCTTTCTCTTGACGATCATTTATAAATTAAAATTAGCAAGGAGCATGGTATCATGGGAAATCAACGGAGATTGTAGAAAGTACCGATGTCAGTCTTAAATTATTCACTGAGATGCAACATCAACCTCGGAGCGTATGATGAATGGACAGCTCTCAGTTATATCCCACCAGTATTAGTGTTAGGGTAACCAGTCTTCTAAAATCAAATATTAAGATGTACATGAGAATAATATTAACAAATTCACTTTGCTATCTTTAAACAAGCGATGTGTTTATGTCCTAGCTTTGTTATACAATGTGCAATGGGTAGTTATAACCATTAACCATCAATCGATCAGCCTGTTACCGGCCATTAGCATAAAACAAAGTGAGAGATTCAAATAAATTTCATTTAATTTCATCACAATAAATCAAGACCATAAAATTAATATTTATTCAACAAATATGTAGGTTCCACGGCTGGCCAATCAAATTCGGATTCTTTCGCTTGACAAGCTTAGTGCGAACTAAGCTATAAGCTTGTTTATAGCTATTTTTTATTTTTTTATGGAAATAGCCGGCAAAGAGCTGACGGTCCACCTGATGATAAATGGCTATCGCCGCCCATGAACTTCAGTAATACCAAAGGCAGCACTGATGCGTTGCCGGCTAAGAAAGAAAGAAGAAAAAGAAAGAAAGAACTGGCTCTCAAGCCCCCAGCCGGAACACGACGAGTCGTTTGGCTCATGCTCGAGGGTGGTAGCTCCTATCTCCAGGCGAACCCCTGGAGAAATAATAATAGTATTAATTAACAATTAAAATCAATACTACCAATATAATCCCTCCGAGGGCCCACCACCAGTGGGCCGGATTTAGTCGCCTCTTACCTCTCACCCATCCGGCGTGGGATTGGAGTTAGTATTCTATGCCGCCCCAATACGGCTAAAAATGTATAAAATAAACCAAAGCAAAAACAAGCAAACAAACTTCACATTTAAGTTATACTAGTGGGTACCCGGCGTGTTCAACTATGTTAAAAAAATTCTAATGAGAATTACAGATCAGTGTTTTTGTGTTGATGTTGATCATTACATATTATCTTCAAATTGTTGTTTGCATACGGAAATTATGTTTTAACTTATTCCAACTTTTATCCTGTTCCCGGGAAACATTTTAATTTTCCGGGATGAAAGTTGTCTAAAATATGACTCAGGGTATCAATAACAACTTTACCAATTTTCATCGAAATTCGTTCAAGGGTTTTTATGTGATGACCGGACAGACAAACAGCCACTTTGAGTTTTATTATAGTATAGATATTAGATATAGATTTGGTGAGCTTACCACGGAAAGGATGCAATTAATTCACTCGGCTCGTTGTGAATGCAAGCGTCAAACAACAGTGTCGTGTTCTTAAAATTGTAGAGCAAACGCAATCAACTGCCGAGACTCTTTGCTTATGGCGTAAAACATGGGATAAAGCGGGGCTACCAGCTGAAACTATACCGATGAGTATATTAAGATGGATGGATGGTTTAGAATTAATTTGTATCGAATTCAAAGTAATTCACAACTTAAAGATGGGTTAGTAGCCTTAATAATAGCGAGCAACAGACTTGTGCGTAGATCCTTAATGAAATTTTCAGTGTTATGTGTTTTGTTTATTTTCAATATACGTGTATGATATTGTGATTTCTGTCCTTAAGCTCCGATGGCTCTAATCATACCGTTAGTAAAATGAAAGAGAGGTTTACGAAAATCATGTGTTTCATCCATCCATCCATCACACACTTCACAAAAAATATATAAAGGAATACTAGTTAGTTCTAACTACGGCATTAACAAATCACTTATATGTATCGTGAAAATCGTTGATAATTATTGTTATTACAGTTAGGGTTATTGTGTCTATTAATGCTGTGATCGTTGCTTAACGATATTTAGTAACTGCACAGAATAATTAATTAACAATAGTAAGTTCCTCTACAAAGAACTTGCCTGGCGTACTTGAATAATGCCATGTACTCATTAAAAACCATGCAATGGTTTTATGTACGTATTATATTTATTTTTTATTACGTCGTGATAGTGCTCACTTTATTATCTGCAGTTTTACCTATAATAATATCGATAAAGTCAAAGAAAATTAAAATAAAACCGGGCAAGTGCGTGTCAGGTCACGTGCAATGTATGGTTCCGAAGTACTAAGTTTACCGACTATTAACTACTTACGCAATAATAGTCGTAATAGTGTTTGTTGTAAATTAATCATATAACCTATTTTTGAGAATTTTTTTACACGTCCAACTCCAGCTGTTTAGCTATCGTCGGGGGGGGGGGGGGGGGGGGGGAAGACAATTGCACCTAACCAAGATTTGAATCGCCCACACTATAGAGTACGCGATGAATAAAAATAAAGGAAGTATCCTGATAAAAAATGTATTTCAATTTATTATTCTACGATTTTGGTGTTTTAATAAATATGTATACCTATCCATGCCAAATTACCGCTTTATAGCACTAAGGGTCTCAGCGATATGCTTTGGACTCTGTATATTTGACACCTTCATGATGCTTAGAGTGTAATACAGGAAGTGCGACTGTGTGTGTGAAAACGTTATAGAACCGGAAATTCTGTGCACATAAAGAATGAATTTCGTAATGTGAAGCCTGACAGGTGAAACGTGAAATGTGTTACACGTGCCCCGTTGGGCCACCACCACAATAATAATAATATAATTTATTGCTTACGTGTTGTGAGGGTAAAGTCATTCAGATTGAACTAATTCTTAATGCTAAGTGTCAAGATCTCTTTTTCAAAGAGTTTTGTGAAAGGTAAGTTAACGAATTATAATATATTACGTACAAGTGGATCCCCAGCGTGTTTAAAGAGAGAGAGAGAGAGAAGTCAGTAGAGGAATTAAAAACCTAAGTTCAAAATATTATTTTCAATAGTCACCATAACTCAATACAAAAGCCGACACGAAGAGATTTCAGTCAAAATGAAAATTGGTCTCATTTTGAGCATTTAAATGGTTAAATACGACGAGTAAATGGACTACTTTCTTTTGATAGGAAGTAGGGACTTTACACGAAAAATTTTTCAACTCATTTTTCTTGGTCTTCCCTTAATTTAAGATACTATGTTGCTCAACTGAAATTAATCCTTATGAATGACCCTTTCAGTTGGCATCACAAAAATACAGGAATGTTTCCTTTCAGTAAAACTTGCCATCATCAATATTCAGGGTACATTTACTCCAATTACCGTCTTTTTTCCAGCCTGTATATAGATGAGTGTGGAATAAAATAAACACATGTTTTTTTAAACGGATAAAACTAATAACTTATTAGTAAAGTAATAAGTAAAGATTCTAATATAAACACTCCAAATTCAATTTATTATGTTTCCGTGTGATACATATTATATTAACACACACACTGGTCAATGGCGCAAGTTAGGGGAGGCCTATGCCCGGTAGTAGACATCCAAAAGCAGGCAATGTGACTATGTCATACACATGAAAGTTTTTCTTTTGACGTTTTGGACGTTTTGTAGATGCCACACGCGTTGTGACCTGTTACATCGCTCGTTTTAGTAGCGTTTTCGGTCTGTGAAAGTAACATTATAATGTACCTATCGAAATTTTACTATAATACATTTGTTTAAAATCTCTACTAAAAGATTGATAAGATTTTTTTTTGGAAATTCCCCTTAATCTTTTTCCGTGCATTCCCGAGCTCTTTTTTATTCACGTCATTCTGTTACTTAGTAATCTAAACTGAATGAAACTAACAACTCCCTTACTACTACACTAAAAAAAAACAAAAAATATGTAATTTTACCATGAAACAACACTAGCAGCACCTCGCGCTGCCGCCTGTCACTCGAGCCGCATTCAAGCTTGATTGCGCCTGTCCTGACCCCATCAAATGCAGTAACGTAAACAAGTTTTTCCCTATTGTATCAAAGAGATTCGCCTTTTGTATAAGAAATAATACAGATCGTATTTCGTCGAGAGTTTGCTCTCCATTCTGTACATCGCGGTTTACAATGTAGACATCTATATTCGAATGCAGTGAGTGTCCTGTCTGTGAAAGCTGAGATTAAAATATTCTGTTGTGCAAGCGTCACCGAGTACCCGAGAAGACTCTCTCAAATATTAAAAAAAGTTTCAGTGAATGGATGTGGCTTTTGTTATGTTCAGTGGCTTCACGCTTCGATGGACGAAAGCAATTCGGAGTTATACTAAATAATGCAATACTGGATGGAAACGGGAAGAACAGTTCTCTTTATCACTTACTCAAATGAATGAGTTCATAGAAGTGTCAGTTTTCAAATTATATTATCTGTCAAGTCACCGGCCATTTCAATATTTAATGCCTTTTTTTATTAATGTCTTAGTACATTTGGCTTTTTTACTTTTTACTTTTGTTAATGAGTTTTTATTGTGTAGGTGATAAAGTACTAGGTTCTGAGAGCTCCAAATAAAAGCTTAAAGCTATCTCTCGTTTCCTATCATTGTTTAAATTAGGTACATTATTTATTGTTATAAAACATAAAAATAATTTATAGCGTATGGCATAAAAAGACGGACGTAACACGCAGATCCGTGTACATGTCAATTCGTAATAAATATACTAATACGAATTTACATATTCATAGAATCACAAAAAACAAACAGTGTTCCAACTTCAATACATTTCCCTCGTTGATTTGATGACAGCACTAAAATAATATTTTTGACAAAGCACGAAAACAATACGACGGAAGTCAGAATATCGGGAGAGAATATCAAGATGGATATTTACGACGGAGGATATCAGCGATAAGTCACTATTTCACTGGTGCTTAGTATCATTCTAACTATTCACAATAACCATTTACTTTTGACCTTCGACCTTAAAGTATTATATTTTGTTCTCAGCAGGCGCTTATTTATAATAGTAGATTTAGTATGTAAACATTAAGGGTCGGTGCACACTCTCTCTGCTTCTGTATCAAGTATTTCATTTATGTCGTGATAAAATGAGCTCTGATAAATTATTATCTATCAGTAATAAATTTCAAAGATCTAGTCTAAGAGATTAGCCAAACAATTAGAGATACTGAAATAAAAAATACTGAAATTGTATTACCATCCCAGGAAACGTATTCAATGTGAACACCTAGTAAAGTAAAAGTAGCATTAAATTCTGACAGGACAATATCTGGCGGTAACTGGGCAACCAGTATAATTATACATTAAAAAATATATATCTCAAGAAAACCACGGTTCCCTAACGCTTTAGTATTGAACAACCCTTAGACGATGTCTTGATACGTTGGTCGGATGGTGTAACACTTGGACGATATCCAAAATGTCCAAAAGGCTTTCTTGTAGTGACATAACACTTTTCGTAATGTACATAATATAACGCAAACTCTGTTGGTGGTACGATTCGCTATTTATTTTGGATTGTTTACAATGAATAAGGTTGTAATATTTTGAGTATATTACAGCCATTTTGATTCATACTTAAATAATTTATAATATAAAGTTAGTTTACCAGAAAACTTTTAAACTTAAGGATGAAAGTAGAAGTAAATCTACTCTAAAATCCTCTTAATGATAAAATTCGTTGAAGAATATAATTTAAATTTAATATTTAAAAAAATATTACTTTTCTAATTTACTTAGCACCAGACATGACCTACTTTTTGAAGATTCTTCGCCTTATTTACTTTCAACTTTCTTTCCATAAGCATTTCCAATACTTTTTTTCTGACCCAATGATCTGAACAACTCCTCGTCGCCACTCTTTACTTAATTAAATTGGCACCCAACGTGGGACAAACCTGAATGTTTAAATGTAACCTATATAACTAACTAGCTTTTACCCGCGACTTCGTCCGCGAGAATTTAGAGTTGAATCATTCTAAAATGTTTTAGATGTTAGGATGTTTGTGAATTTATCACGTAATAATGGCAGAATGGAAATAAAAGAAATTTGGCACACATTATAAACTTAACATTCTGCTTTTAATTAAGTTGTATTAATATAATTTAATATTATAAGTTGTATGTTGATTTTTGTTTGTGAGTCGGATATTGTTTTGTAATTTGTATTGCCCTCAATCATCCGAACTGCACAATTTGAGGGTCACTCTGAAAACCAGCGGCCGTGGTTTTTCCGCGACCATAATGCTGAGAGTGACCCCTTTTCACCTTAACTTAATTTAAGTATTATATTGTTCGCTTGCTTAATTTTTTAGAATTTTAAGGTGAAATAAACATTTCTTTCTTTCTTTCTTTCTTTCTTTTCATCACAAAAATGGACATCGTTGATGTCGACAACATGTTTATTATTTTGCGTCCTAGCAAGTTGCTAATGATTAAAAAAAATCAGTGAGAAATAAGCATGTCGCGAGAAATAAGTTAAGTGGCAGGCTTCTTCAAGGGCTGCCTAAATAGGCACATCATCGACACCAGCAATATGCTCATTATTTGGCATCCCAGTGAACTGCTAAGGGGTCATAAAAAATAGTGAACGTCATGAGTAATAAGTTTATTGGCAGGCCAGTTCGAGAACTGCTGTAACGCCGGAACAGTCAGGTAAACGACGCTAGCAACATGCTCATTATTTGATGTCCCAGCGAGCTGCTAAGACTGTAGATGAAACAGAATCACGGAGACGGGTTGTTGCTAGTGTATGATGCGAGTTCCAATTCGCGAGTCTCAATAGCCACAGATGTCTAAAAAGGGACAAAATTAATAAAGCCTTTAAATTTTGCGATGCGCAGGAAATAAAAGACCACACCGTAGAGCAGAAACGTAGAAAAAGAATGAAAGCGAATGGATTGACACGCAGCGGGCCGCATGTATATTATTATACTCGTACATGGTCAGCAACGTTTAATGCAGTATTGTTAACGCATGTTTTTCAATCAAGTACGAGGTGAACGTACTTCCTGGCACAACAAAGTTGATGTAGAAGAGCCGTATTGAGCCGGCTTAGAATACTAATCCCAATCCCATGCCGGATTTGTGTCGTAAGAGGCGACTAAATCCGGCCCACTGGTGGTAGGACCCCTTGGAGATTGTTAGTTAATATTTTTTATTTCATCCAGTTATTACCATTATTAGTACCCGTTAGTACCCACTTGTTTTCCGAAAAACTGTATGTGCTCTTGTTTGTACCGCTGAAAATTTTGTTTGTACCCCCATTTTTGTTCGAGAAAAACT
Source organism: Thymelicus lineola (assembly GCA_963932265.1). NCBI lineage: Eukaryota > Metazoa > Arthropoda > Insecta > Lepidoptera > Hesperiidae > Thymelicus > Thymelicus lineola. The sequence goes on from OZ010686.1 coordinate 18,604,054, forward strand.
TGTCACACCTGTAGTTTTCGGCCCTAACAGCCATTTTACACTATGAAGGAATTGCACATGTCGCTGTTGGTTCCCCATCGTTTGTAACCGTTAGTACCCATTTGTTTGCCGAAGAACTGTATGTGGTGTTGTTTGTACCGCTGAAAATTTCGTTTGTACCCTCATTGTTGTGCGAGAAAACTCATCAGACCTTTATTTTTCGACCCTCACAAACATTTTTCTCTATAAATGATTTCCATGAGTCTGTGTTGGTTTCCCATCGTTTGTACCCAGTGGTACCTACTTTTATTGTGGTCTTGTTTGTACTGCTGAAAATTTCGTTTGCACCCCCATTTTTGTTCGAGAAAAACCTATCACACATGTAGTTTTCGGCCCTAACAGCCATTTTACACTATGAAGGAATTGCACGTGTCGTTGTTGTTTCCTCATCGTTTGTACTCGTTAGTACCCTCTTGTTTTCCGAAGAAAATTTCGTTTTTTACACTCATTGTTGTGCGAGAAAATTCGATCAGACTTTTATTTTTCGACCCTCACAACCATTTCTCTCTATAAAAGATTTCCATGAGTCTGTGTTGGTTTCCCATCGTTTGTACCCGGTGGTATCTACTTGTAATGTGAAGAACAGTATGTGCTCTTGTTTGTACCATTGAAAATTTCGTCTGTACCCCCATTTTTGTTCGAGAAAAAGCTATCACACATGTAATTTTCGGCACACTATGAAAGAATTGCACGTGTCGTTGTTAGTTCCCCATCGTTTGTACCCGTTAGTGTCCACTTGTTTTCCACTGTATGTGGTGTTGTTTGTACCGCTGACAATTTTGTTTGTACCCCCATTTTTGTGCGAGAAAAACCGATCAGACTTGTAGTTAACAGCCATTTTACTCTATGAAAGACTTCCACGATTTGGTGTTGGTCTTCCATTGCTTGTACCCGTTGGTACCCACTGTTATTGCAAAATACATTGTATGAAATTTTTTGTATTGTTAGATATATCGTTTGTACCCCCATTTTTGTGCGAGAAAAACCGATCAGACCTGTAGTTTTCAGCCCACTCAGCCATTTTACTTTATGAAAAAAAATGTTAAAAAAATTTTTTTTTCATCATTTTTCAAGTTTTTATGCCGGTACAATCCGGTACAAATGAAATCCTTCGAGTTTGTATCAATTTAAATCTCGAGTTTTCATGTTGGTTTTGAAGCCAATTCCCTTTCCAAGGGTAGTACCAAGTTATGTTCACAATAGATCCCATATTTATGTACATAAACCAAGACTACATCGCCACTACGTCGCCAAACTCAGGTGGCATGATAAAAAAATTGTCTATTTGTCTGTGCGTCAGATTTTACAGTGTTAATATTACGAACAATAAATATTTTTAAAAATTGTTCAGTTCTGGACATGAGAATCATTAGGTCGGATACGACGACATACGACGAAAATGACTTTTTAGTATACTGATATTATGTTTTTGTTTCTCTTTCCAACGATCTGACCGTGGTATCTCTATCTCTTACCGTTGTAAAGATACACTCATGCATAATGTCGGTTATACAGACTTTTTCAAATACCCGAGAGCCATAAGCATTTATATTTACGTAAATCTTTATGCACCAAATTATTAATAGTTTTATGATCCGTATTTCAACTTAAGCTATTATGAATCAAAAATGTTTGGCCTAATACGCTGGTAGCATCAGCAGATATGCATTTATGCCTCTAAAGTTTACTTCAAATTTTAGTACGTATCTTCAAATATAGTATTATGCTTAAAAAAATGTTGCTTATCGCTACAAAGGCATAAAGTCTGTTCTTAATATAGGATTTTATTGTTGTAATAATAATGTTTTGTATGAATATATTTCAGGCATAAAGTCTGATGTACAAAAATTTTATAGATTAAAAATTGTATTAAACTCATTTTAACAGTTAGGGTGATACTTGTAATAACAATTAAAAGGTACTATTGCCTACAAAATATTAAAAAAAAGAATACTGACTGAAATACTTATAGTTCAATAATGCTGAGGAAAAAATGTTTGTCAATTTTGTTTTTGCTCTCCTGAAAAGTTAGCATTTTACACATCCGACCTAATGCTTCTCATGTCCAGAGTTATTTCAATTATTCCGTTGAGGATATTTCGTCTCTAAAACATACAATGATTGAATGATAAAGATATGGACAATGTTAACGATAACAACAGCTAATATACGGGTATTTAAACACGATTCAATTATTCACTACGACTGAGAAGCTCACTCTTTATCTCCAGATTCCATCCTCATATACTCACTATATTCAAGTATATAATTAAAAAATAATTATAAACAACCGTACAACTAAAATCAGTGACTTTTTTTCAGTGATATTGCAATCCAACGATCTTATTCATAAAAATCTCTTTTTGTAGGTTTGTAGTGATCGGCTAAAACACTGGCACAAACGCACGCACAATAACAAAAAAATAAAGCAACTTTGACAGTAGGTTGACGACACACTAGGACTTTATAAGTTTACGCATTCATCCGACACACTTGAATAATGATTTGCTTAATAGGCTAAAAAAAATTATATTTCATGCTATAAAGTAAATTTATAGATATTTACTAATGTTAAAAACAAAATTTGATGATATTTTGCAATTAATTAAACCTGATACGACATATTAAAATACTTCAATCGCACCTCATATTCAGAGCTAGAAAAGAAATTTGATAAGCTACGAGTATTTCTTCAACGTAAAATTATTATTTTTTACATAGCTTATCGATCAAGTGCTCGGCGCGAGGACGCTCGAGAAACGCTGGTGTGTAAGAAGCCTTAATTTTGCGTCAAAAAATGCTTTGTTGATTTATTTGATTTTTATACAAGATCGATGCATACTAAAGCTTTCATTGTATGATAAAAATTATCACAATGTTCCTGACCGCAAATTTTTTATATGTTACTTAATAAACTTATTAAAAACAATGAATAATTTTATAACTTAGTAACTCAATCAGCTATTTTGACTTATCGAGTGTCACTGTGATGACAAACTTCAAAACTGTTTTCCTATTCCTATAAATTTTACTTCTTCTCCCTCGGGAACAGATCAATATCTCGGGATAAAAAGTATCCTATATTTTATTCTAGGTATTAAAATATCTGTGTGCCAAATTTCATCTATATCCGATTAGCCGTTTTGGCGTGATTGCATGACAAACATCCAAACATCCAAACATCCAAACTTTCACATTTATAATATTAGTAGGATAACCGGGTATAATGTATTCCAATATTAACTGTAAATACAGCGTTATACAGCAGAAACTAAGTGATCGAGATGAGAGAGTCACCGAAAATAAATGTATTTGCGCAACACGAAAGCGAGCAAATGAATTAAATTAATCTGACGTACGCACTTTTACTTTCAACATTCATTTATTACTAGCGTTACTCGGCAACGGCTTCGTTATAACGTCATTTTTTACCAGTTTATTGGGTAGTTGCTTCTGAAAATTCCATTCGCACTTCATATCAATTTAGTTCAAAAACTGATTTCGCCCAAAAGACGCAATTTTCATTTAAAATATTACTGAATTCTGTACTACAATAAATTAGGAGAAATATTATTAATTCGATTTCTTTAGTTTCGATAGTGTAAAACGCTACATTACAGGAGCGCACTGAAGTTAATTTTATGCATAAAATCATTATTTATGAAGTTATTTAAATGTAATTGTATTATATAATACGTACTCGTATATGCTATAATTTAATTAAGAAGTAAATATAGCGAACCCTCGTACTGAATATTTTATATTTTATCGAATAATGACATTTATTATGTTAATCTAGTGGAAAATATTGGTTTAAATTAAGGTTGTGTCATTTTAAAAGTATCTGTATAAAATTATAAACATTACAAAATTCAGATAGTTTTGTGACAAATAAAATAACAAAGTGAAGATTTAACTTAGCACGCAGAGTACAAAAGATTTAAATTGAACTCAAATTCATTGCCATATTATGGACTTTAATAAAGATAAATCACTATTATTTCCTCGTGAGCTTTAAATCTGCCTAAAATCGAATTAACCTTACTGGAACGTGCCAAATGCGCAGTCGCTGACTTCAACATTAATAACCTTTAAACCGGAATAAACTTACTAATGGGATAACCGTATTTCGGTAACAAAAATATACTTTAAAATATTATGGAAAACACCTATTGCAAAATCAATTTTGCGTTGCACATCTTTATCTAGGTGAGTTCCACATGATTTCGCGGATAATATACTGAAATACCTCCTAATCTACTCTAATGAGATATCACAAATCATTGTTGTATTTTATTATGTTATCTTCAAATTCTCAAAAATCTTTTCTAAGTTGTATTCATAGACAGCAGTACAATTATATTGCGGTTCCGATAGGATTTTAATCAATACAGGTATCGGAACTGGAATTGATATATTAATATAGATACCGGAACTGTACTATCTTAAGTATTATTTTTCAATTAAATTTTTGGAACAAACTAAAATTTTTTTTACAAAACACAACTCTTTACAAAAATTACAAATTTTTTACAAAAAAAGCGGCACTTAACACGAGAGCTTCCTAATTTATCATTCACATTTGAACTAAATACTTTTTTAGTGAATGAAGTCTTTTATTTCTTCTTTTGTTTAGTCATTATTACATAGCATAAAAATTACCAGTTTTAGAATTCAAGAATACCATTATCTGAAAATTTCTAACAATACCAAGTACAGTATAGGTAAAAGAGAGTAGGTGAGAGAATGTAGGCATACAGAATGTTTTCAAAGCATTAGTAGATTAAAACTCAACGTGGTAGGGAAATAATTCATTACAACAAACTGTCCCGTCTGTTGCACTTGACTCATCGTCGGCGGGAAACGAGAAGCGAAAATTTTTACAAGCTTTTATTTAACTTTTTATGTATGTATGTTTGTCCAGGTGGAATCTTGCAACTGAATTTTAAATCAGTTATCTTTAACCGATTGAGCTGAAATTTGGTATACACGCTTATTTTGGATGACAATGTATTCTTAGCTATGTGACGTCATTCTCATTCCAATATGGCGGATCATCCAAGATGGCAGACTAGTTATTTTTTCTGCACTAATACAGTATGGGTATCAAATGAAAGGGCTTTAAAAGCTTGTTTTACAAAGCTTTTTTACCATTCATTTATTTATAATAAGACTTAAAAGAATGAGACGATCTTGTTTCGTAGTTGCTATTAATATTATCCTCCCTAGTAACGACAGGGCTTTTGCTTTAATTTTCATTCGGGATAGAAATTTCAAAAATAATTTATATTCATCATCTAGAGGGTTAGTTCTATTATATTTTCCATTTTTGACTGTGACTGCGAGACTGCGAGACTGCGAGAGTTAAGTTCTTCTCACTTTTTAAAAACCGCCTTAAAGCTTATCATAGACCGTAACAACTAAAATAAAAGGCTCCATTCTCATTTTCCATAAGTGGCTTAAAATACTGTTCAATTTGAAGTTGATCACCAACTTTAGGTACTTTAGAGAAATCTGCGACATCCTATAACTGTCGAACTTCCAGATTCGATCCCTTTTATCAGTCTGAAACATTGTTTAAGTGCTCAATTCACAATGAGAAATCCAACGTAATATTCAGGTTTAAGAATGATATATGAATTAACTGTTATTTCTTTGCGATATATTAACCTACAAATAATACGAAATGTTATATAATTAATATGTTGGTATTTATAATATATTAAATATTTTTTTTTTTTTTTATATGAGATAAGTTAATGCTTGACAACGATCCCACCTGATGGTAAGTGGCGATGAAGTCCAAGATGGTGAACGCACTAACTTAATAAATGCCTATTCACTCTTCTCTTCTCTTTAATCTAGATAAAATCATGTAAATTCAGTTTGATTTTGAAATACATAGTTTTACTACTTTTAAATTAATAGAATTTTGAGTATGCATAAGCTCATATATATAATAAAATATATTGTATTTAATGCGTATTAAATATATTTTTATTTATCGACACCATCAAAAAAACCCTCCTTATACGAGAAAAATACATATCGAGTTACGATATTTAAGTATCAATTTAATCACGTGATGGATGTTCGCCTGTGATAAGACAACTCTATCCTTGTCTATGCTGTTTCCGCGGTACAGTTGGGTGTTTACCCGTGTTTTCACTTCGAATCACTTTTGCTACGAGCTTCCTGGCAATGTATGTAAATAAGATATGGCAGAGTTTGTGAGTTTGCTACGTAAACGGCAAGTAAGCAGTGAACAAAGCAAATGTACATAGATATTTCATTATTATTGTAACAATTGAACTGTATTACGCTATCGTCAGCGTTAAGTAACATTTGTTGTTAGGGCATTGAACCTAGGGCAAAATGGCGAACTTGTAGGTATGCCAGGTTCCATAAAATAGGTTCGAACCCCTTTCAAGCAATATATTTTAAAAATATTCCATACAAACTTTCATCCTGTTTCCCAGGGAAAACCTTTAATTTTCCGGGATAAAAAGTTTCCTAAATTATGACCCGGATTATTTTGTAGTATTGGTAACAACCTTATCAATTTTCATCGAAATCCGTTCAAGGGTTTTCATGTGATACCAAGACACCGACCGACAGACACCTGCCGGCAGACAGACAGACAGAAAGACAGACTGACAGTCAGACAGACAATAAATCAAAAAAATATTTTAGTGCTCTAACACGTAATTCACGTGCCCCCTAATGAATATTTTGAAAAAAAAAATCAATGTACAGAAAATTTGCCTTTTGAGTTTTATTATAGTATAGATTTTGTTCTGATGATATTGTGATCCACAAGTAATTAAAATTGAGTGTGATCCTTTTCCATAAAATATTTTTTGCAGTTATGACTCATGTGTTACATAGAATTTAATGACAACAGAAAAAATTAAGGAAGCTGTTAAAAAATAGTGCCATAAACAATCTTGTCAAAATTACCGTCGGCACGAGCAACTCCGTTGTATGATAATGAAAAGCAAACATTAGTGTTAGTGCAAAGTGACCTAACTTTCAGAACGAAAACAATCCCTGCTCTTTTACAAAAGGTCAGGTGTTTTGTAAAACCTTCACGCGTGTATTACGTCTTATTTTACCCTGAGTATTTTTAGTTTAAAAACTTCCGTAATAATAATGGAAACTAAAAATACGCAGTCGAGGGCAATGCCGCCAACCCGTGGTATTTGTGAAAACCTATAAAGTAAATTCGAGTAAATTTAAATTATGTTCCTGGAATATAAGTATTGACAAAATTGAATTAATCTCCAAACTGGAGCAGCATGGTGGAGTATCCCGTATTCCTCAAAGTATTTCTTACAAGGAAAGACGAATCGCTGCAAAATTGACTCTACGTATGCTTATCGCATGCTATAAACCTTTTAAGGGTGTGTAACGTTTGAATATTATTACGAGTACATATATGAAGTCAACTAGAGTAAAAAAATTCCCTTCGTTTATTAGCTGTTTTATCTTCATCGAATTTCTTGAATCATATCGTTTTACAGCAGCATGAAGCAATAAGCTCTTACCTCAGAACATCGTGACAATAACAAGTCTCCTTAGAAAATCAGAGAGTTACTGGTAGTAAGAGTAGTACATATAAAATTAGGACCTAATCACCATAGTAGAAAGGTGAATATATAACTTCTATGCCAACATCCATGAATTTTCTTTAGTACAATAGACATACACTGGTTATTTGTCTTTACTATAAAGTACCCTATATTTTATTATATATAGCGGATTATGAACCCTCACCCAATTTATATAACGAATATTATCATATTATATAGAAGCGTTATGTTACTTTATGTAACTGGCACATAAAATTTCATTCTCCAATAACAGTATAAGTTACTACAAGTAGGGATTTCTCTTATAGATCTTCAAAGTTATTAGAGTGACTCGCGTTCCACGTTGCTTTTACGATCAACAATGAGGGCATTGTATCACTACAATCAAGCAAAAACTAAGTAAGGTATGATTCAACCCAATTAATTTAATGAAACAATCGATTTAATTTACACTACTGTCAAGAAATTTTCAAAATCATGTTTACAATTTGCACGATTCTAAATTTAGTATAAATCAGGATATTACAGCCCATTGAATTGTTTGCCACCATACGTAATTTTAACTGATTATTAAAATACTTTAAAATATAAATATACAAATAAATAAATAAACTTCCAAACCGGTTGATAAATGACTGATTTCTGAGGAAACATTATTTAAAAAAAATCTACTTGTGTTCCTTTTTAGAAGTCGGTTAAAATTGCTTTTAGATTTTCATATACTCGTAGAGCATGAACCACACTAGTAGTCAATATATTGATATTAATATATTGATATTGACTACTAGTTCCATTCGTTCCGTGATTCCATTGGGAATCACTACTTTCATTATAAAGCTTCTCGTACCTCCTTATACTAGCATAACCTGCGCCAGCTCCGATAAACGCGAATCGTAACTAATTTGTAGTAAATCACGCAGAGAAGCCCCGATTAAATATCGAAACGTACATCCATATTTATTCTGCACCATTACTTTTCAATAAAGAGAGGTCCCTACTCAATTATGTACTCGAATATTGCCGAGCGCCGTGTATGTAGTGGTTTGTGTGATACTGTTTACCTGAAATTGGTGAATTACAGCAAGTTATCCGTACGTACGATTCCACATCGTTACATTCATTGTCGTTATGTACTCGTGTGTACATAATTCATGAAATTACACTCGGGCCCGGTACCTTTTTATGAAGAGAACAGCCCACTTAGTTACGTATTTAAACGTTTGGGAGCAGATATTAATTTGTTGCGGTTTGTATTTTACCTTTTACCCGGAATGGATAAATTAGAACGATCTAACTGTACACGAAGGTAATTAAAAATATAAAGTGCAGAAATATTACTGTATTATCCAGATTTTGGTTTAGCGTAATAATAATTTAATAGTGTGGTAATCCGCAAATTTGATTTGCAGTAAAATAAATGACAAGCTTAAAATTGTTTGAACGAGTATTCTAATTTTAACCTTGTGTATACTTGTTAATCTGAACATATTTATAAGTTCAGAAATTTTTAAAATTTCAAACATTAAAATGCCTATCTAATTTGATAGTATTGCAATAAAATTTATGTTATTGTTTTTTATTTAAGCAGAAAGCAACAAAACAATAAATCTTTCTCTCCTTCGATGATCGAATAACACTAAAGAGCTTTTAAGAAAGATCGTCACCTTAAACTATGTCTTATTTAGACATTTTCTGAGAGTTCAACCTAATATTATGCCCCAACTTACTCCTCATTTATTATTAACTCCACTTAAAACTCTCCTCCCAAGCCTCGCATTTACACGCATTCTCACACCGAAATATCATACATAGCTATGAGAAACAATCATGACAAAAGGCTTCCACGTTCGGGGGTAATTTACGAGCGTGGGGCCCTTTGCGCCCTCATTTTATTACCCTAGAGGTCGCTGTGATACCACACCAAAATCATTACCAATAAATGTCACGTGGTCTAACGGTGTGAGGTATGGCGGACCTGAGAGCGAGATGGTTGCTAGTTGGTGTAATTATTTTAGTGAATAAGGACAACATAAGAACAGCCATTGTTCCTAAGGGGTCGGTAAAAGCGGTTGCTTTAGGTAAGATATATGGTGGGTAACATACAAATGTTGACATGTATTTGTGGAGGCAACGTGATAATAATGTTAAAATTACTCATTGATATTTTTGTAGTTCAACTGCTTTAGAATCGATTTTCATATATGTATACGCCAGGAGTATGAAAATTTAGAGAGAGTAAAATCAAATTTTCTCAATCACGTCATGCGTTAGATTTGTAATTAGTAACAAAAAATCTAGATGGCGACTAATTTGATAATCGCACACTACAGAATCTAGATGGCGTTGTTACTGATTTAACGATCTGTCAAATTAAATAAAATAATGAATATAAATAAATATGAGTAATTTAAAAATGCTTTCATTACCCTCATTTATTAATCTATATATTTTATAATCGGAGTAAAATGCAGTCGTGCGTCAGAGCTGACACACACATTTGTTTTTGTAAAACTTCTATAGTCGCGTCTTGGCTCATGAGTAACGACATATAAAATGACGCTTTTTTATGCCTATTTTGGAGGTAGACATCCCAAAAGCGTAAATAAAATAAAAAGGGTACTCCCAAATTGTCAGCTAGTGCTCAAAATAGAAAGAAAGAAATAAATTATTTATTTTGCTAGGCACTGCAATAAGTTATAAAATTTACAAAATATTATAAGTTATAAAATCGACATAACCTGCTGCAGCACTGCTCAACAAAAAAGGTACGCACTCAGCATATGCCGCGGGTAACCACGGCTACTGATTTTCAGTACGACCTTTATTGTGTCGCAGTTCGGACGAGTGATTACAGTTCGCCGCATAAAGAAAAAAAATTATTATTATACATACTTATCATTACAGTTTCAACGAAAATAAGTTTTATTTCAATCACAAAACGAATAACAAAACGGCGCTCATAAAACCATCAACGAGGCAGTTATTATCGATACACGCCATGTTTTCAACTAGTACATACAAACATTAGATCAGAGACAATTGATCGAATGGCGCATAAAAACAGGATTGCTGACGCATATTGAATGTCCACAAAACATTGCAGTCTAAAACAAACAAGCCATTTCAATATCGGCACACTGTACGTATTTTTGTACCATAAATTAATATTTGATACCGGTTGCACCTGCAGATAATGAGGGCTAATGATTTTAAAGTTATATCATCATGGTTTAAAATGCAACCGTTAATCACTATTCGTATTTTAAAATACCGATATTTTGACCCAGATACATGGATCGCAATCACAGTGAGACGTAGACCTCGGTATTATAAAATACGAATTGTGAGAACTCGTTGCATTTAATATAAGAAGAACAAAGTTATCAGTTATTTTTATGAGAAAATGTATCTGTTATTTTGATGAGGCTGTTATTCACGACCGTGAAGCCCAGTTCAGCTCGTTTTGGCTACCTATTAGAAGAGATTAGAAAATAAAGATTTACTAAGGTACTATACAGTACTAGATATTTTAAATTTTTTTAATGTTAAAATTAACGATTAATTAGATACGTTTACTGACGTTTTTCTCCAAAATCACTACTATCACCTTGATAGTATACGTACAGGTGTTAGTACTTAGAGAGAATAACTAATTTTAATTGAAGTAAAAATGATTCATATGATAAATACGCTGAAAATTTTTAACATGTTTTTAAAGGATTTTGTATACCTTTAGTAGTCTGAATCAACAAATAAGATGATTAAATTAAAATGTATTTATTTTACTGCTAATATTGCACAACTGTGACAGTTGTATCTCCTCAGTTAAATATCTTCATTTCCAAACGTCCGTAATTAAACACATGATTTCACGTTCATAACTTTAAAGTACAATACAATATGTATCCACTGTTCGTGCAAATTAAGTTCAAATTTAAACGCCACCAGTTTACTTATCAAGTTCACATACAACGCATAACGAACGAAACAATCTCTCCCAACCCGGCTACAATATCCGTAGCGATTAGCGCTACGACGTAGCAGAGCTACGGCAATCGCTACGATGTTACGCCTATATTGTTTTACTAAATACCCCTTTTATGCTTCGACTTAACTGCGAGGTGATAGTTACTATGGAAAAAGGCTCTTACATATGCAATGAACTCCTCTCAGCTAAGTGGATATAATGGATAACGCCCATTCGTAGAGAGTAATTATATTTTCACCACTACTACTATTGGTTAATTATACTGCATAAAATATTGCTTACAGAGAATTTTAATGCATGTTAATGATTTGCTACACGGCTATACAACAGTGTATTTTTTTACAAATTTTCCAATATTATAATTATAGATAAGAAATACATAATGTTATTCCAATTGATTATTATTAATAGGTAGCAATAAATTACAAGAAGGTAAAACCTAAAAATACCAGAAAAAGTTAAAACTACTAACCCAGGTTCAACGATTGTCTTGACGACAAAATAGTTAATTTATAACGTTTTCAATAGTAAATAATCATTCTTTGTACTTTTCCATTTAATAATACCCTAAGCACCCATAATAAAATTATGTAGCGGCATCTATGCTACGTCGTAGCACTAATTGCTACGCAACTCGTAGACGGCTACGCTTACAGTTAAGACCTTGGGTTAATTGCTAAGGCTTTCTGCAGGCTGTATCGTGTTTAATGTAAGTTCACTCGCGACGCGATCCTGTCGTAACATGTTTCATATGTTTGTATTTCAACCTCATTTGTGTTAATACATAACGTAACATTTAAAATAGTATTTAACAAAACTGTTTTTAAAGCAATTTTTCTGGGTAGTAAAAAATGTTTTAAAATTTACTTATTTTATATTAAAAATTATAATGTTATAAATCGATATTATTTCAGACTGTTACTATGTGAACCATAATATTTGTTTTATAAAAATTGGTAGATCAACAGGAAAATATAATAATTATACAAATGTCTTTTGTAACTATTTTACAAAGTGTTCTTATTTCTTCGCTTTAAGCTGTTATTAAAATTAAAGGCTGCAGATGGATTTTTTTTAAAGTGTATTTTAAAATTGATATCCCAAAATTACAAATAAAGATTAATTTATTTATGTAAAAAAAAATTAAAAATAAAATAAACAATTTACCTGTTCATTGAACAAGAACTCTTAAACATTTTTAAAACCATGAGTGCGGTTTTCAATATATTTTTTTTTATATTTTAACACATAATAATTTAAAAAAACTTGCTGCTTACCGATGGTCACTATAAAACATTAAACCCCACATTACACATAGTCCTCACAAGCGATCAGTAACTAGACAACCTTGAGAGCGTGTCAAGAAGTTATCTCACTTTCACTTCCTTAGATCCATCCATCACATGAAGCCGAACTTACTTCTAAGAGGGATGCAGTCATTTCGCGCGTACCACATACGAATCGCGTGTCATAACCCAGCGCGCATGACGTCCGCCTCCGAGCGCGGTCGGCCGGCAACTGCCGCGGCCACACTCGCCGCGCGCTCCCCGCCCCTCCACTCCGCTTCAATTTCTACCCTGTTACGTAATTATAGCTGTGTTTGGGAGCTTTCTCAACGGTATGCCTTGAAAATCACCGCGTTGCAAATTATGCGGTCGTATCAATAATTTGGTCTGACTATTTTTTTTCTTTGATATTTAATTAATAAAATACAATAATCTTAACTACTTCATTTATTTTAATAAAATTAAAAGTAATTTAAATAAGAAAAAATCTCGTAAAAAAACAATCTTTGTAAAATACCTACAACATAATTAAAAGATTTACTAGAGCCCCATATTGTTAATTCTTGTCCCCATAGTTGTCCCCAGAAATACGGGGAAAAATGTTTCACGTGAGCGCGAGCCGCGCATGCGTGCGGGAGCCCCGCCCTGCCCCGGGACAGCTTGCCCCTATTTAATATTTTAAACTTTCACGGACAAATCGAGCAAAGCTTAAAGCTATAAGTTCGAAAAATATAAATCACGCACAGCATTGATAAAATTTATATCGACTGCACCTTAGGTGAAAGAGGTAATCCTAGGCGTGCAAAGATTTTCCATTATAATTTTATATTTCCTTTCTCAGTATCATCTTCATTTAAATACAATATTATTTTGATTATAATTAAAAGTTTTGGGTACATTAATATACTCTAAATATACCTACAGTAGACTGAATTTTTACAAAATCAAATATTGGAATTTTCATTTATTGGTCTTTTGATGTGTTGAAATATGACAATTGTATTATTACGTTAGACTAACTTAACTAGTAGCAATTTAACAAAAATGTTCAGGTACCTTCTTTCAGTTTCGTTATAAAATGTAGCGTTATAAAAATTATAAAAGTGAGTGAGTGATATATAATTGAACAGTTATCTTTTTAGAGTTCCGAACGAAAAAAACGAAGAAGAAAACTTTACCATAATCTTAAAATTCTATGATCTATATTCTTAAAAAGGGCAAAAATAAATAAAATAAAAAATAAAGGTAAATATATAATCAACATACGGAACCCGAGGAGCGAGATTAACTTGCACTTGTCGAGTTTTTTATTTATAAGTACTATTTTTCATCAAAATTTTAGCATTTATTTTTATGAATTCAGTTGATAGAATTTAAATAGAATTCAGAGACAAAATAAAAATGACTAACAATTGCATAAATAAGAGTTTTTCTCATTAAGATAGTCAAGTAAAACAGCACAGCTCGCTAGCGCCTTGTATTTTTCCGGCGTCTTTAACTTTATTGTAGGCATCTGCCGTAAATTTGAAATTAGCATCCGCTTCAAGAAATAAGAGAAAATCATCAAAAACTACCAAAATCCAGGAATACGACCATTTTGAATACAACTTGAATGGCTCGGTTTTTTCTTTCAATGCAGTGACCCTAAAATAAAGTTCTGATTCGAGAGGGCGTTGTGAGGTTTTATTTCAGTTTTCGAGATAGAACTCTGAGCCTACTTACTCGTTATCTTTAATTAAACAATTGGATGTAAATAAATTTATGCGTCTACACATTCCGATACTCGCAATGAGATCAAATAAGTCTTGGTGGGTCTCAATCCTAATTAAAACCAAAACAACACAAGATCAACAACGGTTTTCAGACTTTTCATGCAATAATTTAAAATCGATCTTAGAGCTAAGAAGTATAAAAATGAACTTTCAAAGTCTGTATGTTGAAATTTCCCATTCCAATACTATAATAATACAATCATTTTATACAAACGAAGCCTTCAACGAACGAAGATTTTAATCTATAAAATGTTAAAATTTCAATAAAGGTAATCATGATACGCTAGACAATAAGGTATCGCAAAACATAATTGAGGCTTACACGACAAATTGTATTATGAGTGTCACGTCCGCTGCCATTTTCTGTTCAAATTTAATTAAAACGTGATGGTGATAAGAAATAACAGGTTGACGACAAAAATATAAATAGTCAAAAGCTCATTGGAGCCATTATGTATTACAATATATTTGAAACAATTTCAATCAGCATTTAACTGTAGTATATTTTTTTTTATTTATTTATATAATCAGCTTATGTACTTTACAATTTTTATCAGTCTGCCAAACTGAGAACCAGTTTGTCGGCAGTAGTTCTCGTGGATTACTTCAAGGTACAGTACTAACTTTATAACTTAACTAGTAATAATAAAGTGGTATTATAACTATTTTACTACGTTACTATGTAATATAAAATAATTCTATGGATGTATATATATTATGTGTTTATGTAATGGGCATGATGACAGGTTTTGAAACACGGTTCTATATTGTTGGGAAATTTATTATAATTATAACGTATATCGGTATCTGTATATGTATATCTGATCGGCGTTCAAGACATCATGGCGCCTTGCTGTATTTTGTAGATTTAATTTATCAAACTATTGTTAATGTCGCTCATAATAATACAAATAAATTAGTGTTTTACAATCCATTAATAGGGTTATACAAATCAAATCTTGTGTTCTTCCAACTAACAAAAAATAATCGATATCTTATAGAGTGAACCACACACAATAACAAAGATTAAACAATATTAAATATTAGTAATTATTACTGCTTCAATCATTATATTATATTAGTTTTATAACATTTAAAAGGCAAGAAGATGACTGCGTAAGGAGCTCATTATTAGAATGCTTCCTAACGCTGCTAGATGGTGTTAAGAGTCCTTAATTTGCTAATCAGTTCGAGTGCTTGATTACCGATTGGTTTGAGAAAGATAGTGACAATATGTGACGTCGTTCCACCACCTTCCGTCATTACGAGTGACCCCTTGACATTGTACGAGTACGTGCTCTCAAAAATATGTTCATGTTTTGATAATTAAATGGGTTTTCCGAGAAATATACTCAAGTTTCTCAACTATAGAGTGCACACTTCATTTGGCTATACAGTAAAGTACGTGATCGTTGTGAACTACATAAATTGCATCGAAATACATAGCCTCTTCACGTTCACGCCGACCGGCGTCCCAGCTCTAGAACATTTTTGACTGCGTGGGATCCATACCAGAACGGATCAAGGTGATCTCTTAAAGAAGTCTTCTTCTTATAAATAATTTGAGACTAATGGTCAACCATTATTCACAGGTCTGGCCAAATAATTTAACTGTTGCTAGTACGTGGTAGTATAGCTATATACACGCTATGCTGCTTCAACAAAGATTTTTAAAGTGCAAAGTTTAGGATATTTCATTTATATAAAGATTGTGATTGACTATGATTGATTGATTGATCAAATATTTCTCTAACTCTCTTGAATTTGTGTTTACTAGCCACACTGATATTAAAATGTTTCGTATGTCCTGTCTCAGAATAAATGTTTTCGAAAGTAAAAATCTGAAAACAGGAACTGTTTCAAGAGAATTGAATAAAATTCAATTTCCGAACTAAATTTCCGAGGGGCTACAAGCCTACGCTATAAAAATACTCTCCCTTGTCCATTTTGGTAGATAACGAACACCATCGATCATTTCGGCAAATATTTGGACATCGGATTGTTTAAAATGTCGCCGGAGAGAAATTTACTCGGGAAATTGCGCCTACAAATAATCTGTGATCTGATTACAGGCTCTTGATAATATTACACGGAATTCAATTCTTAGAATTTTTAAATTGTTCGAGCGTTCGGCTCCGAGATGGATATCTGAGTCTGTAAGGATAAAAATCATATTAGTGCTCCGTAGGATCAGAATCTTGTTGAGCTTGATAATATTTTTCGTAAAATAAGGCATAGATATTCACGTACACCGCAACTCAAATGTACGCTATCGTCAATTGACGCTTATAGGCTCCTTGCTTCAGTGACAAATCTATTCTAACTAAAATTCATATTGAAAACTAAAATACCTTACTGCTTATTTTATTCATTTCATTTGTAAATTTATTCTAAAAATAATCTTTACTAGAAATCTGCCGTATTACAACAATAACAAACAACAAAATACAAAACAACGTATAGATACTTCTCCACTCATACAATAATAACTAATCGTACGAGTAGGTACACAGAACAAAAATAACTCTCATCCATTCCCTATCCGAACAGCATTATTTGTTACGACAACCGCCATCTTAGTTGCTACGCCATTAAAACCGAAAAGGCACTCAACAAAAATAGATAAGAGTCAAGAGAACACAATCAATCCGACGATGCAAAATCGTGTGTAACATCCCCCTGTATACCCACTATACCCATTAAACGTAGCAACACAACGACTGCGCTAGCGATAAAAGATAAAAGTAAGAATTCAACTGCGTGGTCTTAACATACTTTCTGGAATGGCATAATTAGTTGTGCATATGTAGTTGGTCCACGAGGAAACTGAGATCTTAATAGAACCACAATGAAATGATAATTAATTGATTTAATTCTAAGTAATTTAATTTTATACTAGCGCTCTGCCCGCGACTTTTGCTGCGTTTTCTGAGATAATAAATACCCTATATCTTAGTCCAAATTATGGCCTACCTTTGTGCTAAATTTCATGTAAATCCGTTCAGTAATTTTTGCGTGAAATAGTAATAAACATCTTCACAAACTTTCACATTGATATTAGAAGGACTTAGTAAAAAGCTAGCCTCTTTTTTATGTGTTCCGTAAGTGATATACTTGCGTCCCTCGCATAGTTCCAAGATGACCATGCAACAAGTGCCTTAAAGGAACCGAGGGTGACGTTAAGTGGAAATGAAGTCGTTATTGCAATTTTTTAAATTATTATACTCCCTTTGATGGGCGATTCGGCTCGTTATATTTGATCAGCATTTTTAACGACCTACAAACAGGTAGAACACGAAGCAGAAGCGGATAACAAAGTTAATTTATGAGGATTATAATGTTCTGGTGTTTCATCCAACCTTTGACACTGTTTCTTTTTAAGGTTAAAAAATCACGTTAAAAATAGTAATGAAAAATCGACTAAGAAAAATTAAAATCTTCCACAATTAAGACATGTGTATAATATGTATATTGCATGATCTTCCACCAAATACGTAGGCACGCTAGGAACTCTTAATAGTTTATAATCAAGAAAGTTTGCATTAATTGAAGGGGCTAGTGACCAACCCAACTATTAGGGATCGTTAATGAGTTTCGAAGTCTTTCAAACACATCATAATATTCAGTCTACAGCACAGGACCGCTCACAGAATTTTGCTTCTAATAACACGACCGTTAAATACGGTATTTATGGCCAGCCATATCTGACCACCTATTGCAAATTTATCGACACCCATTGACAACCCGTAATCGATAATACCAAACTTGGACGGCATCTAACTACGCAACAAGGGTCTCAGTCCTTAGATTTCAGTCTATATATAATGCCAAAGCGAAACTTGTTGCTTACCTTTGCACTTATATAACTTCCATAATATATTTTAAACAAAACTTACACTACAAATTAAAACGTACCATGCATTAACTTCCAAAACACACTTTATAATCTACAGACAAATCCAGTTTTTAACCCACCGAATGAAATTTGTCGATCGCTTACAATCAACGCAAACTGTTGGGCAATGAACAGTACCAAAGCGAGGGTATAAGCAGACATACAGTTCTATTGCCGCTACAGTCCACAGCCGGCGACTGCGGAAATAGAACTTTCGCATTTCTGTGGAACACGTTATTTCCTTTGATGCTGCTCTCAACAAAATTGAACATGTATAAAATATAAACATGCTTGTCCTTATGAGGATGTGAGCATGTCGTTAGCCATTTTATGCCTCTTGTTCAAAATGCATAGTTACGACTGTTAATCCTGCTACGGTGTAGTTCAGTGTTACTTTTAACAACACTGCTTGTTTTTGCCTTTGTTGTTGCACAACTACTGGGCTTGTTTTTTTATCTTTAGTTTTTTTACGCAGTCGGGTGTTTTGTTTTTTATTTTTTTATTTTACAATTTTTATTTAGGATTCATTGAGGTCTTTATTAATATAAGATTATAAAATTCACATTTTATAGAGGGAGTTAATAAATTAGCGAGAATGGTTGTTTAAACAACTTTATATTGTTATATATCTTAAACTGTAACTTAAAATAAAAAATATTGAAAGGAACCTAATCATTTTTAAATACTCGTACATATTCAACCATACCCCACTTGACTTAGTTTGACAATATTTTTTTTATTTTGATATTATGACGTCTGATTGTCGCTGTGATGAATTTTGATGTTTGTCATGTAGCATTTTCAAGGTGAAAATGAATCGATTGACGTAAGAATCATCAAAATCCGTCAACGCATCTGGTCTCTACAACGCCACATTAGGAACAAACATACACAGACTGATAAAAAATTACCCTTCTTTGCGTCGTGCAGTCTAGTAAAATGACTTGTTTAATTTAAAAAGTTTAAAGGCAAACTAAAGTAAATAAAGAAATAAAAATATTGACCAGAGTCCAATGAATACGGAAATGAAAACTTTGAAAACTATTTGTGCATTTATTTCTTCACAAGACTTTAGTCGAAGCGCTGTTTCCGGCTCGTTGAAATATCTATTTAAAATTGTTAAAACTCTTATCGTCAAATTTCTTATATTAGTTATATAATATTTGTGTAGTTCACTGCCAATTTAAATAAAAGCTGTAACAATATTCAAATTAATTTTTTACTGTACTATAATATATTTGTTTAAAATAACGATGCCATTCTGAGATAATTGATTTTTGGACTACAAACGGATGACCAAATGAATCATAATATACTAGTGAAATTTTACACCGAAATATATTTAGTTTGATGCATAACTCGAACTAAGTATTACTTATGAATTACGTAAGCAGGAGTTTAAACATTTTAGTATAGTCTACTTAATAAAATGCTAGCGGCCACTGACTAATGGACAACACAGCTCGAACAAGCAAACCTAGAACATTTAAATTTGTATAGGAGTTTCTTGCATAGTGCGGGGGAGCACTAATAATTTCTGAAAGTTTATTCCCTACAGGGATAAAATAGAATGTAATCGTATGTTCGTATATCCGTACAGTTCCCCTGGTACTACCGCGATGCACTACTGGTCCACATTTAAAATTTATGTACCATGGCACTTCAACAAAGATAAGTCGAATATTTCAGCGAACGAAGTAACGTGACCCAGCAAGTAGTTATAATATTAAAAATTCCAATAATACAAATTACAACGTTTTCCTTTTAAAAAGTTTTTTCTACTACGTCACTATTGGACGTGGTTTGAATGATGCAGCAATTCATTGGTTGGTAAAACTTCTATGTGTATGCGTGGCGTGGAGCTAATAGGTGATAAAATGTCCACAGATATAGATAGACGTCACACCAGTAAATATTAGAGTAACAAGTAATATTTCAAATAAAAAAACACTGTGGCAGCACCACTTGAATCATACTATTTTGTTGTTGTCATGGCGTCCCATACAGAAACACCCAGTCCCTGTATACACGACTAGTAACCACCTCCCTTTACTTTGGGTTTCGTATAAATCTCTAATTTTTTTTACTAAAATATAACTCATGTTACTTACAAACAATAGAACATCCTATTGGTAAAAGAATTTTCGAAATTGGTCCAGCGGTTTTTGAGTTTATTCATTACAAACAAACAAGCAAACAAAAAATAAAAATTTCTACTATACATATAAGTTTAGATGATATACAGCCAGCAAAAGAGTTAGGTATGCATGGACCAGGGCATGATACAAAAACGTACCTTAATGCTTAATGTTACAAACTGTTTGTGTTATTATCTATGTTAAATGCAACCTATATGTATGTAAGGTATGAGATACCATTGATAATAAAATAAACTTTCTGTGATATGGAACGTGTTTGTATCATTCCTTACATTCCTATTTCTTTTTCTGTCTGTACACCGGGTTCCGGCGAGTGCAGAAAGGTTACTTTGGGTTGAGAACTTCTTAACATTTATTACTTCAAACACATTTGTCGAGTTTGTAATTTATTAGAAATACTGTCGCTTGTCGTATTTAATTCGCATCAATTAATACTTTAGATTTGTTGCTGGTACTCTTTTAGAATATATAATGCTTAAATGATAGTTTGCAGTTTTCCGTTGTTTACAATTTGACGGTTTCATCATCCATATTCTTCTCTCCAGCCAGCTATAGCTATGTCTTTTATCACCATCTCTAATTATTCCATATATCGAGTTATGACGACCTTGTACATAATTTCTACTGCCTACCAATCAAACCTGGTTAAAGTTGTTACAGTAAAGAATGGTTGGTTAAACCATCGAGGTAGTAAAGAATGGTTGATTATGAGACTTAAGTAATGTATTGTATTACTAAATGACGGTATTCATACATCAGTAAATTTTCGGAGAAATCTTGGTACAAGTAATTGGCATAGATAAAAGTATAATGATTAGCATGGCTAATCATTAATTTAGTTGCTGCTTCAAGTACTAAGTACACAAGTAACTAAGTACAAACATTAGCCTGGATGGCATTCTATTTGATCTTTTATAAAAGCTGTGGATATTAAAATTGGCCCTCCAATTTTTACGTTATATTGAATGTTTTCCTGTCAATTATGACATTTATATAACTAAAACACAATGTCTATCAACACATAAAAACAGAAATCACACATTAAAAGTAAAAAGAAAACTACTAAATATAATTACAAAATGCTTAGTTCTTACGAATTTCATAACAAAACACCTCTTTCGTTGCAGTCGCTACCAAATAATTTTTTTATTAGTTTTACTAGCTTAATTTCAAAAACTCCGAATTACCTTACAGAGTATTATAAGTACAGAAAAATAAAGATATTTTTTCATACCTTGCAAACCAATGCAACTTTTTATAAATGGATTTTATGTATTATAAATCAAAGTGCCAATTAATTGTAAGGGGGCCAGAATTACTACTGCTTACCCTATTATGGATATGTTTTATTCCAAGTTATGGATATGGCTTTTATATCCTTTAGGACAAACTTTAAATGTAATAACAAATATAACCTTTACTTACCTTACCTTTACTTTACTTTTATGACCTTTTGTAACCACTGTTATACGTGTGCATAAACTGTTAAATAAATAAATAAAATAAATAATAAATAAGAAAAACGAATCGTCAAAGCATCACCAATCACGAAAAAGAAACCTTTAACGTCTATTATTGAAACCCCATCTCGTAGTGATTCTGTAAAAGTATAAATAAACTTTAGAAATAGAGCATAAAATGTCCCTATGCAGAAAAATGTATTCTACAATTAGTAAGAAGGAAAGAAAAAGAGAAAAGCTAAGCTAAGAAAGCTATAAAATCATTAGAATACTTAGAAGGGAAACTGCAATACATTTCTAGACTTACATAAATGCTGCGTGTTAGCTCTCTCTAGAAAACTTAAAGTGTATAACAAATAGGGCTTTCATAACAATGGAAAGCAAACTTGTGTTAAAAGTAATAACTTCAATCTAGCACAGTTCTTAGTGTCATGAAGCATTTAGTTATACGTGAAAAGTATTACCACGCTCACAAGAAAACAACGCATGATTATATTCCTACACATACATTTTAAAATTGAAAAAGAACCGACAGTTTTATTTACACTAAATCTAGCTAAAAACATTCCAATCACACAAAAAACGCATCATTGTCGATCCATTTGTTAAAGAGCTACGATACCATAGACAGACCCAAAGACACGTCAAACTTAGATATAACACTTTTCACACTTTTTGCGTCGGGGGTTTATAAAACAGATAGGAGGTTACGGAAGATACGGTATATAGCAATGTCAACAGGTAACACTTGTAAAGTCGTAAACCACGTTTTATGTGCCGGCGTGTGACCGCTCGCAGCCATTCCCGGGTGATCACAGGTCGAACACGTTAGAAACTGATTCCATAGACCCTTTTAAATAAGACATTAAATAAAGGATCATTATTATTTGTGTCGTATATTTGAGTTACGTTCTCTAACTTCTACCATTGGGATCAAACGAGATTTACGCTTTTGTTTAACGTATTTGCCCCAGGAAAATGTATTTACGTATTTACGAAGCTATGGAGGCAGGTATATGGGATCGATTTCAAACCCACATTCCCCTTGATCCCGAAAAGATATTTTTAAGCTTTTTTATGTCAATAACGGAGCTGACTAGCCAGCGCAGGGTATCCATCGACCATGGAAAAGTTTATACTGGATACCGGATGTCGACTGCCGGATACATTGACTTCCGGATAAGAATAAATGAGGATACGGGGGACCCGTACTATTTTTGCCTCTCCGATGCTGTGACCGAAACAAAAAACATATGACATTAGATTTTATAAAGGAGATTAAAATCCCTACCTTGCATGAGTACAACCGGAAATCGAATTAACTACGTGGTACAGATAATACCGCCAGCAGTATGGACCGTGAGTCAAAGTCTCATCCGTCCTTCAACAGAGCGGACCACAAAGACTGTAATGAACTCAAGATAGATAGGTGGAGCCTTACAGTACACACTAACAGTGGATTCCATATGGATCTGCTTTCTTCCTCAAATATACGTAATCCTAACACATAAAATCGTTTGATAGGTAAAAGAAAGAAAATGATTAAATCCTTTTCAGCACACAAACATAGTTAAAGTCAGAAAAGAGCTATTGGCGCTACAACCAGATTATAACATAAGATCTTATCCAGGCCATCCCGCATTATGTAATGCTGATGTTTTATAGCGTGGGGCTGTTACCACCCTGTTTCCGCTCCATTGCTCGCCAAGTCAACTGGCTGATGTGTGTAGTGACAGCAAAAGCGTCGGTGGACTCATTGTACTGCGGGAAATGCCCGGACGGGACAGCCACGGCGACGCTCCAAACTCGAGTTATTGTCCTAGGTGTTAGAGCCTGTTTTTGTTTGAAGGCAACAGAATGCATAAAGATCCGATGCATGATAACGTTCACACTAATAAGGGTGTGTTGGCACTGGCTTTTTACGCCTATTTTGTTGATTTTTCATAGCGCCACGGTTCGGTAGGTTTTAAGTGTTGTCTTGGGTGGAATCCATTCATTGCTGTCTGGGCGAGTGAACTCGTTCCCTGATAACAATACATTTTAATTGTAACTGTATCTAAATATGTAAACTAAAGAGGACAGTGGGAAGCCTCTTATTTTAGCACGTCGAACTGTTTTTGTTTTTCAAGGTTGGCTGTTTTACATGTATAATATTATTATGTATACTTACTGGATTCAAAATAGATCTCGTGTGTTTTAAGTTCGCCAATCCATACTTGGCCAGCTTGGTGGATGCCTTTACCTTTGACAATGTGAGTTGAGGATAGCAGTGGGCTGTTTAAGATTGTACAATACAATGTTATGTAAGTATTTATACAATCTTTATTCTATGTTTGCTTTCATTATCAAACTAAAAATCTCTTACTTCCCATAAGTAATTATTAATACTCTCATGAACATCATTATTTCCTTTCGTTTCGAAAAGGTACTCTATTAAGGAGGAACTTCGCGCAAGCACTCTTGTATTTCAGTAATAACGACGACGAATTATTAATGAAAAATCTCTTCCCGAATTAAGCAATACATTAAAATCATACTTTTGTTTAATAAATCTTTAAATAATACTATCACTTTGAACCGAGAGAAGAAGTAAAAACTCCCAATGATTTTTTTCACTCTTACACCCCAACTCAGAGTAAACGGTTACTTAAATCGCTCCTTAGTACAGAATTTGTATGGTGATTCTTTACTAAGGAGCAATTAAAATATCCGTTAGTGACTCTAAGTTCGGGCGTTACCACATAACTACAAGCATTTAACTTTTAAAACGACTATTTGTTTCTTACAGGACCGATGAAGAAGGCAGACTGGACGGCAATACCCATATCTATAAAGAGGATACTTTGTGAGCGCCTGAAGACAATGGAACAAAACGTAGAGGCATTGTCTCAATACAAAGTGGTGCTGGACGATGACCCGGCAAAGGGCAAACAGGCAATAAAGAGAACAATTACGTCGCTCGAGGCCGCAGCTCTCGAGGTACCCCGGTTTTGTTAACACGGCTTACGAGCAGCTCCACTGTATTGGCATAGATTTCGGTCGAAAGATCACCTCATGTCAGTATTTCCTAAAAAATTAAAGGGAATTCGTTTTGTAAATCAACAATAAAAACGTCATTTTTTAATGGAAATAGCTGGCAAACGAGCTGACGATCCACCTGATGGTAAGTGGCTATCGTCGCCCATAGACATCAGTAACACCAAAGGCATCACTGATGCGTTGCCGGCCAAGAAAGAGAGAAGAAAAAGAAAGAAAGAACTGGCTTTCAAGCCCCCAGCCGAAACACAACGAGTCGTTTGGCGGCTGACTCATGCGCAAAGGTGGTAGCTATCCAGGCGAACCCCATGGAGAAATAATAATAGCAATAATGGTATTAATTAACAATTAAAATCAATATTACTAATATAATCCCTCGAGGGGCCCTACCACTAGCGGGCCGAATTTAGTCGCCTTTTACGACACCCATCCGGCATTTAATAAAGGATGACGTTTACAGATAGCATAGCTAAATCATACATAGGAGTGCTTATTCATAATCACTATTGAAAATTTTAGGAAAACATGAATTCACTTGTTTTGATTTTTAACTATTTAACTGTTCGATCTTTGCAACTTCCCAAGTAGCATTTTGAGATGTAATAAGGTTCATTATATAATCATTATACTTCTTGCTAATTCATTTTACAATTACTCTAACAAGACATTACCTTCTTATCTGTCTTAACATTACGAGTATTTCTGCTCACAAACTGTCAATCAATTACTTTTAACGTAACCAATTAAATTATTAATGAATCAAAGTCTCTCAAAACTCTCATACCGCAACCGAAGATTCAAAACAACCTTCGAATTATAAGGTCGGTCTCCTATCATCTGTAGCAACAAGCATGCACCTTTAATCTTGTATATCGGATAAATACCAATAACTTATCTGGCCATCCAATATTTAACCTGCAGAGTTTTATGGAGGCTTTTACGGCTCTAATAAATGGTTTTTAATTTAAAAATTTTAAAGCCTTTCCCATATACCGGAGAACTATCTACCGCGATCATAACGGATTTGTGAAGCTCGAAATGAAAGCAGTTAGCTTTTGAGCACTGCTTTCTTCGGGTGGACGTAAAGGTAAACGTAATTTCTGTACTATAATAAAACTGGGACTATCAAAAAAGTTATGTTTAAATGTAAGTCCATCTAAATTCACTGTACAAAAATTATAAGGTTTTTTTCATTTGGATCTTAGTAAAATACGAATCTTAGTAAGTGACGCCGGATTTATTTGTGAAATAAACACTCTAAGCTGTAGAATGCGTTTACATTATCCGATTCTTTTAGACATTTCTTTTAATCTTCTGCAGTAGGTATCAATAGCAACGGCACACAAACCACTAGATAAAATAGAGAGACAGTTTTAATACGTGAAATATAGAGAGCAATTTCAATAAACACTAATCCTACTTTGTGAACACCGAAAAATTATGAATATTTCCTATAACGTACTTTTTTTAGAATAACAATGAAATGAAACAGAAACCTTACAAGATCACTTTTGTACATTTGTACCTTTACCACGCCATATTCTGATCAAAGAATCATAAAAAATCGAGGCTACTCATTAAATTTTATTCCTTGAGTGTATTGCAAGTCAAGGCCAACTACATATATAAGATGAACTGACCATGAAAATAGACATGAAAGAGTTGAAAATAGAGTATCTATCGATGTAGTTGCTAGTTGCTAGTGCTAGTGAATTGGATCCCAGTCAAATATAGCCTCTTTTGTAGTGGAGATATTTTAACCTGTGTTTAGCTGCTTAACAAAGTGTTTATTCTTGCCTTCAATCATGCCTCTCATATAAGACGATACCATTTATTGACTGAAAGAAAATAAACACACGCCTATTTTTATACCACAACTTTTGTCACTTTATAGTTTTAAATTACTAAATTAAGTATGAATGGAAAAATATTAATTATATCAATTTTCAACATCAAATGCAATTGCGGATACAACTAGAAAGAGATCGTTTTGATTTTGTACCAATATCACATTTCGATGTTATCTTAACCGACGCGCTGGATGGGACACAATGCCGGCATCTTACTCGGGTAATCCGGACTGAAAGCTTCGTGGAATTCCAGTTTTAGAATTCCAAGCGCGCTCCCACACACGTGCTGGAACAATGCTATAGCATTTCATGAAAATCTTATGTAACTCTGCGTGGGATGGAGTAAATCAAATGGAATTTATTCGAGAGCGATTATAACAATTTTTGATACCCCAACAAATCCCAGAAGAACAGACAGCACTTATTACTTCTTATGATGATGTCAAACTCGTGTCCAAGCAGCCTTGTCTTAAAAATAATCATCCATTTTGTAACAGAGCTCAAAAATAAAATTAGGAAATGTTGTTATTGTCGTAACCTATGTGCTACCATTAAGGCTTCACCAGTCTAAGCAGAAACGTGTTTATTTCTTAAAAAGCTTGAATTTTGTACAATCTATTCAATATCTCGTTTATTTGAAAGAAAATCAAACCTCAGCATGAATTCCATGAAAAGAACTATTTTTATTATAATATCCAGGGCGATAAACAATTTTATTTTCGAGCACAAGAACTATTCCCGTAACAAGATTACTATAAAGGATGCATAAAACGTGTGGAATTAAATTAGGTCGAGCGAGTTCCTATGATTAGCGTAGCGATACCCCTTGAGAACTACCTACAAACAGTTAATAGTATCAGGCGTTATTTTGCGGAAATGCATTGTTATTTAGTTAGTATTAGTCTACTTTGTAACAATCCCTCCCTGCCACAACGAAAACATGCACTAAAATAACACACATTTTTTTTGTGTGGAACGCCGGGTATCCACTAGCATAAAAAGATAACCGGCGTGTTTCACTACGCTAAAAACTTTCCTGATGTGAATGATTTTGTGTTGACGTGGAAAATCCATTTTATCAATAAACTGTATTTGCCTAATCCATTGTTTTAGTTGTCTTAAACCACCTTTTGGATTGTCGCCTTTCAAATGAAACCATTTTGAGACATATCGGTTAGATGGTTTCAGAATCTATAAAGGACATACGCACAAATATTTTTTGTGTTTTATATTATATAATATCTAGATTTTGCAAAACGTATGTCGGCCAAGATTCAATCTAACTTGCCGCACAGATGTGAAACAACACGAAAGACCTGAATAGTGATTTAATAAAAAAAGAATTACAAAGAAACGGATGAAAAGAAGTCTCAAATCTTGAGTACTTGGAAATAACAAAACAGTAAATCGTGTTCCACAAGTATAGAGCGAAGTCAAGACACAATACTGGCGAACATAATATTCACTTTAATACAAAACTATACGAGTGGTACGACTACGTACTTACTGACTCGCTTGTTGCGGAGTTTAATTTCATTTTTAAAGAACATCGCTGACGTCCTCAAACTGTCACGTTGTAACACCAACGAACGTTTAGAGAAATCGTATCTTTAGGGTTCCTTCTATTCGAACACAAAAATGCTAACTTCTTTGTTTACCCGACAGTCGCAATACAATCGCAATTTTCTTGGTATACTTGTTAGAAAAAGGTTGAATTTAAAAGTAATGACCAAAGGATTGGTATTTCTTTTTAAGTAAAAAGATTTTAATGAAGAATAATATTCAATGACTTATTTATACATGTCATACATGTTATGGAAATAAAAAGAAACCTAAAGTTATAATCAATTAAAAAACAAAGCACTCTATGAGAAATGTAAGAACTCCTGCCATCTTATTTTAAATATACTTTCAAAATTTAAAAAATCATCCCAAAACAATCATTCGAAAATTACCCGCTAAAAATCTTATAGGACCATTAGGACGGAACTTTATACATGCGAAAACGACTCAGTCTTGGTTTATTAAATGTTGTTTTTGAATACCGTGCCAACGCTCTTTACAATATACTAGAATATTTATCTTAAGAATAAAATTGTTCCCTTCATGAACGACGAATAACATTTGCTTTTAACATATTATTACTGTCGTGTACATTCCTGGAAATATTGTTAAGCTAAGACCTTACGGGTTTTGTATTTATTATATTTCAGGGGCAAGACTATTTCAAAGCATTTACTGCTAGTTTATATTTCCTGAATTCCCTACGGCCTACTACAAACTTTAGCTCTCAATGGAACTCAATGTACCTATAGTCTATTTTTTAAATCAAGTCCTATTTGGTTAACAATCTTAAGCTGGCCATACACGATCAAGTTTACATGTCAAGTTTGAAGTTTGACTTGATGCGGCATCCAGTTAGCCGGCAGGAGAGGGATACTTGACTCTAACCAAAATTAGTACTTTAAAGCCTAATATCTATTTCGTAAACAGACCCTTAAATCCAAAAGTGATCTTAAAAGACCCGTAACATTTTTGAAATAACTTTTCAATGATACCCTACACTGTCGGATACGCGACGAAAATAATATTTATCCTTACGTTACCTGTAGGTACCCTGAAAAAATGTTTTTCAATATTTTATTTTACGATTTTGGAGTTTTAATAAATATGTATATTGATGCCAAATTACAGATTTCTAGAACTAAGCGTCTCGGCGCCATGCTGTGGATAGACGGACTTATGAAATGGATGGATAGACATGACTAAACTGTAAAGGTTTCGATTTTATTTCGGAACCCTAAAAATGGGATATACTGAAAGAATACAGGTTGTAGGATTATTTACCTTTTTCACAAGTAGGTATATAATTATTAATTGTTATAACGATTAGTCCTTAGGGACGTGAGATCCCGAATCTTCCAATATAGCACGGAAGCGATTAAGAATCTATACAACCACTACCGGTTTCTATCAAACTCCGTACCACATCCGAAGATGTTTACCTCGGTCGATCACTGACGATGCAAGACGGGCCACGAACGCTTCGTCCGTGAACAATAATTGTACCTGTAGTACGGCCTGTTTAGACCGTAATTATGTTTATTTATTTATTGGGATTACATTGAGGTACGTTTTGATGTACCTACTAGTTTTCGAAGACGCGTCGCGACAATAAACAAGACGATTTATACATATATGTACTTATATGCTAAATGCAACAAAGATCTTGCAAGAATATATGACTGAATGAATATTGAATTAATATGTGGCGATAAATAAAATTAATGTAACTATATAAAAGAAGACTTTAAAAGATATACTATTAATAGATAAAGTTGAAGATGGTCCTTCGAACACTTCCGAAGTTAATGTAAATTAGATATGTAGTTCAAGTTTTTGGTTTAAATCCTACTTGTAAATTGAATTTTGGTACCTACTGGTTGGTAAATAACCGGTGGGTTAACGAACTGCCAATCTATTTTTCGTCTGTAGCCGTCTTTACCGTCGCCGCCATGCAATCAGCAAATTTCCAAAAACTCCTAACGGACGAGAAAGCGTTCAACTGTAAGTTCGCAAACATTTAAACCTTCATTAGGTGTTTGCATAACTCATAAAAAATTCTCCTTAAATTATTTTTAAGGAAAATACTCGGTGCTTGTAGGGTAAGTTATTCGAATTTAAGTGACAAAATCTGATTTGTTATGATATTTATTACAATCTGAAAATACTTGCGATATATTTTCAGCTCTCATGCCCAGTTCACACGATTTGGATTCAGACTTTCATCAATGATAATTATGTAATATATTATTTGAGTGTTATGTATAAAACAGCCCACACTTAATATCATGTACTAAAGATGCTATCAGAAATGTCAAAATCTGACAGAACTAACACTTCCAAACAAGATGTCCTAAACACGTCTCTATTGATTCTCCAACCGATATCAATGTGCGAATTAGCACAAGTATTCTTGGCTAAATCCTCATTCCAACACCTCTCTTATATAATGTAACTATGACATAGAATAGCTTATTAGAATAGCATAATAATAGCATAGAATAGAATAATAACTATGGCATAGAATTACGTAAAGAAATTTTACCACCCGTGTTCACTCATCCAACTATGCGCCTACAATTAGGTACTTCTCAACCAATAATTTCGATGAACACAAACTCTGTGATACATATTTAATGAAGTATAATCCGTAATATTATCATATTACATTAGTTGTGCATAATTCAAACTGTGGCATCTACTCAAACGGCTATTAGTTGTAATTAATTATGACAGGCCTGTGTCGTCAATCAAGTACTCACGTGTTTCGGATAGCATAGCGAAGCTGAGCGCAAGACATGAATCTGTAACAAAACAAACAAACATTAAATTGAATGTAGATAAACAAGTTAAAAAAAGCTCGCACACTCTCACATCCGCTCAACAAATCCGAAGTTGCAGATGACATAGGTATACACAAAATGAGACATCACAAACAACCACGCTAGAAAAATCCGGCCAAGTGCGTGTAAGACCACGCGTATTGTAGCGTTCTATGATTGTAAGTTCATCTACTATTACTTGTTAACTATAAGTTATAACAAATGATAGTTTTCTTTTTAAATTCATCATAATATATTCCTCTGTGATTTTTCACACATGTCCAACATCAACAGTTTATCAACGGGACACATTAAGACTCTAACCAAAATTAGCATTTTAAAATAGAATATTGCGCAAACGGATTACTAAAAATGAAATATGGTTTTGCCAAACCCACAACATGGAAGACCTGATTCATCCTCACTTTACGAATAAGGAGATAAACTGATTTTTTTTACTTTATTCTACTACTTTGTAGTTTTAATAAATATGCATAATTACGGCATTCTAGCTCTAAGGATCTCTGCGCTTTGCTGCGGACTTACTGATGAACAAACATGACAAAACGGATTCTGTTTCGACTACGGAACCCAAAAAACATTAAACAGAAATATTTACCCTGCCAACCAGAATATTCACGATAATCCATCTGAATCAATATCATCAACAACTAACTATGCTTCTCTGGGTGGTCAATCATTTACCTATGTATGCCTGCACTAAGATTCCTTGTAACGGGTGGCAAGTGTTTATTCATGTATTTCCATTAAAAAAATTGCCAAATTAAACATCATCAACCTTCAATCAATCTTATAATTATTGATTTACGATATAAGGTATAAAGATAATAACATTATGTAAATATAGTACGTCTCTGCGACTAACTTGCGTGCCGCCTTTATTAATTTGTCATATAAATGGCCCGTGTGTGCGTCATTGGCTATTCACATAGAAAATTCCACCTATGTTATCCATTGTATTTTAATATCTCAGTGCCGTCAATAAAAACGCAAAGTTTTCTAAGACAAGACCAAGGACATGTCAAGGCATTCCTCGAGCTAGCCTGGCGTCTTGAATGTCCAGAATGCCCGCCGATGCCTGTAAAATTCCTGCGCCGCTGTTCGGGGCACGCGGAATGTTGTTTACACCTCACGACTTACGACTGGCACCGACGACCGGAGAGCGGTCGTCATCGTCGGTTATGTAGGCCACGTGGACATTAACATCTTTGGTTTTACAGATTTGGATTTGGATTTTTAATGTATGTATTTTTATATTATAATATTTGATTTTAAATGGACTCTTATAACATGTACAGTGAAAAATTTAAGAAGTGTAAGTGTTGAACATTTGATAAATTAGCTTAAGTAGAAGACGCCTGTAAAAATTAGCTGAAGTAGTTAAAGAGTTAATTATAATTAAATAAAAAACAATGAAAATAAATTTAATTTGTATTACATTAATCATAAATGTCTTTTGTAGACAAACTAAATATTTTAATTTAACATAACGATATTTGTAACGCAGTAAAAATTTAATATTGTTTTCTAATTAATATAAAGCTTGCACGAATTTGGGACACCTATTATAAAAGAGTGAAATTAATGCATGTAACAGAATCGCTAGCACACGTTACACCGGTCACCGCAATGCATGAAATAAGCTCGCGATAAAATTAACGTTCAGTGTTCATAATACAACTAATTTGAATATTCGCTACGAGTATATTGCCACGTCATGGCTTTAACAATGTCGCCCCGTGTGGACGCGTTAAGCGATATAATATTTTTAAGAAGAAAAAACAAATGAAATAAGAAAGTTGTAAATACATAATAATACAAAATGCAATTTCATTTGAATTAATGACGAAAATTCTATTAAAATCGGATGGTTTATGGAAAAATAATGGATATACAAAAAAAAACGTACATTTTTTAAGTGATAAGGATAGCAAACTAGCAAACTAGCAAACAGTGGCACTCACTGTCCCCTGACGACCTACTTATCTGTCACATGGCGAAAATTGGAACTAATGCCACCATATTTAAAAGTCATTCATAAGTACTTTGTGGTCATTCATCTGTCAGTTATTACATCTCAATAACTGGTCCAATGCGTCCGACAGCACCTCCCTTCAGTTCACAGATAAGTTGCTTTGTAGGTCCTGTTAGATACATGCAATAACTATCGCAGCCAATTATTAAGAAGCCAAGCAAAAACAACCTTGTTTCTGTAATATTTTTTTTCAGTATCCAATTTTAAAACTTTTCTCAAAGGTTAAGATTACAACTCTTTACTCTTTGCGAAAGACGAATGGACGAATTTAAACTTACAGCTTTAAATTTATAATAAATTTGCCTGTATTTTAAGTAGTCCGTGCTAACCTTGGCAACACATTAATCATTCACATTATCTCGCTTCTCGCTCCCCGCCGCCGTTGCAACAATGTACTGTGTTCATTGAGTTCCAACAATAGATTTATTGATAACGCTGGTACAATAGAATCGAAACAATTCATCACAGTATTATATTGGAATTTATGTTAACGATGTGGTATAATGCGTGCTATAATTATATCCAGATTCAAATTATTCCAGGAAGTAATTTTGGATATGTCATGATGGAATCGTTGAGATATGTATATTAAATGTAATAAAAGAGATTGCAATCAAGTCATATTTACGTGGAATGGTATTAATGTTGATCATATTATGTCTAATATTTATCATCAACGAATATTATTGGTATTGGAATTTTAGATTTTCCTGGAAATGCGAATATGTACCACAATAATTGTATTTGGAGCGTACCATAACATTCTTTATTAGTTTTATTTCGAGGTCGAAGATTTTTTTTATAAAGATTTCTAATATTTTAACAGCCCTGGCTGGAAATCGTACCTGCGTGCCTTCGATAGACGAAATCATTATCAACTGTACCACCGCGCCGGGGCGTAGTCTAATAGTTTATTAACTATAAATTGTAGATTCTCATTGGAGGTTGGGCACTCGATTGAACGTACATACATCAAAGGCTATAAATAGCCACGTGGGCGGGACTGGTTCATTCAAATTTGACCACAAATTATATTAGATATTCCTTGTTCTAGGAATAATTAACACTAGCACAAAAACGTTATACTGAGCTATTGCTTCCACAAATACCTATGAGCGGTCCAGGAAGATGAAACAGCATGTTTCACAGGCGATACTTACTACTTAAGGCTTTTCATCAAGCTCAAGTTAAACTACCGAAAGCTAGCTAGCTTATTATAGCTAAACGAACAGTCCTTTATTACTTTAGTTTTTTTTAATAATTTCTATTACTGGTTTGCTCGAAAAATGTGTCTCGGCAAACAGATCCATAGGTACATCGTATTTATTCCTTGTCATAACTGCATGGATAAATCCTAGTGCACACCCGGAAACCTAGTACAAGAAGGGATATGAGTATGTGTTCATTTATTAATATTGTAGTTGTTTGGTGGACAGTTACCGTACACGTCACTTAATTTCAACCCATATAGGAAGATGAACTTGCAATAGCTAATTTATCACTGCTCTCTTTAAAAAAAGCCCACAAAAATACATTCATAACACACAAGTACGAGTACATACATACACAAAATTCTGAAGCGTGAAGTACTGCGGAACAAAACACACTTTGAGTAGTCGTGTGTATTGTAAGGGCGCAGTCACATTCGTTAGTCGATGAAAAAAGAGAAAAAACATAACATACCTTTTCAATTGAGCAAAAATAATTACTTATAAACAATAAAAATTGTTACAATACCTGCAAATCAATCTAATTCCTAGTGATTTTCATCTCAGTCAGTTAGTTTTTTCAGCAGTCAAAACAAAATATATTTACAAACCTCTTTAAATAACTTCAATACCGGCTTTTATCTCTTATTCCGTGCGAGTGGAAACATCCCGGAATGATAAGTATCTTAGATGTTGACCCATATTGTTAGTTTCAACACAGATGAAATAATAGTACATCTATGCTAAATATCGTTTATATACATTGTTATGAACAAACTCAGACTGACAAAACTAGACCAGAGTCCATCTGGTACATATAAAGATAATAAAACCTAGGTACGAAAAGGTTTCTAAAAATTATTATTATTATGGATTATGAAAAACGTCCAAGTACAGTAATCCAATAACGTCATCTGGTTCTACTAAATACCCATTTTTACTTACAATTAGTGCAATGTTCTAAAATATTGTGTAACTCTAAAACTACCACCATAGTACAATTTTGTACATCAACTTTTTTCAACATTCATTGTATTTTTTCACAATACGGTGATATTCAAGACAAGAAACATTGCTGATTTTGTAAATAGTCCATAATCAAGCAGACAAGCCACTAGATTGTAAGCAGATACGTCGCTCGTGGATATCATCGTTGCGTGTGTCAGCCAAAAAGGAAGCGAGAACCCCCACTATTACTGGCTTCGACACTGTGAACGAAACTTGAAAAAAAACATTTCACAGTCCACTTGGGACAGATGGGTGGTAGCTATCCAGATGCCATAGTAAACCCTATCACAATAGTACTGCTGGAATTAAACTGGGTGGTACATGACCCAACCATGACCCAGAAGGAAACGTTCACCATAGCCTAGTCTGTTTTTATGCCAGATACACTGCAAGGAGGTTGATTGGAGCCACTTACACTCTGGTAAATACATTAATAAACTGAGGAGTGACTAATTAAAAACCAATATTTCCATTCTAAGTAATTTTGGAAAAACCAAAAAACGTTTAATTACTATATAGTTTTTAGATGAAATTATTGACTTTTTATCCGAATTACAATTTTGAAAGGTTCTTGTACTATAGAAATATTAATTTTTTAGTCAAATCGAATGAAGTATTCCATAAATTTCAATATTTTCATCACGATCAGAAAAAAAAGTATTTTTTAGAAACTGGAATTATTGGTTTTTGATTAGTCACTCCTCAACTATACCCAGTGTAGTTCAGCTGAATATTCAATACAGGTATACATTGACAACAAAACCGAAAATATAAAATACTCGACTGAAAATATACAATATAAAAATACATACACATAAACACTCCATGTTAAAAGTTAAAAGTGGGAACAAAGGCGAGCGGGTGAACGCTGCCTTAGCGCACCGCGCCACTCACTTGACCCATATACAGCGGCGGGGAAAAACTTGCGGATTATCGAATGTGGCAGTTGGGCGGGCTTAATAATATAAACTCATGATTTGGGGATCATTCCGCACTCTGTAATTAAATTATGAATTTAATAACAAAATTTTTTATGGAAATAGGCGACGAACACGCTGGCGATTCACCTTGTGGTAAGTGGCTATCGTCGCCCATGAACATCAGAGATACAAGAAGCATCACTGATGCTCTGCCAGCCACGAAAAAAGGGAAAAAAAGAAAGAAGGAAAGAAGAAATTTGAGAACGTTAAATCTATTATTGTTTTGCCAATTTTTTATGTTTTGATTGCCAGTCAGATCAAACGTTGTTAAGCGGCCTGGAAGTCAATAATATTTGCGGATTGCGATGACATCCAAATTATTTTTGCACTCACAGTTACCCTAACTTGATTGATGAAGATTACAAAGGAGAATGCCCATGGCAGTACTCTTAAAAAAATAATTGTGTCACAATGATTTTTGGACAAAAAATTTAATTTAAATATTTCAAGTATTTTACCCTATTTCCTAAAAAATCCTTATTGGGAATAATTTTCTGAAATTAATAAGTAACTTTACTTCCGTTTTACAAAAGAAAACCATTGGGCCATTTATGTTTGAATAAGGGCCAATCAGCAATCTTTTAAGATCCTTCGGGAAAATAGGTTGCATTGATTTGATTATAATTATGATACAACAGTTATAGTATAATATATCCATGACAACAAACTAGATGATGTAAGGGGACTGTCAAATGAATTATTTTTTTTATAGAAAATTATTATAATCAGCCAGGAGTAGGAGAACACTATTGTGTTCTGTGATTATAATACATTACAAACTACATGGTGTTTGGGGACTGTCAAATGAATTTGAAACTTAAAAGATCGACATTACATACGCAATCGACTTTAATACGCCTGCATAGAGTCCATATTACTGTGAGTTTATTATAACCTAAATACAAATTAATTTCGTTTAAAATCTCTTATTTCCTAATATTAACATTGACGAAAGTTAGTATGTGTAATTTATTAAGATAACATAATCAAATAAAGGTATTTTTATCAAGACATAAAAATGTTAAAGTCAGTACATTTCTCCATACTAAATGGGCATTCTCCTTTTATGTATTAAAAGATAAAATATACCGATTTCAAATGGGTGTTGTAAGAATAAATCGGATACTTTTGAAATAGGGAGATAATTCTCCAAAATATGTAAGGGGGGTATTTGATGGGCAACAATTCCACCCCATACAATAAAATCCGTATACAATCCTTAATCACACGTTACATTAAAATGACGTTTCGTGATCTATGCCGTATAAACATAGCCTCCAGTGAAAAGCTCCTTG
The DNA here is from genome assembly GCA_963932265.1 of Thymelicus lineola. NCBI lineage: Eukaryota > Metazoa > Arthropoda > Insecta > Lepidoptera > Hesperiidae > Thymelicus > Thymelicus lineola. The sequence goes on from OZ010686.1 coordinate 18,642,063, forward strand.
TCTCATCATAGACCACTTTACTAGGCTTTACTTAATTAAATTAAAAAATCGAATGTACTTAATTCAATCGTACAAATCGGAAATACTATTCAAAGATAATGGAACAGTATCATGATTTACAACAGTGAATTTCAGAGTTTGTGTCAACCTCAGTTCAGTAAATCAAGCCATAAACAAAATGTGATCCCTGATTTGATTGGTGAGTAATGATGACGCTAACTTGTCAAAGATAAAAAGGATTTACCTCACAAAGCACCTTGTTACAGCCATCCGGCGACGCTAAGCGAGAAAATTCAAATATAGTGACATGGAGACAAGTGGGTAAAAAACCCAAAAAACACCAGCGCCACGTAATTGCATTTCGGACTATGCTTCATGCTTTGTTTTGACGCTGTTGTTTTGAGTTTCTTTTGTTTAAGGGCGTATAAAATATAAATAGTATGAAATACTCGCTATTTCCGTATTCCTGTAACATTTAAAACTGCGCAATAGATTTGAGGTGTTTTTATACTATACTAGCTTTCATTGTTTTCTAAATTTTGACTTAATATCAAACATCAATATTATCAAGTCATTCTCATACAAAGTTTCAACCATTATTTTAAACTTCCACTACAAGTAAATAATTATTTTTCATAGATGCAAATACAAAAAATATTCTGTATTTTCATTGAAAGTCGTAAGTACAACGTAACAATTTAAAATCTTTATAATTATAGGTAGGTGTGTCTTCTCATAATCGCGAAACTTGATATTACTAGACCGATGAAAGACGTATATCACGTATTTGGAGTGTAACGGGCTCCCATCCTCGAGTGCATTATAAGCTGCTCTTGTTATGCGCCCAGCTGTCCCTTCTCCGGCAGCTAGGCTCTGTTCCATCAAGCTTTTATCACCTTGTAGGTGACAAAATATTTGGTTGACATGAAAAATCATACACACTATTTGTACTGAAGGAATTATGTACCATGCTAAATATCGCTTCTTTAAACAATATTAGTGTTTCTCTATCTGTTACATTTATCGGTGCGGCAAGTAAACATCTCAAAGTGACTCTTTTTAATTTTCCGCCCCAATTGTTTCTTCCATCTTCAAAGGATGCCACTCTACGTAATAATAGTCGAATGGAGAGACCAGGGCGGGTAAATACATGCAGAGTGGGGACAGGAAGTTAAGCAAGTTTTTTACGAATTTGTGATAAAAATCTTGTAAAGAGTATTATTCATCTAAGTCATCCATTAATTTGTTTCGAGGATGATTGATACTTCGTCTTAGAGCACTATTGGTTATACAGTTAACTGACGTGGATAAGACGTTTGGGCACATAGATTTTGTAATGTTATTCTGGTGAGAATATATTTTAATAGGTGTTTATTATAACTTTGACAGTTGAAAAGCCTGTCCAAAGCCGTCGCCGCGTCGGTTCTAAGCTGCTCGCAATAAGGTTTAAAAGAATTTATTTAAGAAAACACCAGCGCACTCGAAGCTAAGAAATACATATAATTCACAAGAAAATATAGAAAGAAGCGATGTGACTGTGATAAAACTGCTTTATTTGCAAACCGCTACCCGTAGCCGACACAGCGGTTTGCGAGCTGATCTAAAATTCATATTACTCCACACTCCTTGGCACTTTCACCAAATTCTATCCCCACGAATTCGTTTCTAAGAATTGGGTCTCAGTATTATGTAATTGGAACATACTTCGTATATTTTTATTCATTTTTAGGGTTCCATGTTCAAAACGGAGAACTTATAGTTTCGTCATCCTTCGTCCATCACAGCAGCATAGCGCAGCAATCCTGCAAAACCTTTCAAATGAAGAAAATATATTCTTATGGTGAACGCACATTTATCGGCATCGTCTGCGCCGGACGCGCCGTATACCGAAACCGATAGCCTCGCACATTTGTCCGGATTCGCCGTCCGAAAACTTCTTTAGGTGCGTTGGATATTTTTGAGATGGGACGAAACCATACAATTTGCGACATGTCAGATTTTAATGGACACCCGTCTGTGGCGCCATCTCTGAGAGAAGTACAGATATATAGTTACTTATTTTACAGCTCGTATTAATATCAAGATTATAGTTTACACATACTTGACGTGGCATTGGCAGCCACTGGCAGTTCACTAAAATGTAATGAATAAAAAAAAGAAAATGTGTGCAATTCACACGTGGTAGAAGTGAAACTTTCCAAAATTTTGGTTTCAAGATAATGAGATGAAAAAGCAATAAATCGAATCTTAAAGCAATAAATCGAAGCGCCATCTATGAATACAACTTAGCACTTTTTAAAAATCTATCTAGCAATAAAACGAATGTTCTATCTTATTCCTCGCGCCATCTATGAATACAACTTAGCATTTTTACTGTCTGTATAATCGGTCGGTCGATCGACAGAATGAAAGAATGAAATTCTTATTTTTTGTTGATAAATTCTTTGAAAATATTTAAAAGAGCATTTGAAAGTATTTAAAAACAGTATAAAAATAAAACTAAAAAAAACTAAAAAAAAAAGAAATACTGAGAGACGCGAACCTGCGCATCAGATATTGTGTATCTACGTCCTGACCATTGAGCTACGGAGAAGTTAAATTCAAAAACAAAATTAGCGGTTATATTATCTTACCTGTCGTTGCATCCGGTTTGAAATCACTAACGATTCTAATAAAGTTTCACTTGAAAAAGCTTCATTTAAAATTACTTCCTGCTTATTAAAATATTCCCTGATGATTCAAAAAATTAACACGGAATTGTTCAAGTTTCCACTTCTGTCAGCACTCCCGAAGTGCCTTTTTTTGTTAACACCATGTAAAATATTCCATTTGAGAGATTGATCCTAGTAAGAGCGAAATACAAACTAGGTTGAAGCAAACTGCTTCACGGTCGAATTAACATTCTATACCCAACATCAAGCCGGTGAATTCGATTACAAATAGATGCCTCTGTAGCCTGTAGCCGACATCTAACAACCTTCCGACTAAACTGATAATCCGTTTAAGTTATGCATACATATACTTATTATTTTGATTGTCACTATTCGTGTATACTATTAAAATCGCACTTGGGCGGGTTTTTAGGGTTCCGAAGTAAAATCGGTCTGTCCGTCCGTCTGTCCGTCTGTCCATCTGTGCGTCTATCCATCTGTCCGTCTATCCATCTGTCCGAAGCAAAGCGCCGAGATCCTTAGTTTAAGAAAGCTGTAATTTGGCATGGATATACATATTTAATAAAACTCTAGAAATGTAGAATAAAATATTGAAAAACATTTTTTTTCAGGGTAAGTGCGAGTATTAACGTGAATATGATTTTTTTATTCATCGCGTACGTTATATTGTGGGATATCGTTGAAAAGGTCTTCCAAAAATATTACCAGTCTTCTATGACTATTTTTGGAATTAGGGGTCCGATTGCGAAATATTTGGCTTTAAAGTGCTAATTTTTGTTAGAGTCAAGTATCCCCCCCTTGCTGGCTAACCGGTTAGAGTTGGACACATGAAATAATTTTCAAAAATAGCTTAAATGATGAATTTACAAGGAAAACTATTACGGCTATGTTAGGATAAGTAGTTAATGAGTCGATAAACTTACTACTTTGGAACCCTACATTACGCGTGGACTGACACGCACTTGCCCGGTTTTTATGAACATATTTTATTTCATTTATGTTACAAGTCGCAGTGGATCGTCCGTGTTTTATATAATGTTAACAATGCTATCGATATACAGCATCCCCGCGGACGTCATTACAGCCATTGATTCATGAAAATTATAAAATTCTCAACAACTATAACGGCAATAGTTATGTAAAGAATGACAGTTCTGTTTTTATTAATATAGCTTCAATCGAACGTAATGAAATTGATTAGGTTGCTTATGAGTTTATATCAGAAAAGGCGATAAATAATTTAAAATTGAATAAAATAAAAAAGAGGACTTGATGTGATTAATGTCAACACTAAAGCAGAGGAGCGCATTAATTAAAAGATTAGATGCACTAACACAGTACCGCGTAAACGAAGTAAAAACTAGACCGTCAATCTAACTAGTCGATAATACTAAAACAATTTTGTGTACGAGACATTTCACAGGAAGTAAGTAGGTACAAACACATTGGTGTTAGTCATTCTGAGTTAAGAAATAAAGGCTAAAACACTCGTACACAAGCACAAGCATTCTCTGTATGCAGGTGGCATGGACAACACCAAAATTTTACGATACAAACATTTACATATATGTGACTAATAAAATTGTCTGTCTTGGCCGGTAATCGAATCCGCCCGGATAATCCGCTTCGCAGGCACGATAACTACCAACTGGATTACCGAGTATAATTATTCAAGTGTTCCTTTAAATACTACGCTAACATTTTTATAGTTACAGTTACAGATTTATTATAATGAATAGAAAAGTTATTATAAATCAACCCGCAAGTCCAGTTGAGCCTTTGGGGAGCGGTTTGAACCCTAAAAATTGTAATTCTACTGACTTCATACGTAAATTGGACGGATCTTTAGTTAACCCATCACTGCATTCGAATTACGGCCTTTAGGTGCCTAGGGAGTTGAATATTTTATTTTGTGAGGCTTCATATCAATCATGTATGTATTAGATAAATAAAACATATTCACAACCAAAAAGAACACGAAAAGTAGATAACAGTGGCTTCAAATTAATTTGGGTTATTTTCGTCTCTACACATGATTAAAGGGGATGAAGAATACTTCGTATTACTTCAGTGTGCATTAATGGATTACAAAGTTTAGAAACCATTAAGAAATTTTCCACTAACGGTCACCCATCTAGCCAACTATAAACCGCATCCGAAGTTCCTTAACTCGGTCAATCAGAATTACTCAGATTAATCGGAAATGTCGATTGAGACAGTTTCACTTCCAGTTTAATACACTTAACAGAATCACAATACTAATGATGTACTAATGAGCAATTAAAATAATCATTAAGCGATTCTAAGTGCGGCAGTTAAACAAATTTAGCATGATTTGATCGCGTCTAAGGGTCTACCTAACAGGGCAACATGGCCTTCAAAGTCGGACAGCAATAGAATTCTATCAGTCCAATCCATCTCGTCAGTCAATCTCTTGAATCTCGAATTGAAAAAAGCCATTGAACTAATATTTTTACCATTAAAGCAGTCTGTAGGACCGTGTTATATTATGCCCACTAAAGTATTTATTACATTATTGTTGTAAATTAATGTTTGATGTTCCGTGCATAATACGCGACGCTGGTGGCCGTCAACTGAACGGTCTAGTATGAATAGTGTCATATCTATTTTTCAGTACAAATAAGTCAAATGAAAAAAATTTTTTTTTTTTAAACGCTTTTATTTCAATAATGTTTAGTTTATAAAATTAGCTACAAGTTGTGAAAATTTCAAGTCTCTACGTAAAATGTCTAAAGTCTGAAAATCGTTTTTTTTAATTTAACAACAAATAAACAATGAAAATTAGTTTAAAATATGATTTTCGTGTATTGTCATCGGAAATACACATGTCTGCCAAATTTCATCAATTTTCATTAAAGGGAAGTCATTCAAATTAACGTTACAAGATTTGATGCTCCGAAAAATCGTTTTTTTTTAATTTAACAACAAATAAACAATGAAAATTAGTTTAAAATATGATTTTCGTGTATTGCCATCGGAAATACACATGTCTGCCAAATTTCATCAATTTTCATTAAAGGGAAGTCATTCAAATTAACGTTACAAGATTTGATGCTCCGAAGTGAAGCTAAATAAAAGCGTTTAAAAATAATGATTTCATCTGACACTAGCACAAATTATGTTTGGTACAATTTAATTAGGAAACTCCTGAAACCAACAAACTATAACATCCGTTTTGAAATATAATATTACTGGTTTACTGCTAACGTGTTCCGAAAACTATTTACGAAAGTTTCCTCATTCGTCTGCCATTTTGTTTATATGAAGGCACTAGTTTTAATGAGAGTGGCACAGTGGTGGACAACTTTTCGTATTCCGTGGCACGCGCTACACAGGTGGTGTGGATGCATGCATTTAAATCGAATATTACACTGGCTATCCGGTTACAAACGCCTGCCAATACTCAGATGCACGTGGAGGCACGTGTTGAAACGTGCATAGACTTTAACCTTCATCATTTCTTTCATGTGGCTGTTAGTTGCTCATTTGCGCATCGATATCACCACCATAATATTATACCCAGTATAAAAGGTAACAGATTTCACTACCACTACATCGTTCGTTTCATCCACAAGACAAGATACACACACACTTCAACACTCACACAAACACACTCATAACAAATAATTAATTTAGGTTACTTTAATTTCACTTCCCCAATTTTTTTTATGTTTCCTTTATCTCACCTTACGCATACACGCACATGCTAGTTACAAGTCCAGTGGCACAAAGTTCCCTGAAAAATAATACATTGTTAAAAATATTTTCACATTTCACTTCTTGGTCGCATCGTGGCGATCCAGAATACTGACACCAATCCCATGCCGACAGAGCAGGGTGTCGTAAAAGACTACAAAAGCCAGTCCTCCTGCTTAGAGGCAACGCTGTCCGTAAAGATTATTATTATCATAATATTATTGTACAAAAGTTAGTATTATTATTGGAATTATTATCTTCCCAAGAAGCCTGCTTACTTACGATCCTTTTGCTGGAGTCAGCCGCCAAATGCCTTGTCGTGATTCAGCGATAACTAACAGCAATAGTGACCACTTACGGACAGATGATTTGATTATTTACTTGTGGACTGTTTAAAAAAACAGTACCTGATAAAATACAGAGTGATTTATTGCGACCGAAATATTCTGATTTTAATCTCAACACATCTTGAATGGACATTCTGCTATCAAAACTCCCGCTTAACCTTACAGTATTGTCTCAAAGCATTTGTCGCACTAATAATACTCGTACTATCAAAGTAGTATATCACCGATAAGGGTACGTTAATACATCTTCCAGACAGTCGGTTATAACGGCCGCTCGGGGGCAAGGACCTACAGTGGGGGTTTGAACAATGACCTACAGCGATGTTCCATATCTGAGCGGCTGTAACATGCCCGTTTCTTCAATCTGCTACGTGGAGATAAAATTGTATTATAGTTATCGACTTTTCTTATTTGTAGACGTTACAAAAATTGGATTTGTTTGTAGCGGTACTTACCTACACTATCGTCAACTAATTTATAACGCAAAACAAAATGTTTTCCGTGAAAATTATAAAAATGAAATTTTCATACAAAATAAATATTAAATTAACTCAACATCGCGAGGTAGACTGCGCCGCAAAATGAAGGTCAGAGGAACATCGAGGACCGAGTGCGCTGCAATTTTCTTGTGATTGGTCGATTTTTTTACGTGTATTATTTTAAACTATTTTCTTATTGGCTGGCCTGTATCTCAACTGTAATTTTATAAATAAATCATTGTACTTGTAACCTTACGAGTCTCATTGCTCGACCGAGACTCCAAACGCTAATCTTCTAAATGTTGATATTGATATGACTGGGATGTGAGTTACTATTATAATAGCAATAATATTAGAATAGCAATCGTGCAGTGGCCTTAATACATCTATACTCAACCTGCGGCCTGCTGGGCATTTGTGGTTGGCCCATCTGGTGTTACATTATTTTAAATCATTTTGAATTTCGCGGCCATTAGAAAATCGAGAGCGCGCTGAATAAATAGGCCCTACATAACACTACTCTATCGGTTGTACAGTTATATTATTGATACGGTAATTTGCCGTAATATAAGGCAGTTTATTCATTTATTTTTAAATTTTCAGCAGACATCTGATACTAAAATGACGTGTTGCCGTGATACACATGGGAACACATCATTTTTTCTGAGCATCATCTGAGCAGATATTATGATGTTCTTCATTATCAGAAAGTACACAATATTTTTCTAATTTCTTCAGAATTATACCTACTGATGCACAATATTACGTGAGAATGTTTTGTTTCGTGTTTAAAATAATTAGGATTAATAAAAACAAAACACGACGTAAGCTCTTTGTAACTGTCTGTACCAAACTAAGTTTAATAGAAATATGTTTGTTTACCTTTAACTTTATCTTAATTTTTAACCGCTTAAAACTTATACACATACATACTTCGTCACAGTGAAGTGGGTCATAAATTAAAGAACTCTATTGTGAATTTCTCTTCAGAAACTCAACCGGGTACCTCGTCACCCGATTGCGGTATTTTTTTGTCACTCACATAAGGGTTACTTTAAAGTTTTAGAATGAGCACTAACATAGATTATAAGTTTTGTAATACTAACAGATATGAGTCATAGTCGCTCGAAATAAAAATTATTATTATTATTATTATAGTATTTTCGTTAACCTTTAGGACTACAATATAGAATTTTCATCGCGTTGAATTAGCAAAACATTAAATCCCAAAATATTGAATTAAGGACTCATACGCCCTCTATCATATCGTTGATTGGTCTACCTTGTAAGTGGCCTGCCTATGCTTCCCCATCCGATACGTGAAATATTTGAATCTACCTAACTCTCTATCAGCGTTTTATAGTCTACTGCTGGACATAAGCGTCCCCAATTTGGCGCCACTCTAACCGGTCCTGAAACTCTGGATCCAGCGGTTTCCCACTGTCTTCTTTAGGTCATTACTCCACCCAGTCAGGGGGCGACCGGTACTCCTTTTCCCGAGACGCAGCTGCCATTCGAAGACATTTTGATCCCATCAGTTATCAGGTTCCTGACGATGTGGCATGATTGCTAATTCAGCCGGCTGACTCTACGATTTATTTCAGTAACTTTAGTTCATAGGCGAACTAAAGTCTTCCGTTAGCGTGTTTGTTGTGGTATAATGCAAGAATAGGTTAGTGTGAATCGATGATATGAATATACGGATCGTTTCGAATCCTATCTGCTATTAACATTTATACACTACTTAAGCATAGCTTGTTATATAGCGCGTTGTGTGACTTTGAGCCTTTAAATGAGGCCACTAGCATAAGACCACGTCTTATGTAGATCCATAAGTCAACATGGCAACACATATTGCTCGGACACTTTCGATTTCAGGCCCTGAGAGTTTTGGATAAGAAGATATTTTATCCGAGTCATTAGACATGATTTTTGTCTTGTCCATGTTTATCTTAAGATCCACCCGTTGTGAGGCATTATTCAGGTCCTCTAGCGTGATACTGAGGTCCTTCAGCGTTTCTGTCAGGATCACTCTATCGTCGGCTAATCGAAGGCGTGTGAGTATTCACCATTGATGTGTTATGTCCTTCACATTGCAACGTGTTTAAATCGTCAGGAAATGACAAAAAATGTTAAAATATACGCGATAAACGCGTTGTTTAAATCAATGTGTGACAATTGCGAAAACCTAGTATTTTTTACCCATATTGTTTTGTTGCAATCCGCGACACCATATCTAGCACGAGTTAATGGCCCTTATGAAAAAACGGTTGAGTACCACTGCCTTAATTCAATGTACTCAAGACTCAATGACAGATTTGACTCTTCAATCAAAAATTTTAGGATTCTGTGTCTCAAAAGGCAAAAACGGAAAAAGCGATACCAAAGGCATCATTGATACGTTGCTGGCCAAAAACATGCCTTCAGCTCATTTATCGGCTGTATACACGACGAGAAATACATAATAAAAAATACCTTTCCACATAGAGAACACCTAACAAATTGCATCACTAATTTTTAGCACACACTTATCATCAATAGCAAACAGGTGCAGTTAACGAGGATGGGTGCAATCTAACCGGTTATAGCACCCGGTTATAGCGCGGCCGGTATCTGCTTTGTAATGTTCGATTTAAATGCATGCCCCAGCGCAACTTGCCCAGCACGTGTGGCTGCTATAGATTGCTAATAGTGAGGAATCGGAAATACTAATTTTTGGTATAAACTTAACTTGGTAGCTTCGAGCAAATTTTGTGGTATCCGCGTAAAATGTAAGGAAAGAGTGACATTTGAATAGCTAGCCATTATCAAAACAGGAGTCTTTACACTGTTATCTATCACTGAAATAATTAATAACTAATTTCTAATAATGCGCATAGGTTCGGAAAACTAGAGGTACATACAGTACTGAAAAAGATCGACCTTCAAACAATTCCGCCATGACTTTTTTATTACAACTTCTAACTTACGTAGCCTAGCGGCCGTTGATGGACGGCATAGGTAATATTCCTGATTACACGTCCAATACGACACAGGAAAGGTTGGGATACAATTAAGAGTCGACAAAGTCCTCATACTCCGAAATTAAGTCCAAAGACCGACTTCAAACTTGACAAGAACTCGTAACGTTCACCAGCCACACGCATAGCATATAACCAATTTATTCCCTAAATTGCCTCTCAGAAAACGAGTCCCTCGACGTTATAAAAAGGTTCTTTATAAACTGTATCCTAGTGAGTTAAAATTGACCTATTTTTATCCCGGATCCAAGGACCGGAGACTTCCGGGTGCGTGTTCCGGTTATAAAGACGTTGTATACGACATGTAAATTTAAGAGCCCCTGCACATGACGTATTTTTACGGCGCCGATGACGCGCGTATCAAGTAAGCGTATTTTCGGCGCCGTAGATGACGAACATACGGATCCGAGACGTGTTGCTTTACTATTGACTTAATCCACCAGCTCAGATTAGCGCAGCGCAGCGACATAGCAGATTGTTGCATCTGTATCGATGAAAACGCGACGAAAACGGAATAGACAACATATAAGTTTACAGAAGTAACCTTTGAGCTTGGAAGAAAGCTGACAAAATGCTCACAGAAATCGACAGACACAATCCTTTGTTCTTAATATACGCCAAATTTCCAGGTTGTCATGAAAAACCTTCTTACAAAATAATTATCTTTTAATTTAATAATTTAAGTACAAATCTAAATGTCATTTCACTACTGTTGAGAGGTCTGAGCTTTCTGTACAATAATAGACTTTGCTACGTGTAGTACCTATTCGCTCGTCGTGTATTAATACGTGAAGGTTACGCCAGCTAGATGGATCGGAATTCCATCATTTATATTAGATAGGTTATTAGCCCTCTAGCGGCTCTAGCATCTGTAACTGTACAGCTTTAGAAATTTGGGCTCTGGTGGTTTTTAGAAATTCAACAAAAATATTTCCTGCTAGGGTAACGTCACCCAAGCCAGAAGATTTTGTTCGGCTGCGAATATTGAAATAAATTTAAGCTAAATAATAATAAAGTATAATAACAGACATGCTGCTGAACTTTAGAAACGTTTAAGCACACTTTTATAATTATTTGTACACCATTTATTTGTGCAGCACTAAATAAACAAAAATATTGTACCGTACTTCTAAAAAGTTACTCAAGTAAACTGAATGCCTTTTAATTTCAAGTAGTTCCACAAACTTAGTAACACATTTTCCAAATTAAGTGCAAAAGCTGGAACCAATTATATCTAAATTAAATGAAAAATAGGCAAAGGTCGTGTGTAGAGGCTCTAAAACTACAGTTTTAATGGTCCTGGGATTTTTTTCTACTAATAATCGTGATCGATAAATATCGGTTTTGGTAGGTATCTTATTATTCTGCATTAAATTATGGAAGTGTGTAAATATTATTATCATTATTAATATCATTATTATGTCAGTATTCATATTGCCATAAAGATTTAGCAGAAATTTTACAGTTAGCCACCTGCCTGACGCCAATCCTCCTTGGGAATACTGTTGTTGGTGAATTTCCCGCCACCATACGGGTGACCAAAGTGCAGTTTATGTGCTGGTCCTATAACATTCCTCAGTCAGGTGGAAGGACTTACGCGGGGGATGAGCAGCTGAAATTATATGTTTTTCTTTCTCTCCCAGAGCAGCATAGGAGTGTCATTATTATGTTAATAATAATAATGCATTATTATGTCAATATAATTTTCTTATATTTGTATATACTGATATTCTCCTAGTGGTCAATTTTTGACTGTTATTATAATTAAAAAAAATATATTGAAAAAGCTCAAAGTCTTAACAGTCACAAAAAGAAAAATTTGTATTGACTCTTAAGGTTGAGTGGTGTCAGCTATTTCTGTATGTATTTATCAATTTTGTTTAATATTATTCTATTGAACTGTACTAGCAGGAGAGATGAAAGTCTTAACTCGATATTATTATTTATAAAGTTAAGACAAAAAGAGACATGGATATTAAAAAAAACCTTCATTCTAGTAAGTCAAAGCGAGTACTACTCTTTTTAAATAAGTATAATAAAAATTAAATTAATTTTCCATTACTCAACTATGTGAAAAACTCCTCTTTTTCAGTGCGGTACGAGGTGCGGATCTTATATCCGCATTTTATTTTCTTTTCAAATTCTAAACCACGGGCGGCGGATTTGGGTTAATCAATTCATAGTTAATAATGATCAAGACTAAAATCCATATATTTTTTATATCATGGCAAAAAAGGCTTTAAGTCTGTTAAGGGCGGTGGGGTTTAATACGCCTCGTGCCACCATAATATCTGGTTTAGGGCAAGGTTCAAAACGCCTCGCCCAGCAGTAATAGAAAGTATAGCAAAAACAGTGCCGCAGCGAATATAAAAGAAGGACAGCAGGCTATATAATCGAAAAGTAATTTATATACTATTCTAAGAATCCACCACGATATCAACTAAGCAAAATTTATTATCACATGAACGTGAACGACATATGAAAAAGCACTTTACCTCTATATGAAACACATGAATTACACACAAAAGTAATTTGGGCCCATATGAAGCACGATTCGAAGGGAATGACAAACGCACAAAGTCTTACGTAGGTGGGACGTGCGAACGACGAATCACATTTAATTACTAGCTGTTCCTCGCGACATTGCCCGCGTTCTTCAATCTAAGCAAATACCAGAACCATACACTGTATGCATATATAATTTTGTAACATAATACTGTACACGTCTTTTCTCTCTTCAGTCAGGCCTCATTACTGAGGATCGTGACTCTGACGCGAAGCTTTTTCAATTGCTTGTCTCCACTTATGGCGATCAGCAGCTTGGTGAAGTGCCGAGCTGACTGGTATCTCCAGATGTTTGGATACCTGATCCGACCATCTCTTAGGACTGCGGCCCCGAGGTCTCTTGCCCTCAATTTTGATTGTCACCATCAATTTAACTATATTATCGTGCGGTCTTCTTGCAATATGTCCAAAGTATTTGAGAATGCGGTGCAGGCAAATGCTGGAAAGTCTTGGGAATGGGTGTATCTTCAGTTCTTTGAGTACAGATACATTGGTACGGTGAGCAGTATACGTCTTAAGCAAAACGAAAGCCAGTTATTACTATAAACTTGAACAAGTTTCAAAATAGTAATGTACCATGAGGATCAAGACAGTCAATAATATAATACAATAACTCTTTATTGTACACCAACCAAAGAAATTAAAGAACGTTACAAGAAACACTCACATACTATTACATAAAATAATAAGCACATAATAGTTACAAATACTAGGTAATAATTTTAGTTATTTATTAATTTCACGGTCAATTTCATGATGAAGGTCAAAAGCTAGACAGACAGACAAACTACCCACCACCATCCAAGTACCGCCGAGATAAAACTAGATAGGGGCAACGAATCGTAATAACCTTCTTATCATTGTTGTTGTTGCTGATCTTGGCATTACCTCAAGGATTAACAGAGCCCTTTACACTTTAAGATATTGGTTATAAATAAGTTAACTATTATAATATTTCGATACCTCTCGCTCGAGACTTCAAACTATCATATTTTCTCAGGAAAATCTCTACTAATTCTCTCGAGCACACCTCTTAAGGCAACTGAGAGCTGTTAAGATCTCGGGCTTATTATATTTATAGTTACAGCTGGTTTAAATTCAATTTAGAAGCTAAGAACAGTGTTCTTAGTGGGATAATACTTTTATTATCCCATATGACTATTATATTCGTCTGTCACCTACAAACCTTAACCTAAGCACTTATTATAATCTTTTTCCGTATGTATTGTGTGATCATTATTTTGAATGAATAAAAGATAACTTTATTTATTTACTTATTTAATCTTTATTGACCACAATACAAGATTAAGGTACAAATGGCGAGCTTAATGCTTTATGTATTCTCGGCCAGCTAACTATTAGGCCATACATTGTGACAAATATAACATCGGTGTTCCCTCCAAACTATGACATGGGGTCCTTCAAGAAGCGGGTCTATTGTTTTCTCCGAGGCCAGCAACGCATTGCTGACGCCTCCGGTGTTACTAATGTCCATGGACGGCGGTGATAATTAACCAACAGCTGACCCATCTGCTCTTTTTTCTACTCAAGGCATAAAAAAAATGTCTAGTAAACGTTTATTCAAAACAGAATAGACATGATCCAACAGGTGATTTTAAAGAAGTTGTAAAAATCATAGCTGGAAAAAGTGTGGAAAAAGTGCTCAATTTTTTTAGAACTTTCTAACTTTGGAGCTGCAAGGCTATTCTGTTTTGTAACTTGACAGCGGAATCCGCGATGAGTTTCAAAATTGAAGTTCGAGTCCGAGATCTTGATATGTCATTCTCTCTTTAATCATCTAGTACCTACGCACTCACGAAGTGAAGTGAGTCTCGAACTCGAACGTCAAACGACTAAAGATGGCCTCGGTAACAATAAACGAATTTACATAGGCTGTATGACGAAGATACTTTGCCCAAAAAAATTCTTTAGTTTACTCGAGAACTCGATAGCTCTTGATTGACAATTGGACACGAGCTTCGACGGTGACGTAATTCGATGATCGAGACAAATAAATATGTCATTGTCTAATCATCTAGTAAGCACTTGCGATGTGAAGTGACTCTCAAACTCTAACTTCAGTTTTGAAACTTATCGCGGATTCCGCTGTCGAGTTAAAAAACAGAATAGCCTTGCTGAATTGAAATGCTTTCCATCCACATATTCCTCATGACAACAATAAACAACAACTTCCTGAAATAATCCGAAATCAAACTGATTCTTCGCTAGGCAGGCAAAATCAATACAAACCTTTTGTTTGTAGAGTCGCCTAAATAATAACAAAACCGACATTATTAACTCAAAGAAAACAAACAATAACGTGCCTTTCTTAATGTCGTTCATGAAAAAAATGTCATGGTCCTGAATGTAAAAGGAATGACAGATACGTACATTTTTTCCGCTTCATCCGTACCACCACGTCCCGGCAGTTTGTTGCAAATGGCGCTTGTACAACCAGCAACACGTGCGCATGGTTTTCCCTTCGCCTGCTAACGGTGAGAGCGCACGAACCTTGTCACCCACCGTACTCGGACCCCAGACATATGAAACCGTATTGTTACTGGCTCTCTCAGTGACAACACTTGGGACGATAAAAATTTTATGCCGACGCTCCTTTTCTCGAGAAAGCGCGCAAAGATATGTCTAATGGTTCGGTTATGAAAGTTTTGTTTGATCCGAGAATGATGGGTGTGAGATCGTCGCTGTACTTTCGTATCTTTTATGTGAATGTTGTCACAAAAAAATTACCTTTTCTTTATTGTGATGCTGTTTAGGGGTTAAGAAAGTTTGTATAGCATTATCCTCACTGTATCATCTTATCGAGTTTGCTTCCCCTTTCGATACACACCTGTTGGTATGGCTACGATACATTTGTTACAATACCGTGTTATCTCTTTTACAAATCCTTTCATCCGAAAGGGCCTTATTACAAATATGTGGGTATCATTATTTAAATAAATAACAATAGAAGAGAAAATATTTGATCAAAGTTTATTAAGCAGGCCAATATCTGTCTTTTTTATTATAAATATCCACATCTAAAATAGTGGGAATATCAAAAGTACTCATGAACATGGTTTATTCCCCATACTTAATATTTTTTAAAGTAACTAAAGTTCTCATTCTGAAGTCGTCATTGCCTAGTCAGTGTGCCTATAATTCACCTACAGTTACCATAATCTTATAATTGAAAACTTTACCACGCTGTTTTAACTTTTAATTATTACTAACAGCTCAACCATGATTTAGATTATAGCCGGTTCCAAACTTAATCGGATCAAGGGATTTGAAACACTATACTTTACTACGACGGATTACGAGTATATCGGGAGTATGAAATTGAAAAATAAATTCAGACGCTCATTTTAAATATTCGCCTGAAGCTGGGACACACTACCTATATTACAACAAAGGTTAGTAAAATATTATAATTGGGCCCAGAATTAAAAGTTCCACTCTTAAAAAAAATGTTTTTTCTTCTTTGAAATATTCGCCTTGATTAGGAACACACTACCTATATTATACAAACGTTAGTGAAAAGGTAGACTGGCTTCAACCCATTCACGGCCTATTACTGTCTGCCCTTTTGAAGATCCCTAGGGCATACTACACCACGCTGCTCCAATGCGGATTGGTGAAGAGGTTAGTGACCAACCCAAGTAGCCAAGCATGTAAAAAAAGTAGACCTAGTATTAAAAGGGCCGCTCTTAAAAATATTGTTTTATTTTTGTTGGTTCCTTCTAACAGTTCTAGCAACACTGAAGTGATGTAACCCTACTCTTGGCAAATACACTAGACCTGCAGGTAAGCTGCCGCGCCGTTAGTTCCAGATATCACCGAACTTACATTTCAATGCTAAACGTAAAATGATCTCATTTATTCAAAGTCACTGTGACACGAAACGGGAGTGCATTTGAAAGCAATAACTCTAAGAAACCGCTTCCCGGTTTAATTTCGGTTGTTGACAACGCCGTGCCGCCGCGCCGCCATTGCAAGAGCAAATAGTTTGAGCACACATTAGACTGTTTCATTAGAATGCTTTATAACGCAAAAGAGATTATGCCGGGAAGCGTCGAGCGTTTTGGAAATGAATCAACATTTTGAAACTGAAAGGTTACTTCATTGTGTTTACTTACACACACCGCGGTTAGTTAACGTTTTTAAATGGAATTTTCCGTTTCGCTATTACATTTAGCGTGCTATAATTTATTAATTTTAGATATTTTTATGTTGTTGAGTTAAGTAATCTATTTAACAACGTGGTCACAGTTTGCAATAACTTTACACCAGCCTATTATTAATAATATACTAGTACGGGAACCTAATATTTTAGGCCCGACAGTACATCGGTGATCTAACCGGTGTCTTATGTCTATGATCGATAGCAACTGTTTTCCAGCAGATGGCTTATCTTTTGATAATATATAAAATATCAGATCGACTGCTTCTTGACCTAGATCTTTTGAATATTTTTAATAAAAACGTCAACATCGGTCTAATAGTGACTTTATTTTTTATGGAATAAATAATTTTTATCATTGATGCTTCATCCATCAAAAGGAATGAATCATCTTCTTCAGAAAACAGAAAAACAGACTTGATTTCATTGCATTGTATAGACATTAGTTTGGTTACACCCCTTTCCTCGCGTTGCTTTCCTCCTTCCCTTCGTTAACAAATATTATGGTCTACGACTTAAATCAGATAGACTGCATGCCTGCTACCTTTCATTAAGAAGGAACACTCTACTTCATAAAAACAACCAAAATTATAGATGGCTTATAAAGACGTGAT
Source organism: Thymelicus lineola (assembly GCA_963932265.1). Taxonomy (NCBI): domain Eukaryota; kingdom Metazoa; phylum Arthropoda; class Insecta; order Lepidoptera; family Hesperiidae; genus Thymelicus; species Thymelicus lineola. The sequence goes on from OZ010686.1 coordinate 18,659,657, forward strand.
TTGTTTCTTTCACTCTTACGAAAATTGATATGAATAAAACATTATAACAGTGCAATATCTAAAATAGGTTAATAAGGTTGTTACAGTATAATCGGTTCTTACATTTAATAAAACTGAAACGAGTTAAAGTAACACTAAAAGTCACGCGAACGTTAATTAACAGGAACAAAGTCTGAACCAAGTCTAGGACATCTACTTTACCTTAGAACCAAAGTTAATTGCTACCCCATCCCCTACTCTGCCACCCTTAAATGTCAACGTGTGTACTACCTTGCTGCAGTGCGACTGATAAAGCTACTGGTATATTATGATTTTGTAGTCAGCAAATCTATACTAATATTATAAAGTTGAATAGTTTGTTTGGTTGAGCGCGCTAATCTCGGGAACTACTGGTTCGAATTGTAAAATTCTTTTTTTGTTTGATATTCCATTTATCGAGGAAGGCGAGAAGGCTATACAGGGTGTCCCAGCGCGAAGTGACCGCCCGACGTCTATTGATTATGTGGACAAAACTATCGACAAAAACCATTAAAGAAAAGATCTTATCGGTTTGGTTTATTTTTTATTAGCTTTTTAATTTTTTTGTTAAAAAACCTGACTTGTTGCACTATTTTCAAAATTTTTTTTTTGTTTTTATATTTATTTTCATTCTGTTTGTTTTATTTACTAGCTGTTTTCATAGTTTATCTATTCGAGGTCTAAAATTTACCTAAAATTGGATAGGACATTTTTTACAAAGAAATTAAGTGAATTTTTTTTGCAAAAAATTACCCTTTTTTATTGAATTTCGCAAAAAAGTTGGAAAAATGCCCTATGAATATTATTATTTTATAATTTATTATTAAATAACATAATATTACCTACAAAATCTCATAAAAATGTTTGTAGTTATCTCAGTCATTGACCGAACTACAAACTCTTGAAGTATGCACCCCATCTTCGATAATAAGAAGAGTAGACTTTTAAAACCAGGCTAGTGGATCATTTAAGTGTCTTACAATCAAAAATACCTTTTGCCCTTTGATAGAGTAATTTTGTAGGTCAGGAAACAATAAAAACAAATGGAAATTTAAATCATTTATTTAAAAAAAAAACAGGAATTCATTCATAACGTTTTCGAAATGACCGCCATTGGCATTAATATAGGCTAAGGCTCAAAATTACATCCTTTGAGTGGTTCTTTGCACTTCCAAAAGGTTCGCTCCTATTTTTATAGCAGCAGCATCAATCCTCTGTTTCAATTGTTCTCTCGTAGCTATTGGCACAGCATACAGTTTTTGTTTAATGTGGCTCCAAAAATAATAATTAAGAGGCGTTAAATCAGGAGACCAAGAGAGAGAGGTGGTCCAGTAGCATGGTCCTCCAAGGTCTCAATTGAAACAAAGCATTGATGCTGATGCCACAAAAATAGGAGCGAACCTCTTGGAAGTGCAAAGAATCACTCAAAGGATGTCATTTTGAGCCTTAGCCTGTATTAATGCCAATGGCGGTCGTTTCGAAAACGTTATGAATGAATTACTGTTTTTTTTTTAAATTAATGATTTAAATTTCCATTTGTTTTTATTGTTTCCTGACCTATAAAATTACTCTATCAAAGGGCAAAAGTATTTTTGATTGTAAGATACTTAAATGATTCACTAGCCTGGTTTTAAAAGTCTCCTTTTCTTATTATCGAAGATAGGGTGCATACTTCAAGAGTTTGTAGTTCGGTAAATGACTAAGATAACTACAAACATTTTTATGAGATTTTGTTGGTAATATTATGTTATTTAATAATAAATTATAAAATAATAATATTCATAGGGCAATTTTCCAACTTTTTTGCGAAATTCAATAAAAAAGGGTAATTTTTTTCAAAAAATTTTTACTTAATTTCTTTGTAAAAAATATCCTATTCAATTTTAGGTAGATTTTAGACCTCGAATAGATAAACTATGAAAACAGCTAGTAAATAAAAAAAACAGAATGAAAATAAATGTAAAAACAAAAAAAATATTTTGAAAATAGTGCAACAAGTCAGGTTTTTTAACAAAAAAATTAAAAAGCTAATAAAAAATAAACCAAACCGATAAGACCTTTACTTTAATGGTTTTTGTCGATAGTTTTGTCCACATAATCAATAGACGTCGGGCGGTCACTTCGCGCTGGGACACCCTGTATATAATAACATCATATATTATAGGAGTTAGTTTTTTCCACAAATTAACGTGGGTGAAACCGCGAAGCACAGCTAGTGTAATATAATATTAACTGAAACAAAAAAAGCAGGTGAATTAAGATTTCAATAGTTCCATATAGCTACAGTCATAGTCACTGACTAATCGTGTTATCAAGTGTGACCTAATATACATTTTTAAAATAAATAGCCAATAAACGACCAGACGATCCACCTCGTGGTTAGTTATATTACAGAATTAATAAAGACAAATATATTTTTAATATTCACAAAAAAGCAAAAAAGAAGCGTTGTAAACAGTCACTGCCGCCCATATACATACGTACCCAATAAGGTTTATAGTAATCTGAAGAGCACGCTTCGAAGACGTACCTGAAGAGTGAAGATGGACACGTGACTTTGAATGAATAATTTCGAACAATAATAGGCCTGATTGACCTGACGAGTCGACCTTAAGACTTGAAGCTACTTGAGTCGGTGTGCAACTTCGACCAGTGATATGATTCAGATTCATATTTAAGAATAGTGAGAAGTTAAAATATCGTAACCTACTGTATGATGCGACAAGAGCCTTTCCACTGCTTATTAAAGTCATGAACTTATTCCCCGCTATGTCTCTATGAATAACTTCCCAACTTCTAAGTAACGTCAAATTATTATTTCGTGTTTTTGACAAGTTTAAAAGACATTATTATATTTGCTTCTGTAATCTGCTACAGTTTGTGTATATTAGTTGGTAATTAATTATGTTTTGCTTACCTGAGATTAACAAATTAATATGATTTATGTTTGACATTATTATAGTTACCTGTAATATTGATCATATTGGTTGCATGTTATGTAATTTGTGTAATAGGTTTATACCGTTATATTTAATTGAATAGTAAACTAATAGTATGTATATATCGTATGATCCTAGCTCAGGTAGCCCACCGGTGGAGTACGAGCTTGAGTCACCTCTCACAAAACTATTGAACTCTCTAGATCGTGTCACGTTGCTTAGCAAATTGTTACCATCAACAAAATGACCAAAATTATCTAATTACACTACCTTTAGAAAAGGAAAATCACTCATAAATTATCTCTGTTATTTTTCAGTCAATCATCTCAAAATACAACAAAGAAGAAAGAAGTCACGCTGGAAAAGTACATTCCGTATTTTGTATTCTAAATTTGCATTCATTGTTTTAATTAGTGAATTAAAGCAATGGATACAAATTTAGACACAAACATCACGTAATTGAAGAGCAAAATGTTTCTGCATTATATTCTACTACAAGAATTACCCGAGCAGAGATAATTGGGATAGGACAAAGCAACCACTCAAAACAGGAGTATACTAATGACCAGTTTGAACATACCTTTTGCTGAAACGTGCGCTCTACGCTGGATGGATCAAGATTAGCTGGTGGGTTCCATAATGAGGACCAGTTAAACTGAACTCTCGCCACGAAGCACGCGCAAGGATATATGGATCAGCGCTATTGGTAACGGTAGTTGACAGATTGCTTATTGATACTGTCACCATGATGGAACTGTTGAAATTATAATGAGTAGGGTAGGTACTGTTGTGAAGGTATTTCTTTAATGTACTTACCTAATTTGACAGTTATCAGACATCAGATATTAATTTGAAGGTATTATATAGTCATACAAGTCCTTATCTAGCCTTGGGTGATACTAACATATACATTATGATTTTATTTATGTAAATACAAGACAACATAGCAAACGCCCATTACTCAGTAACTAAACTCACCGACTCCTTCTTCTGATCAAGAATCAGGCTCATTATAATATGATAAATTATTTAATTTATAAACTTAATATACTTGCAGCAACTTTCTATGATCAAAAATGTGGAAAACCAGATAAAATTCCCGAATAAACTGATTGTGCTCTCAAATGAGAAACCATTTTTGTTTAGGAAATATCCCTTAACTGTGTCATGAAAGATTTACCCTTTTGCATTAAAGACACAATTTACTTGTTTACTGCGAGGTGTGATAAAAACTAAACAAAAAGAAAATGTGTGCAATTCACACGTGGTAGAAGTGAAACTTTCCAAAATTTTGGTTTCAAGATAATAAGATGAAAAAGCAATAAATCGAATCTTAAAGCAATAAATCGAAGCGCCATCTATGAATACAACTTAGCACTTTTTAAAAATCTATCTAGCAATAAAACGAATGTTCTATCTTATTCCTCGCGCCATCTATGAATACAACTTAGCATTTTTACTGTCTGTATAATCGGCCGGTCGATCGACAGAATGAAAGAATAAAATTCTTATTTTTTGTTGATAAATTCTTTGAAAATATTTAAAAATATTTAAAAACAGTATAAAAATAAAACTAAAAAAAAATACTGAGAGACGCGAACCTGCGCATCAGGTATTGTGTATCTACGTCCTGACCATTGAGCTACGGACAAGTTAAATTGAAAGTCGAAATTAGCGGTTATATTATCTTACCTGTCGTTGCATCCGGTTTTAAATCACTAACGATTCTAAAGAAGTTTCACTTCAAAAGTTTTTAACCGACTCTAAAACAAGTTATTAGTTACAAAAATTTACCAAGTGTGAGTCGTGATCGCGATCAATTTACAAACTGCAAACAAGTAAAAACAATTTTTTGTGATGTAATTAAAAATATTGTAAGAGCATAATAAAATTATCCCATGAGATTGACAAAAAACTTACCTATTATCCTAAACTTACAAATGCATCGTTTAGTACCTACGTCATATTAAATACCTTATTGCTCTATCACATTTCAATTTGAAACAGTGAGTTGTAAACTATGCAAAATCGCGTCAAAGGTTAACTCCAGCAACTAGTTAACAGTCCCAAACTATTTGGACTCTGACTGAATAGATTCTAAATTCATACTAGCTCTACGGATGACACAACAACCGACATTCCCTTTAACGAACTTTTACAGAACGAGTTGGCAAAACTGTCAGCTATTATATTATTTAAAATTAGAGCAAAAACTCTTTGAAATAAAACACTGGAGAAAATGGTTTTAGAAAAGATTTTTTTAGGTGTCATGATATTTTGTCACGTACGGTAGATTTAAGGTTTGAAGTACTCATCATAACAATCAAATAGTCCAAAGTTAGAGAGATAGTATTGAATAACATAGATAATACATATGTACATGAGAGGGACTTATTCATTCTTCGAGTCAAAACCAACACCCCTTAGAACACATGCGGCCTATACCACCCAATTTAATCCCGATGATACTCATAAATAATGTAAGGGTTCGTTACCTGCCTAGAATCTCACGTGATATTATGTTTGTACTCAATAACATTGTGGGTAAAAATTGGTTATATTAGTTTCAGTTACAGTCACCCAGCAATAATTGTTGGTTTCAGCCCATTAACTGCCTCTACTCCTGAGGAGGCCTCAAGGCATTAGGCGGTCCATCTATTTCCCATAAAAAATCGTCTGCCAAGCCAGCTCGTTATTATAAATTATAGCATTAATTTTCGTATCAACTCGTAATAAGCCAAAGTTCCCCAGCGGGCGGAGTGAGCGAGTTCTTAACTGGTAAACAGAATACAAATTGTACAGTCATTAAACTGACTACATTAATCACACCACGAACTTGCGAACATGCGTAATACGGCTTCGGTTATTGTTCCTGGAGGGATCAGTCATCCTAAACAGGCATTAATTTTAACGACTTCAGCCTTCAGCGTACCTGAAACTTTACCAAGGACAGTAGAAAATGTTTAATGTATACATATGTTTAGAAAGAAAAATATTAAATTGCTGGTAGTCTAGTTTTAAGCCTAAAATACTTAGAAAAAAGAAAAAAACATTTTTCCATAAAAAGGGGCACCGAGGTTTTCTCTTGACATATTTATTATAGACCATTGCAATTACATAAAATATCTTACATAGACGCTTAATACCCTCGCATAATTATTCCAAATAAAATAGTGAAATAAATATTAATTAAATATCAATTTCAATTTCAATGAAAGTTCACTCGACTAGTTACGCTCTATTCGCTTCTTGAATTGACCGTTCGGACGAGCGTTTGTGAACAGGTAGAATGTATGCTATACCTATTTACCTGTCAAAGCCCCTAGAATTAATTACACTGTGTAATTTTCTACGTACAAAATCTCATCACATCTTGACTATGAAGTTTACTATGCATGATCCGTCACTACCGTTTATTTGAATTTTAAAATAATAAATAATAATAATAATAACGTTTCACACTCACAGCCCCACACTAGGATTCCCTGTGTCGTGGGTGCCATGGACAACATACAAGACAAGGACAAAATGAAATTGTTGTGTGATATTACCGTGTATACGAATACATCGATATACTAATGACAATAACGAGAAATACATTATTACGCACAGTATAATTATCTTCCAAAATAAGACGAAATAGGTACCTAGTAGTTACGAAACGAGCTCTACGCAGTGTATGGAATTTTTTTTTATTAAGATATACTGAGAAGTATTTCGCCATTTCTTTACCTCAATGATAGAGCACTTTTACAAAACGGCAAGTGAATAATAAACGACACAATACCTAAATGATTAAATGATTCATAACTTCGAATTTCACTTTGAGTTAAAACACTATTTTAGTTATCAAATCCACTTAATATTTCAGTGTTCAGAGCTAAATGAATACAAATTAATTGCATCAGATTGTATCAGAAGTAAGTTGCCAACAGAATAATAAATGTAAGACGAGTCGAAGCAACTTGCTCGGACCTTAAAGACAAACTAAAGCCAATAGCATTGAAAGCTCCCGGAAACTTGGAACTACGTTCTGACAAATTGTAAAGGATTAAACTTGTATTAAGCTCTATTTGTAGAAAGCTTTGAGGATGAAACGGAAAAGGAGCTACAGTTGCTTGCATTTGTCGATGACTTTATTAATAACTTTAGTACTGTTGCATAAAGTCTATACCAATAACAAAACTGTATCCGGACTCGATCTGCGCATTAAATATAATACTTTTATCTGTGTATTAAGTAACTTTATCCAAAGAAACCTAAGATTATTATTGACACAAACAAGTGAGATAGAAGGAGACAGTGATACTTCCGCAGAGATTATACGGGTTATTTTTTATTTTTAGTTTTTTCCGCAGTCGGGTTTTGTTACCACGAAAAAAAAGAAAAATGGAACTCTTATAGGATCACTCGAGTGTCTGGGCGACCGCCCTTCACAGCCAATTTTCTCCGAAACTACTGGAGTTGAAATTTGGTACTCATGTGTATTTTTGTGACTCAAAAACAAAAGTATAAAGAAAACAAATGAATTTTCATAACAAAAATTTACGAAAACGAAATTAAAAAACTGAATGTCAAATTAAAGGGCTGATTGTAAGGATTTCAAATATATTTTTGGTATAGCTCTACTAATTATTCTAGAAAGAACGAAAATTTAAGACGAAAATTGACAATTCCTTCCGCTTTATCTCAGAAACTACCGAGGCTAAAATTAAAACAAATACGGAAAATAGTTCTTTACTTATATATTACAGAAAGCCTATAAGAAGTGTATGGTACCATAAAAAAGGGTAAAAATTAATAAAAAAATAACGGTAAATATCAACCTTCCTCAATCAACCCTCTCCAAGCGAGTTTAACTCGTACTTGTCAAATTTATTTTTTAATTATTCTCTCTTTCTTGGCTAGCAACGCATCAGTGATGCTTTTGGTGTTGCTGATGTCCATGGGCGACGATAGTCACTTACTATTAGGTGGGTCCTTAGCTCGTTTTCTGGCTATTTCCATGAAAAAAATCTTATCTTAAAATTGTGACGATTGAAGTGGTCAAAATTGTAACAGTAAAGGATGCGAAAGCGGTCGGCCACTGCTGAACATAAAAGAGTAAACCAGATAATTTTTATCTTCATAAGCCCTTTAGCCTGTCGAAAGCGATGCGATGTTACTAACAAGGAACATAGGTATGTTTGAACACCAATGACTTGAGTCCGAGATGCAAGTTCACATCACCAGTTGATAATGATGATATATGATGGATTAAATGCAATGCCATATCAACTTACCTAAGATATTACTAATTCTGTCGTACAGTAGTACTTGCTTCTATTGTTTCAGTAAGAATTTTGCAGCTTTTGTTGTTTGCGCATTTAAATAAGCTTCCACCTCGATAAAGTAATACATTTGAGTCATTTCACAACACAATCAACAGGCCCTAAAATACAAACTGAGCATCGGGTTCGCCGTTCAAAGTTGCCGCCAACTTGAGGAAGTATCGCCCAAATTACATTGTTACAAATTATATAGAATTAAACTTCTACTGAGGAGTAATTTTTCTCGTGATAAACCAATACAAGAAGTATAAAGTATCACTACGTAAAGTCCACGATATTTATCGCAGTATATAGAGTAATATATAAACTGTCGAGCCATAGAATGAATCCAAGTCTGAAAGAGTAATGGGATTTACATTAACGTCAACACAAATGTTCGTATTTCGTAGTAAAACAAAATGTGCAGTGCATGTGAAAATACGCGTAACGGACTCAAATATATATTTAATGATTTGCAAATGAATCGTTTAACTGACTCGATAATAAATCCATTAAAACCACCTTCCCTGAAATCAAAAGCGATTGAGAAAAAAACAAAAGGATCATCCATGAACAAAATTAAAAATAAAGGTTTATTATTATAAAATAAATAATCAATAATAAAGTACGGAACCACATTGTTTGTTCGACTTGGAATTCACATTAGCCTATTGTATTTATTACAAACAAAAGCAAATTAACTGTGGGTTATATTTCCTAGTCTTGGCTCACTTCGCAGCCTATCCATTAAAATAACACACTTGTGGTTGGTATGAGATACCTTCTATAAATCCATGCACATCAATCCATCGTGGAATCGTGCTTCTATTCAAATGAAATGGGGATAAAAAATAAAAAATACCCTATTTCCGGGAGAAAGGGGTTAAATGTCAGGGGCTGCCTGGAGGCGTGTCTATAATAAGTATTACCTCACGTACATAAACACAAACAAAGGTACGTTTGCATAAATCAATAATGGCGGAGCGCGTGGGTAATCCATTGAAAATAATAATCTGCCCTCGAGTCAATTTGCCTATCTGATGATGATAACACTCATAGATGTAATAATAATATTATTATGGGATACTGGCATTTGTGATTCAGGGATCGATCGATGGATGGAACCACTACGAGTATAACTGTAGTAGTGGTAATAGTGAAGTGCCATAATAAGCATTTTAAATTAACGGGTAGCTATGATTTTTTGTATTTTATATATAGCTGTTTCGTAATAAAATATATATATGTAATAATATATAAATAATGTAATAGTCACAGCGTGAGAGGTGAGAGAGGTGTAAGGGAAGAAACTACGGGTATCACGTGACATATTTTTTTCGAATGTAAGTCTTTACTGTTAAAAGTAGCAACTAAAATGAACCTGTAGCCCAATTGATAACAGTAAGCTATGTATATTATAACATGTATATTATAATGTATATTATATACTCGCGATTGGTGTCTATTTCTTTATGTCCATGGCACTCGCATAGTCGCAACACAAAAATTGAACGCGTAGATCAATTTACATACATTTGAGAGACAAGACTTCAGACGTAACGTACTAAGCTTTGCCAACTATATCGTAGCTTTAACAGTTCTCATTAGGCGTTCACAGCTTAGCGAGGTGCTATGTTAAGTTAATACACAAGGATAAACTAGATATTAATTATTTTCTCAACAGAGTTGCAAACTAAGGACACGACGTGTCTTCAGCGAAGTTACATGTACAGTCGGCAAAAGAATTAAGTATGCAGGATATGAAACAAAAACGTACCGTAATATTTAATACATATTACAGAATATTTGTGTTAAATCATACCTTGCTTATATAAGTAGCATTTTACGTTGATTATTATAACACAAATATTCTTTAATATTAACCATTACCGAATATTTTTGTTACATGCCCTGCACACCTAATTCTTTTGCCGACTGTACCATCCAACTGTACTGTATCTGCCAAATTTGTCACGCTGCAGACTCGCGTCTCGTAAACAACACATTACAACGAGTTTATGGGGCTTGTCACGAAACTATCTACTGAATTATGGAGTCACGCAAATTTCGCTTTATTGCAATATGTAAACTGTGCTGCTGTCATAAAATATTTATTCGTAGGATAGCTTTTTAATTCACCTTAAGCAATATAAATTACATCAAATCACGCAATGATTGGCAAATGAAATGTTGACTTACTTGTAGCGCAATCAGCCGCATGTCTTATTCTAACTGTGGATTATGATCTCTCTATGTACTATTATCTATGTATGAAAAAGCAATATATATATGTCGCGGATAAATGGTCCAGAAAATAATAGTCTGGGCGTTTTCATCATTTTACTCAGAAACCCATTGAAACTCATGTTTTACACTCGCTACTAATTTAGTACAATTACTACCGACACACATGGCTTTGAACAGATTACTATATCGCTCGAATAACATAACCAATCGCTAATGGAACGCGGTGAAGTCGGATTACATCGCGGTGCGGCATTCAGGGTAACCAACCATAATTCACACGTCGCATTGCACACTCACAGCCATCCCAGCTCCACAACTTGACCGCGCCTCCCGCGCTTACCAAAACCCGCGTGATCAATCCGCCAATCGCTGGCACCATGACCTATCTCATCAGAAGCGAACCATCACAGCCGCGTGAGTGCTACTCTTCGCAAAGGGTATGACTGTGGATAGAAAACAGTCCACGTGCACCGAATACACCCAAGCTAGTTCCGGCTTGACTTTCCATTTTATGATTTGAAATTACTGATTTCCGACATATACATACATTTGGAATTATTTATCTCATTCTTCTTGGCAATTACAGGTGCAATATATAAGATGAGAGTATTTATTCTTGCTTATTTTGAATGTCTCACGAGCAATATATTAACTGACTTCGTTCTACAAAAATAATAAAGGTAAAAAATATTATTCGACCACGCTTGAAGGATGGCCATCGATATTCTCATCGTAAGTTTATCAATCAGTGTAGTGATCATTTTAGCGCGTTTCATTGAACACTTAATCGGATGCCGCTGGGTATTTTTTTAATTCAACTCAGGGCGGGCATCGGAACAGCCAATCAATCACGGCTGACATAATGACGTCATCCATTATCAATTATTGACAGTACGGGGATGGGATGCCGGCGATTTTCCAAGTATTATGCCTTGTCCGCAGGGCTGTCGATGGCATTGTGTAGGCTTTGGAGAGAAGTTCCTTAACGCGGGTTGAGCAAAGAGTTAACTAGCACAAAGCGTGGGTATATGTGTCTGGAAAACGTTATGTAACGGAAAAGGTTTATGCGCCCTCTACATCCTACTTTACTTCTCTCACACTCAAATTAATTTACTTATTATTACAATTTATTTATCAAATGCTGCCTTATATTTCAACTTTTCAAATTATTATTTTTTTATTTTCACAATAAAAAGAAATGCTTATCGAATAATATTTGCAGTTGAAGTAATTAAATGAAAATCATTCGGAGTTGAAGACAATGTAAAAAAAATCTTTATTTTTTGAAGTGAAACTTCTTTAGAATCGTTGTGATTTCAAACCGGATGCAACGGAAAAAACGACAGGTAAGAGACACAAATACAAAAATGTGTAGGATGAAGCCAGGAAAGAATGAGACAGAAATATTCGTCAGTTAAAATAAATAAAAATGACTTCGCTATAATAAAAATGCTAAGTTGTATTCATAGATGGCGCGAGGAATAAGATAGAAGATTCGTTTTATTGCTAGATAGATGGCGCTAGCTGCTCATTTTACTCTTCATATTATGTTAAGAGATGGCGTTATTTACCACTGTTTTCTTTTTCTTAAGTTCGTGGTTATCTTTTAAAAAGTGCTAAGTTGTATTCATAGATGGCGCTAGGAACAAGGTAGAAGATTCGATTTATTGCTTTTTCATCTCATTATCTTGAAACCAAAATTTTGGAAAGTTTCACTTCTACCACGTGTGAATTGCACACATTTTAATTTTTTTATTCTTCGAGTTAGTAAAAATATATATATAAAGTATGACAACCCTAACCTCCGTCCCGGCTCAGCGCACTGGGCCACACGATTGATCATACTAACTAGCTCACTACATTATTATGATATAACTTTTCCTACAATGCTCCCTTCTAATGGAACCTTCGCGAGAGCTTATTTTGTTTAATGCCAAGAGTACGTTCAGATAGCGACTTCATCGCAGTCCAGTTTATTGCGGCGACACATTATGATGTAACAGTTCATTTTTTTTAATTGAAGAACAATGAAAACTATCGCCCCAACTCAGAGTCACTAACGATTACTTTAATCGCGCCTTAACAAATAATCACCATTCAAATTCTGTACTAAAGAGCGATTAAGTAAACATTAGTGACTCTGAGTTGGGACGTAAGTAATCCTTGATTGTGTGTGCGTAGATAACAAATTAATTTGAAAATGCATGCAGTTCCACAAAACTTGTATTCGAATAATTGTAATTAAATATGCACTGACAAAATAATTTAAAAAAGATGATGCCACCTCATAATCACAACCCAAGTCTGTTTGCCAGAGCCCATTCAGTCTGCAAATCATATTCCATAATCATCAAATTACCTTAATAAATTTTACTTTACTAATTAGTTTTCTCACAATATTTTATGCTCGTAAATACGCTTGTACAGATCAATCTTGATAAGGACAAAGCATCTTACCCTGAGTACCGTATTAACACCTCACGCAGTAAAGTTGTGGTGCACGAGAGCAAAAATAACAATGTAAGAAAACGACTATTTTGATATTTTCGTTGTGCAACATTTCAAACTAAACTAAAAGTTAACGTTATAGGAATAACAGAGCATATTCCGTTCATTTTATTAACTTCAGAAAATTTCAGACCGAGCTCACCTGCATTAGTAAACTCGGGGCGCTAACGAGACAGTTTACGTCCCATTTCTAGTGTTATCCAGTTTTATCCGGTGCAAACCGGCCCAGGGCGGTGTTTAGCACCTCATTCCGGTGGAACAAGCCGCCACGCCCGCCACGCCCGCTCGTTACGTATGACCACTGTGATTCGGTTGCTCGACGATTCTCTAAACTTCCTAAAGTTAGCCCGATGTGTAGACGTGTTGGACGTGCCGCGCTGAGACAGCTCCACTGTTTTGGATTTAGTGGCATTTGCATTTTATGTCATCCTACGTTGAACCGTACTCTGGCAGCGTTGCTTTAGCACATTCTTATAGTAACACAGTTTTAATGATACAATCTATATTTACTAAACAATAGATTGATAGATGCAACATTTAGCGCTGTAAAGAATTGAAATACACACTCACTCCCCATTTCCGCATTTGACTTGTGGTAAGGCTTGGTGGTAAAACTTCATATAAGGATTGCGTTATTAATATTGTCTTTATGTTATTAATACTGGTAACATTATCGTCCTGTAGCTTGTCTAGAGACAATTACCTTCTTGGACGAGTCATCCGCTAAAGGTATCGTCGTGTTCCCGCTTAGGAACCAGTTTTTACATTCTCTCTCTCTCTCTCATCTTTCCTGGTCGGTTTATAGATGATGCCTTTGGTGTCGTTGATGTTCAATGGTGACAACGACTCATCATCAGGTGGAACGTCAGTTTATCAGCTAGCTACATAAAAGAAATTCTAGAGCACACACTGATCCAGCACAAAAATATCTGCCTTCGCCAGGAACTGAACACGAGGCTCTTACTAAGGCGTGTAAACTTTCAGGTTCAGTGCAACAATGTCGAAGATCGTATCGCGGTCTGAAGAGGTGGAAGTATTTTTGAATTAAAACGTATACTTTTTATTATAAGGTTATTATAATTTTAACCAAATCTGGAAATGTTATGTGAACATCAAAACGAGGTTCCAGTTTAAACCGGGGCTGCTTACCGGAACCGCGATTCAATAACTGAATATAACGCCAAAATTGGATTTAATTAATGTCCATGAATAAAGCTTGAGTGTTTGTTATTTCGTTCGATTGACCTATAAATGGTTATAAATATTTATGTATCAGCCGTTGGCTGGCTGTCAAACCGCAGACATCTTCAGTAGTCTATTATAGGTATATCTACTTCACTTAGTACCGTAATGTAAACTTTTCATAACAATTACTAGTCTACTAAAAAATTATTTTACTACTCGTCCAAAATATCTGTGGACCTGGCTCAATGACGTCATGCAAACTGGAGAGATAGTAAAGAAGATCGAGATGTAAAGATTAAAAATATTATTTTGATATGTGTGTATCTTCTTTTTTGCACTTTTATACAACTTTTAGATCAGTCTGTACTTTATAGGGTTCCGTACCCAATCGGTGTCAACGGGACCCTATTGCTAAGCCCCGGCTGTCCGTCCAACCGTCTGTCTGCAAGCTGTGTCTTATGAACCGTAATAGGTAGACAGTAGAAATTTTCACAGAGTGTATATTTCTATTGCCGCTGTAACAACAAATAACAAAAATAAAATAAAAAATAAAAAAATGAAAGAGCCGTGTTTTTTTCATTTTCAAAGAATTGGATTGCTTTGAGCACTAAATTCCGCTCTGCACTATGTATCTTCCTACCAATCTTACAACACTAAATAATAATAAACAACAAGAAACAATAAACAACAAGAAACAATAAACAATAATGCGATTACGAAGCAAGAATAATACACGTGTATCGGCGCTTGCTTTGCAAACGGTACTGGATAGGCGAAAACAGGGTGAGGTCCGAGGAAGCGGGAGCGGCATCGAATTCCAGCGAGGTCCACAGATATTTCGGACGAGTTATACATTCAAAAAATATCTTCCTAATTGGTTGAAAATTGACGGATTTCTGAGATAACAAACATTTTTATATTTTAACAACCTAATTGAGAACCGAATTTCATTACAACATCGGAGTGCCTAAAATAATACCTCATTATCTTCTCGGCTTCTTCCGCTAGACAAAAAAGGCTTGACATTACGAGGATGTCGAAATATAAAAGCTGTGTCATCTAATTAAAAAGTAGGTAAATATCAACCCTTCTGGCCGAACTGGAATTGTGAAGCTGTCGACATCAAGACAATGTCATTCTAAACTTTTAACGACAGTTGCCAAACTCGCAACATGTTTAACGATGCTGCATTCACATACCGTCACCACGTCGAAAAGCGGCCACGCGCAGTAATTTGGTGAGTTCTAACGAGTTTCGACGAGTCTCGACAAGTTTCGGGAGCGCGAGTTCAAACGCAACCGCGCGTAACGCATCCCGATGCAAGTTCAGCTTGAGATTTGTAAACATGTTTTGCAAACAATAAATATTGCAAGGAATATAACAAGTTACAGAAAACCCGGATCGCGAACTGTTTACTGTAGCGTGATATTAATGTTTACTCAGTTTAATAGGATTCTTAAAAGTCGGATCCTTTAAGAAAATCCGTACATTGTATAAAAGTTGAACTCAGTGGAACTGGAATCATAGTTAACTGTTAATGAATAAATTAATTAAATAATACAGAAGTTTCATGCTACGACAGAACTTATTCGTTTTGGTTTAATCTGGTAAAACTTAAAAATATTTTATTTAAATAATGAAATTAGTGTAGTGGTTAATGACGTGGAACAACCTAACTCCACTGAACTAAATTACTAAACTTGCTTCGGTGAAGGAAAACATCGTGAAGAAACCTGCACACCGGAGAGTATTCCATAAAGTTCTCAAAGGTGTGTAAAGTCTACCAATTGGTCAGCGTGGTAGACTATGGCCTGTACCCCCTCTCATTGTGAGAGGAGACCCCGAGCCCAGCAGTGGGACAATTACGGGTTGTTTCTTTACTTTACTAAACCTATACGAACATTCATTCTTCTTTTTATTTGATTGAACTCGTAAGTTAATAATCAGTTCTTCGTTGAACCCATCACTAGGAAACCAGCGCACTTTTCTACGCGTTATATGATCGCAATAGCTGGCTGAAAGGCTTTTATGTCAGTAGAATATGTGGAGTGCCCCCCGCATGAGTTTATCCCAATTAGCGTTGTCTCTCCATGACCGTGGTCTATGTCGATCTATGTCGAAATACTGGTATAAAAGGTACCTGTTCCGTTCAAAATGTTTAGTGTTCGCTATACAATTAAATATAATAATATTTTAAATCATAATACAAACTCTACACAAAGCACTCAAAGACGTGTGAATTTTGCCTCTGTGATTTTGCCAAAGGTTTTCTGGCTTAGCTTTAACCTCTGTCTTCAAAACTGCACCGGTTCACGACTCACGTGGCATTCGTGATGATTTAAGATTCACATCACCGCACATAAATACAATACGAGTCGAGTGCTCGTAACTTGGCGAAACTTCCCAAATTCGGAGGTGACTCCCGACGTCCCGACCTCGCGCAGATGCGTTTACGTGAATGCAATCTCGTTAAACGTGTGCAAAGTTTGACAACTACTCGTGGGAACTATAGCTACGAGTAAGTCGTCGTCGGTGCTGACTGCGCACTGAGCTGTGTTTGAGCCGGGCGCCGGCTTAGTTTTTTTTATATCTTATAAGGTACTCTTGACTACTATCCCACCTGATGGTAAGTGTTTGTCCACTGAGTGTTTCAAGATATATGCGCCCATAAAATAATCATTATTTTTTTGACCAACGAATGTTACTCACACCGATGTAAGGCAACAGATATTTTATGGCGAAGTTACCAGGATGATATGAGTTTTGAGAAGGATAACAGAACAGCATTTTTAATTGATAGTTATTTTGCGTATCTGCAGTATCTATCTTCATATTAATATATTCTAATGATTAGCCGACATGTTGGTAATTTGATTCTACCATTGCACTTATTATATACGTAATATTATACAAACATATAACAGATCATGTCACAATGAATTTGGCATCCTAGCAACAATGTTCATTTAACCCTTCGTTGCGTGACAATGGGCGGGTTTAGGGCTCGCATTGGGCCCACTGTACCTATTTGTGGTCATGGTGAATGGGAGATGAATTATTGTGTTATGTAAATATGTGAGTAAGGGTATATTAAAGATGTAAGATACAAATTTGCATACCTATTACATAGAATGGATACCTATTACTCGTATTTAATGAGAATGATTATAATACTTGCATTATAGTACGTGCTTCAATTCTCATATCTGATATGTTACCTTAGGTTTAAAGGTTGTTTGTGAAAAAGAAGTCATCTTCTGGGGTAAGGAATTGCTGAATCTGTGAATGAAATTTTTTGTAATAAAAATATTTTTGATAATGACGGAATGTCCGTTATTCCGTTCGTTAGTCCGTTAGTCTGTTTGATATATTAAAACTTATTTATTGTTTATAGCTTTGAAAACACTGGAACTATTATTTACAATTTCAGATTCCTGCACTTTTATTGAATTGATTATCAAAATCTTTTTGTGTTTACAATTTAAGATTTAAAGATTTTATTGAAGAATAGGAAATCGCCCTCGCTTCACTTCGGGAAAAATAGCAAATTAAAATATAATATAGCCTATATCACCCGGGGATAGTGTAGCTTCCCAACAGTGAAAGAATTTTTCAAATCGGTTCGGTAGTTTCGGAGCCTATTCAATGCAAACAATCAAATCTTTCCTCTTTATAATATTAGTATAGATAGTATAGATAAAAACACATGTTCACAATTGAATTTGTTCGTAAACAAACTGCTGTAGTTCCAGACTTACAGTACATCATGTCTGTTATTAAATCTGATCAATGGTTGTCGTATGAATTATTTATTTGTCAATTGGAATTACGGACTGTTATTAATATGACAAACTGTTATATATTAGTCAGACCTATGGAAAAATATTTAAGTTTAATTTAGACCGTGAATCTCTCATCGAGCTAATATCATAGAAACACGGCCTGTGTGTCTATGTGCTTATAATCTAGACACATCCAGGTAAACATGTGTGGTTTAGTTGCAAAAAGTTATAAAAAGCCTATTCGGAGCCAGAAGTTTGCCCGTTCTTCATTTTTCCCACAACCGCGCCGAGTGGCGGCTGAAGTTTTAATGGATGGTAGATATCGCTGTAAACTTGAGAGTCATTGCCTCCGTATTAAGTTTTATCCCGATGTAGGCTTTTACGCGAAATACGGTAAAGCCCCAGTAAAAATGCCGGGGAATTTGTAATATAGTTCAGAATGATTTTGCAACGCAGGGTAATTGAAGTTTTGTAATCATATTAATAGTAGGCTTTTGGTACACGTTATGTTACGTTCAGGACTTCTAGAGTTCTATTATACATATATTGTTATGCGGCCAAAGAAGTAAATTAACAAAAATGAGTTTGTTGTGCTGCTGTTTTGTAACTCGTAATACCTTAAACTCGTAAAACCTATTGTAAATAAGGGGAAAAGGAGCTTAATCCTGTAATTTTAAAGTTGCCATACACATTTAAAAGCTCTTCTACGAGTGAAGGAAATTAATATGCATTTTGATCCATGAATTAATATGTTAAGACTCTTCATATAAATTTTACAACCTGTAAAGAGAAAAAGGATGCCTATATTTCTATCGATACATCCTATTACTCAACTCACTGTTTTAAATGATTGATAACTGAAATATTATTTAAGTATTCACTGCGTTGCAACAAACATTTTTATATTACAAAGTTGAATAATTTATTTATTTATTTATTTATTTAAAACTTTATTATACCTTTAATCAAAATGGTACAAAAGGTGGGCTTAGTGCTAGAAGCATTCTCTGCCAGCCGACCTTTGGGAAAACAGATACATCTAAAAGCTGAACGCACATATATCCGCATCGTCCGCAGCGGACGCTCCGTATGCGGATACCCTCGCACATATGTCCGGATTCACCGTACGGATTTTTCAGTATTGCCAACAATTTTTACAGTTTTTTCCAACCTCTAGTGAAAAATGGTGCGATGTCATTCGTTTATTCCCACTCGTCTTGTTGAGTAGTCCTGTTGACAATACTAGTAGGAAAAAATCCCAATAGTTCTGTGTCAATTTATTTCCGTGTATAGGTATAATTTAGGTATTGTGTACTAAGATACAGGCTAAGGCTTAGTTTAGACACCAGATCTCCTACAGATTACTTAGCACTTACATAAATATCTTTTCCTTTTATTCATATTTTAAAATGTTACCTGAATGTAATTTGAGGATGGGATGAAATAAAGATTTTTGTATTGTATTGTATTGTATAGTTTGCTATCAATCGTCAAGTATTGGCCATTAAATGTATATTATTTCATAGTTTTCATAAACTTCATAATAATATATTCCTTTATTCAACTGACAGTTGTCAGACTCAGATTCTCAGATTGCAAAAGCATAATATTAAGACTGATGCAGCTATGGAAAAAACTGTTATAATAGCGTGCGCATTGGAAGAGGAAGAAGAAAATGAAATTCGAAAAAAAAGAAGATTCTGGGCTCATGACATCAATTTGAAAAGGCAGTTAGTTGAACGGCAAATACTATACGTTATTTCCCGGCTTGGTGGATGATGATCAATGAACCTAGATAATTGAAAACTTTAATTTGTAACTTTAATTTGAGGGAAATTAAAATACATAATACTCATTATTTCTTTTTCGTTTTCGACTTTGTCTCATATTTCAATAACGTAGTTATCGCAGTTTGAGGAACACCATTCGGAATCTCGAGTGTCCGAAAACAATTATATGTAGGCATAAATACGAAGGCGACATCTCCTCACAGGATTCGTTTACTATGAAACGTTTCTCCTAATGCGTTGTCAAAAGCATCGTGGCATGGCAACACTATCGGTATTTCGGATACCTTGCGCATTTTCAGAAATCCGTACGGACGATGCGGATGACAGATGCGTCGGTATATGTCATCCGCACCGTCCGTACGGATTTCTGAAAATGCGGAAGGTATCCGAAATACCGATAGTGTTGCCATGCCACGATGCTTTTGACAACGCATTAGGAGAAACGTTTCATAGTAAACGAATCCTGTGAGGAGATCTCGCCTTCGTGTTTATACCTATACATCATTGTTTTCGGACATTCGATATTCCGAATGGTGTTCCTCAAACTGCGATAACTAACTACGTTATTGAAATATGAGACAAAGTCGAAAACTAATAAAAAATAATAAGGACCGTGTGTGTGTGTGGAAATTAAATTTCCCTCAAATTCAAGTTACAAATTAAAGTTTTCAATTATCTAGGTTCATTGACCATCATCCACCAAGCCGGGAAATAACGTATAGAATTTGCCGTTCAACTTACTGCCTTTTCAAATTGATATTATGAACCTAAAATCTTCTTTTTTTTCGAATTTGACTTTTTTCGGCCAATATGCAGGCTACTACAACAATTTTTCCATAGCTGAATCAATCTTAACAGTCTTCACCGTTTTTCACTACAGGTTGGAAAAAACTTCAAAAATTGTTGGCAATACTAAAAAATCCGTACGGTGAATCCGGACATATGTGCGAGGGTATCCGCATACGGAGCGTCCGCTGCGGACGATGCGGATATATGTGCGTTCAACATTAGGCGGTATATAATGAAGAGATGACAAATAAAGCATAAATAATAACTTAATATAATTTTTATATTGTAGGGCGTATAAAAGTAAATAGAATGATATATATAAATATAAAAAGAGAATATCAGAATATGTATAGAATAGAGAAACTAAAATATTGTATAGACGATAGATTAAATCAGCGAGGTAACTTACATAAAACTAAGCCCCCATTGCTTCAGGTAATGAATTGTGACTTTCATTTTGAAGGTCAATGAAGGTCAAGGTCAAGGAATAATATTCAAGGATGATTAATTAATAGTTATTCAATTAATAAATATATAACTAATTAATTAATTTGGCTTTAAATTGCAATTTTTGGTTGGCTAAACGGTTAAAGTTAGACAAGTAAAAAAGTTATCAAAAATAGGTTTTATGATAATTTACAAGGAAAACTATTACGGCTATGTTAGCATTAGTAGCTAATAGTCGATAAACTTACTACTTCTGAACTCTACATTGCGCGTAGCCTGATAAGCACTTGCCCGATTTTTAAAATATTATATTATAATATGTATATTGAATCCATGTTGCGTACCGAGAATACCCAGTTGTTATGACACAGTAAGAACTGAAGAGGGTTTATTTAGTGCGGCAAGTTGAAATAGAAAAACTTACGTCATTAGTGCGACCATCGGTTTCTGTAACTTTTCTCACGCCACATTTATTATTGTAACGATGTCTCCACTGACAGAAACATTTTTATATGTAATTCATACACTTATTAATAATATCTATGGACATATATCTTTGAAACAAATAAGACACAACAAGTACGTATCAGTAAAAGTCATAAAAGCCATTCAGGAACCTATAGGATTTCCAGGAATCGAGAAAAAAAAAACACTAAGAGGTTTTTTTGTTTTTTTGCAGGATTATGGTGTACAGAGATGATAGGGCAGATAAATATAAGTGAAGTTTCTTTTACTAAAAGGTGCAGCATAAAATAATTAAATCTGTAATAAAAAATATAGATAGTAACAGAGCATGCTGCGAGTCATTTTTACGACGATAAAAAAACAATATTTCCAATTTGCATCAAATTAAACATTATACACAGTACCATGCATTTGACACACATGCGTAAATACATTGCGGATTTAAAGGCCGCTGCATACGTAACGTGTACGAGACGAGGACGGGACGTGGACGGGACGGGGATGGAACGTGGTTAATCAACACCGACGAGTATTTTTAATGCACGCACACCGTGACTAACTCGAAACTAACATGCTAGTGTTGTGAACAGGAAAATGGATTTTTCATTTGAAGAATTGGCTTTAATTGCTATTGCTTTAGATGACGATAAAGAAGCTACGGTCGTCAGGAGAAAACGGATATTTTCTGTAGGTACATCTTACATAGGAGAAAAGAGAACAAGAAGGAGAATATCACACTTTCTACTAAGAACTTTTGGATGATAAGACTCAATTTTATAAGTATTTTCGTATAACAAAAGAATATTTTGATTTACTTTCTAGTAAAGAAAACTAAGCTTAGCTATCATTTAAAAAGAAAGACACTGTTATGAAAAAGTAAGTAAGTAAATACGGGGCACGCACGGGGTTGGACGTGCTAAACATCGTCGGCGACGATATTATTCCCGTCCCGCGCGTGCCACGTTCCCGTCACGTTACGTAAGCTCTTTCATTTACATTTTCTATGAAACGATATTTCCAAGACTTCACGTTCCGTTCCATCCGGATAAAAATACGTTACGTTTGCAGCGACCTTAACTTTGCCCACATTCATGTGATTAACATCACAACGTGCGTTCAATCACTTGTTCGAAATTTGAACAACAACAGTACATAAATGTTAATTCCCTACATTGGAAATAAGATACTCGTAATCATTGAAGTAGGTACTATTACTTCGTATAGAACAGACACCCCGAACATTGAGTCGGGTGCATTCATTGCGGCCAGGGTGGCTCACTTCATTCACTCACTTGCTTGTCACTCACCTGCGTTCATTGCGGCCGCATGCCAAAATTGTTTAGTAACAAACTGAAAAAATGCCGTCTTGCGTGATGAGAACCTGTCACAATTGCACGTAAAAAAATACAAAAAAGAATATGGTATTACTTATCATCAGTAAGAAAACAAAATATTAACTTAAATCAACTAAAACGAATTTATTTCAATTATTGTGGAATGTTCCCGCCATTTTTGAATGAAATGCAAATAAATTGACTTGAATCAATTCAAGTCAGTTCAGTCAGTTCAGGTCAGTCAATTGAATTGAATTGAAAAAATCATGAGTCGGGCTTACACACTTGGCAAGTAAGCGTGTTAATGGACAAATAAATAAGCCCGATAAGAATGACTATAGTACCTACTCTTTGGTAAATAATAAATTATGTGTATTACATTACTCAGTGAATTCAATTAAACATTAAATCAAACATTTGGAAGAGCTAAAGATTTAGAGTCGTTGACTGTTTGTCGTGGTTCGGCAAGTGTCTTATACAAAGTTACTCTATGTAAATCACCTTCTAGAGTTTGAAAAAAGAACGCGTCATCGCGGTTTCGGGACACACATTTTGTTCGAGATGTCTGTTCTATGTCATTATACTTCAATGTCTCTAAACCGTCTTTGGAAAGTTCTTACTACACTATTGAGTGTTCCCGAAGCAGATGTTCTGTGGAAAAGGACTTCTATTTCACGGCGTCGCGTCGCCTTTTATTCTTGGTGACTAGGCCCGTGTCAGCACGTGGATACATTGTTATTCTGCAGTTATTCGAAAGTATATTCGAAAGCATTGCTAGCATCGAGCTCAAAAAAAATTGGTCCCTTTGTTATTACTTTTAAGTTTCTGTTTTGACTACCATTTAGAAATATCAAAATAAGAGTCCTTTAAGGAATACCTAATTATGTTTCTTCTTACTCACGTTTCTATCTTATTCTGTTCAGTAAGTAATGTTGTTAAAACAAGAGATAGTTATTATGTTTTACCTTTCATAATAATAATTATTAATACTCTTACAAAATATAAACTGCCTATAGTTAATGTCGCTGAGAATTACTAAACTGTACTTACATAGTTAAAGTTACTGCGAAATATTAGCGTTACATAAATATGAAGTTGATACTTTGTGTAAGTGCCGTCTAAACTGTTTAATCCTGTTGGAGAGCGTTATGGAAAACTTTGTTCTACCTAGTTCTCAAATTAATCAGCTAGTGGGTCTTAAATTATCACAGATGATGGAGTTTATCCTGCATGTAAATTGAGTAATATTATTATTGGAACGAAGTTCCTTATCGCGCGTTATGAAAGGGGGCTAGACGGAAAAACTTCTTACGAAAAGTTGTCACGACACTTTTTGAAGTGATTCAAGTAATATGAAACTAGAAAGTTGTACAGCGCCATCTAGTTTCATATTACTGAATCACACTGCTGAGCGCGTAAAACAATACTTAAATCGAAAAGAACTTCGTTCCATCCGGGTGTCCCTTGACACCTCTCAAGTTTTTTTTATTTATTGATGGTCGATGTAGAATAGTTGTCAAAATGAAGCATGTAATTACATGGCCTAGTATTTGTATTACGCTGTTCTCAAAGATAAATATTTAGTACATTAACGTAAGTAAGTTGTAAATATTCTAGTAAAGCTTAGAGGTGTGTGTTTTGCTTACAATAGTTGAAGAAATTCAAGATCAACAGTATTAATTTTGATACATACATGTGATCTCTTGGTACACGATGATCCTGATGATACACTTCAGAATCAGAAAATTAGTTACTTACATTCAAAATAAAAAGTGAAAAATTGTTTATTAACTTTAGAACAGAAGGTACTATATTTCTCATTCTTGGTACGTCTCGAACTGCTGTACCTACTCCTTAAGAATGCAACGAGTTCGCTTTACTGCATTCGTGGTGGGATTCTCAGACGTTAATTTACTAACAAGCTTCGAGCTCTGTGTTCCTTCGCCCTATGGTACGGTCTTTGTCTTTGTAGACTTCTGACGTAAGTGTAATAAAAGCTTTGCCTTTGAATCCAAGTCAGTCTCACCTGCCCGTGGAGCACCCTGCTGAACTGAATTCAACAAGACAATAGCACCTCGGCCCTTTTGTCAGAGGTCACTCGTCTCTGTACCATCATGTTATATCAAATGACAGCACTGATGCTCATGCTTGAATTCACAATTTTATTATCATAATTATATTAATGTATCTTCAGTTGGTAGGCAGGTGGTAATATAAGGACAAGGTCTATTTTTCCCGAAGCGAGCGAGGTCGGGTTTACTTGTAAACTATAAAAGACAATGGATTAGCATCACGAAGGAACAAAAGTTTAAAGCGTTTGGAACAGCCGATTGGAGGCATCGCTTACTGCGGCCGTGGGATTGACGCGAAATTTGTTACGCTAATTGCCTTACGAGCGGGCCGCAGCCAACCTAAACATTTTATTTTTGTAGCAAACGAGCTTTCACCGGTTTCACCGAGTATTACGTAGTCCGAAAGAGTTAATTTCATCAAAAACTTTATTTTATCAGTCTAAAAATAGCTTTCTTAGAAATCTGAGAGGGTTGTTATCTATTATCTTAAGTGAGTTTTATACATAACTTAAGGTTCAGAAGTTTGCTCGTTACACTTTACTTATTCAGTGTTTCATTTTAACTAACTCTGAGTGAAGTATAATAAGTCTGGCTATGTAAAAATAACAATTCATAATTTTTCGTTAGTTAAATTTACATGCCCTAGTTTCCTTACTTACCTAAGTATATTAGAAAGAGTTTTAAATACGACTTATATATTTCTAAGAGTTATTCATATTAGCATTGCGTCACCAAATGTACATGGCCACGTTAGTGGCCATCGAAATTCAATTGCTGTTTTTATTAATTCCTCACGTAAGAATTCTATTCCCGAAGCAAAATGTTGTTTTAAAATAAACAATTCTCATTTTAATGTTAATAAATAACATTAATAAAATGATAATGAACTTTTATCAAACTAAATATTATATTAGTATGGTAGTGCAATACGAAGAAAAAATATAATAAAGCAATGTAGATAGTCATAAATAAAGTTGATTTGTTATTATGTATTTGCATTGAATCTTATAAAATCTGTCGAAGACATTGAGGGTCAAATGCGCTTGCGAGTTAGACTATTCTTGTGTTGTTACTGTAATTAAAGTAAGTTTTGTTACGGAAATCATATCTCCGCGATACTTAAATATATGATGTTATATAGCCTTCCTCGATAAATGGACTATAAAACACAAAAATATTTTTTCAATTCGAACCAGTAGTTCCTGAGTATAGATTGAAGTGTTTGTGCGCAAAAGGGGTAAATTTTTATTGTTAAATTCAAAAACAATTTATTTTGTTTAAGTAGGTGCAACAATGTTTCAAATCTTGCTATTTATTGTTGTAGCCTGAGGAAAACGCCCTTTTAAAGACGCACGATTTTATATTATTATAAGAAATTTACATCCCTGAAAAGGCCGAGGCTTGGTTTTGGCAGAGTTCCACAAATGATCTGAAAGAAAAACTCTTCTAGCGTCCAAAAATATTAATTATGTATTTAGTTACAAATCGAGTAGTCCTCTTTAAGTAGTTGCATTGAAACCGATTGAAGATTTTGTATCGAATTACAGCCAAATTGTCTAAACCACTTGAAATTCATTTTCAATGAGATAACCCGTAACAATGAGACATGATTTAACCGAACCGTTAAATTGAATTTCTATTAAACATCAGTTAATTAATAGCTGATGGTAAAATGCAGATGGAAGTTATATAACTTATTAAAAAAATAATTATAAAGATTGTATCTTCGAAATCCAACGATCGCTCGCTGTAGCCTAAGGATGATCGGCAACATTTCTCTCTTCCATTTCGATTAGCAAGGCTAATTGGTTGCCTTTTTCCTGAGACGTGGATTAATGTAGCTGACTTTCTACTCTCAAAACTGTATTAGTATTTAGTAAAGGTGCTACATCACTTGATGCATTTGCTAAGGGTTGTAACGTAACAGTCCTTATCTGGCTATCCTCTCAAAATGACTTGAACCCATTGCATTCTGCTGGAAATTCCTTTTTTCTCATGACTAAAGGCCAACCATGCTTTCCTACCGGGATTGGTAAAGGTTTTAGTGGCCAACATAGTCTTCAAGAATTTTTATGAAAATCATTCATTTGTTTTACCATTAAAATTATTGCATCTTAGTATAAAGTCGATAATGTTAAAACTCTGATATTCCATGTTGCTCGTCGTTCAAAAGTTAACAAATGCAGTACACTTTCAATTTAAAACTTTTAACAAGCTGTTCCTTTGCGGAGATCATTCTTGACAGTCTTCCCGGTACACATAGGGTACCAGGTAGGGTACTAAATATACATTTATTCGATACTTAATAATGGTATAAAATAAATATTACTAATATAATTTCTCTGAGGGATACCACCAGTGGATTTAGTGCCCTCTTACGACACCCAATCGTCGTGGTTGTTATTTCTATTCCGGGCGCTACTATTTGGTAAAGCCCATACACATTGTATTTTTTTCTTGTTCGAATTAGATGTACCCATATAAAAATCTTCTTTTTATAATAAAATAAAATAAGAAAAATTAAGTAAACCAGCAACTGAATTATTCATTAGGTATTATTATTTATCTATTTATTTAATAGGTAATCCAACAGCGTTTACAAAGTCAATTATTGCTAATCTAATTACTCAAATACTATGGCCAAAAACGGATTACACAAAAAGTAATAGTTAAAAAAACGAACAGTTATGCTTAAAAGTAACTAGTGTGTGTGTGTGTGTGGCGTGTGTGTGTGTGTGTGTGTGTGTGTGTGTGTGTGTGTGTGTGTGTGTGATATGCTATATATATTACATATAATATTAGCTACATATGCATATGCTACATATATTATTAGGTTATTTGGAGTTGCAATTTTTTTATTTCTTTTTTAAGTTGGTAGGATTTTAAATTAAAGATATCTATATCAGATAAACTCAAAAATGTCTGTTAAAATTGTGTTGGAATAAGTAATAAGATACCGACAAAATCAAGACGACTGTCAACCTTTAAAAACAAAATGGCATGGCGTTTAGCCAATAGTTACTCAAGTATAAAACAGATTTTTGTGAATAAAAGGTTTACTTAAGAGCCATTTCGCGGTTAGACGCGCGGAATGAAGAATTTGATGTCAAAAATTAGTATCATAAGAAAGATATTAATGCTGGCAAATGAACTCATAAAATAGATCAATCCTTCATCTTGGATCTTCATTTACCGGAATTTTGAAAATATTAATTTGTTTCTGCGTAACTGTCAATCTAGCATAACTATTTTTCAGCAAAAGGACGACAGAGTCAATTTCATACACTGATTTTCTTTATTAAGTTTTATTAAATTGAGTAAAAAAAAATGTCTAGAGAACACTCATATATTATATTTTGCATTTATTACAAGGGATATACGATTACTATAATATTCGTTTCAAAATTAATTCAATAACATTACCAATTTTCATGGTTTATGCCATGACTTTACCATCGATTTTTGTATTCAATAAAGCGTATTTCCCATCAAAAATGTATGTAGTAATAAAATATGGTCTTTGTCGAATATGACACGTAATTTTTTTTTTATCTTACTGCAAAAAATAATTTATTAAAACGAATTTACTTTACCATATAAAGATACGCACTGGCGCTAAATCAAATCAGTCGTGCGGCAGCACTCTTGGACGTCGGACCTATGTCAATTTTTGCTTTAGCCATCTAAGGAATAGATTTCGTAAAAGTAACGTAATTATATTGCCATTGAACAGTCTTGATCACGTGAGAATTTTTAGTTACAGTCAATTGTATTATTTTTAGTTTTCTATAATTTTCAGGGTTTTGTAGTCAAATCGGAATCATGTCTAGTCCGTTCGTTATTTCAACCGGCCGGCTAGCCCGTCCGGCCGTCCGTCCTTCCGTCCGTCCGTCTGTCCGTTCCGTATGATTTTTTCTTCGTCTACCCCTTAATGTGGGATATCGTTGAAAAGGTCTTTCAAAAATATTATAGGTTTCAAAAGACCATTTTTCAATTCAGGGGTCCGTTTGCGTAATATTCTGCTTTAAACATCTTTGGTTTGAAGAAAACAATAGAAATTAAGTAACTATTTCTTTCCAATTTATGTAGTGTAAGTAGTAACGGAGAAAATCACGAACATACATATGTACAAAATATAACTATATCTATACTAATCTATACTATTACTATTGTAATATTATAAAGCTGAAAAGTTTGTTTGTTTGTTTGGTTGAACGCGCTAATCTCAGGAACTACTGGTTTGAATTGAAAAATTCTTTTTGTATTGGATAGTTCATTTATCGAAGAAGGCTTTAGGCTATCGGATTTTTGGAAATTCAACCCCTATTGGGTTGGAAGTCACTGCTGTAATTTGAAATAAAACATTGTCCGTTTTTAGACATTAGTTACTGTTTACAGTATTTAGGTTTTTTGTTATATGTGTAAATTACATATTTACATAGAAAAAAAATAATAAATAATTATAACTTGTATACACATACCCTTTATTTATACAACTTTTAGATCAATCTGTACTTTATAGAGTTCCGTACCCAAACGGTGTCAACGGGACCCTATTGCTAAGCCAAAATGTTGGAATGATAGAAGCTCCGACATTAGTCAGCTATAGTCACTTATTATTAGTCAAAGATAATACATTCGTTGTTTGGAAACTCTCGTGCACCCAAGTTCCGTCAACTCCCCAAAACTCACGTATCTCAAATACACAACACAAATACAAATCACCCTCTCATTTTTTCCCTTCACAACCCCTCGCCTCCCCCTATACCCCCCCCCTCAGTTCTTCACCCAAAAGTGGAATTTTGCGTCGTGATAATCTGGGAGGCATCCGGGCAAATACCGCACTCATCAGGGATGCGCAGATCGGCAGATCAGGATATCGGGATATAGATTTTTGGAAAACCGGAAATCCCGGATATCTCGGAGACGGTGCGTCCTAGACAAGTTTAGACGGAAATTTCAACCCCCTTTAGTAAACCCCCAAACCTTATTGCTAAATCTTACTGAACCCACTTTTACCCCCCCCCCTCCCCAAATTTTCCTAAAATACCATATATCTCCTAAACGGTACGTCCTAGACGATTTCCGACTGAATTTCCATCCGCCCTGTGGAACTCATACTTGCAACATTACCCAATCTTATTGGGCCCAACCTTAACCCCCCCCCCCCTCCCAAATTTTCCGAAAACTCCTTATATCTCCTAAACGGTGCGTCCTAGACGATTTCCGAAAGGATCGAGTAAAAGTTGTAGCCCATAAAAAGATTGACATTTTATGTGCCATATATTTTTCTTGTAGAGCAAGTGGTTTGGGAGGAAAGTGCGAATTTCGTTTCTCATAATTTATTATACTAGACTATTGTCAATATTTTGTTTTGTAAACCAACAGAAAACAATAAAGAATTCGTTTTTAACATTCAAAGAATAGTGTTCTGAATATCTTCTTTTTAAAGCTGTAATCATTTTTGTGTATGGATTGTATTTACCTTTATTTTTACGTTATCTTTTGTATCACGGTAATGATTAGGGTATCGAAAACCGATCCTGTTTTAAATTACCGGGATTTTCGGTACTCGCCTATGCTGGAACCGGGATTCCCGGGATTTTCAGTTCTTTCGGGATTATTTTACCACGGCTTTCCCCGCGTGAAAATAGTTAGTATCGCGTTTCCTATTTTATCTCTCAGGAGCATTAAATAGGGAAAAACTGTTTTCTACCCAAATCCGTATAGTCGTTTGCCGTGATTGAGTAACCATCATACTATTATACCTTACATGCAAACATAAGTTTCGTATTAATTGTATGAAAGCAACACAATTGTATTGCACAATTCAGCACTGCTTGGACGAGAAAAAAGAGTTAAATCATCTTCATTTATATTAGAAAAATATCGATCTGGGTTGTGTAAATAATATTATATTAGTATAGCTGCTTCATGTAGCCGACGTTCTGAATATCTTCTTTTTAAAGCTGTAATCATTTTTGTGTATGGATTGTATTTACCTTTATTTTTACGTTATCTTTTGTATCACGACGCGACATATTTTTATTTCCCAAAAGTTCAGAAAATCCCGGTTCTTTTATTTTGTTTCCTGGTTCTTTTGAAAAGTACCGTATTCCTTTGTAAATCCCGGGATTTTCGGTTCCGGGATTTCCCGGTTCTATACCCTCCGATTGATTTGAATTTAGGTATACCTATGTATTTCGACGCGCTGCGAATATCGCAGGCAAAATGGACGCATATTGCATTTTATAGATCACCTTGAAAAAACGTGATTTTTAATTTTTCACGTTGATTTGCCAAAATATTGATTTTTGCAATATGCATCTATTGGACATCTTTATTGTGATGTACCTAAGTAGGTACCTAAAATGTATTATGTAAATAAGTTACCGATAATGGTACTACTACATTGTACTCTTAATTGTTATATAAACTTTTAAAATTTTTACGTTTGAAAGTATCAAGAAGATTACTCGCACAGAACTGAGGTCAAGCGCGACGCGAGCCGCGCGAGGCAATATCACGCCGCGGAGCCGCTTCAAATACCTATAGTTTATCAACCGAGTTTTGCGAAATGGCTCTTAATGTGAAATAATTGTGCACCGAATAAGAATCCAATTATCCATGTTTGCTTATAATGTTGCCGTATTCAGTTCCGTTTTCTGATTACAAGAAAAGGACCAACGTAATAAAAATTGTTCCAAATTTATAGAGTTTTTGATTCGTTTCTATTACTTCTTTGTTTTATTTATCCAGACATTTGTCTATAAGACCTTGAATAAGTTAACGCTTCGCCGAGCAGAATTTCTAAGTTACAGAATTTTCAGCATCGGTGGTTCGGTTAGTTAAAATGCAGCGGAGAAATGCACAAAAAGGACTAAGCAAGTTACGTTTCCTTTTGAATTTTCAAAGCATTTTACGCACTAGCAAGTTGGATGGTAATAAGTTAGTTGAAAGGTTTGAGTGTAAGTAGAAATGTTGTGTAGATGTTGGAATGTTAGTACTTCAATGCATAGTAGTAATAAAAATACAATTGTAATGTAATCGAAAACGTCCACCACGTTTGAGAGTAGGTAGTTTGAGAGTTTTAAACTTTTGTAATAAAACATTTTATGCATAATTATTTAGATTTTTTTATTAAAAACAAGTTAGTAGTTGAAAAACTAATTACAAGCTTTTATAGTGTCAATTTACTAAAGCAAAGAATGTTAACCGTTATGGAGTTCCCCCATTTGAAGCCAAACCTACCCCAAATAAGTGTATCAGAGTGTAAGGTCCTCAGATGTTCTATAATCTGAGGTAAGGTCATGCTTATTTATCAGAATTAAGTGATATCTAAAATGTGAACTTCTTACGATAACACGAAGTAGGTCTCTAATTAAGTTTGCAAGATTTGAGCCACACACACAAAAGAGTAAGCTAAATAAAAGCGTTTAATGACACCAATTTTTAAATAAAACGTTGGATAATAATTCTAATTTTAACTTGTGCAGTTTAAAAAGTGGAGACCATTAGTAAGTAGCTATGTGCCGTTAAAAACTTTGTCTCAGCCAGTTAAGAAGTTAATTAATCGAAGTTTCTCCACAAAGTAACTTTTTGTTCAGTCAATCAGATGTGTAATGGACAGAGACGAGCTTTGGGATTACTGAACTTACTTCGATACCTTCAAAATAAGATTTTATTTTTGGCGAGCTTAGATTTTAAATAAAGAGTATGGACAGTCTCAGGGATCGCAGATTATTTATAATATACAATTATATTCCTTCTCTTTGTAATTTTATTTTTATTTTCAATATTTCCATCTCTTTAATCTGACATTTCCATTAATACATTAGGTATTTTGCTATTTTTCTACCTTGACAATGAATAACATTGGTGTTATTTACAAATACTATAGTAACCAAAATAGGGTTACTCATCTACAATGTACAAAAATGTAGGGTCGCTACACATTCATTTATCTAAAATATAGGCTTACGATAGGTAGGTATTGTGTATATGTATTCATAATGTCGGACTCGCACATCTACGAACCATTCCTTCAGTCTGCTGGTGAATAAAAATAAACAATACTTTGAGAATACTTTCCAAATCAAACTCTTAAAATTTCGTGCTTGTGCTGTTGTCCGCTCAGAAGTTTATAGGCTACTTACATTTTTTGCGGCTTATGTCCTGAGCACTCAGAATCCAGCTTTCACATAGTGCAGGCGATCCAAAGTTGCTTTATAAGAACTTTATGATCTGCATCCATTGAAGTATAACGTCATAGAACAGACATCTCGAATAAAATGTGTGCCCGCCCGGGAGGTTCGATTTTCAAAATTGAGCCCCCGTTCTCCTTTCAAAATCGAACGAATCCATTGAAGATTGAAGCCACGTAGCGCCAATGCATTGGGACATACATGGTGTTTGCGGTGTCGGTTCTATACGCTAGTAATAATACTTCAATGTCTGCATCACAAAATTTCTATAATATCGTAGTATAAATATTTGCCAGCACATGACCTTAAGGCCTCGGCGAGAAAATTCGAGTACGACGAGCGTCATTGTTGGTTGTAACGACTTAATTTCGGTGTGTACATGGATTATAATTATACACTAGCCTCAAAGTGAAGTGCGCTTGACGCGTAATTACGAGTCCTCGCGGTACCTTTTGTTCCTCGTCTTAGTTGAGTTATTGTTTGTTGGCAGGTCGCCGGTAAATGTAACAGCGTGGCTGGAAATTATTAGGACATTACATTGATGAGGTCATCAAGTATATTTCATACCGCTAGGTGATAAGGGTGTCCCCTATATCTAGATAATTTATATGGCAGAACAACAAATATAGGTAATATTATTCTACTTCTATTTTTGCAGCTTGATTAGCTGATGATGTTTGTATGTTTTTGTAATAAAAAAATATTAACAATACGAATCATGTAAACAATACGAATGCAATTTAAGTGACGAGAGAAATATTAATATTCTGTCACTGAGTGAATAATACATTTTAAATTTCGAATGGAGTTGAGTGTCACAAAGGTCTGAATAGATGGCGCTACTAGAGTTTTAGACAACTCGTTTACATACAACTATAAAAAACATTCTGTTTTGAAAACATTGCAAGAATGTTTCGTAGTAGGTACGATTTTATTATATTTAAAGCACATGTTGTCTGCAGTGGCATAAGTTTAAAAAGCTAGTTAAATCCTATGAATATGCTGAATAACGGGTACATTACTGTCTTTGAGATAAAGTTCTTTTAATAATAAGTGAGTTTTAACCGATTTCAAAATAAGGAGGAGGTTCTCAATGAAAACAAAAAAAAAATAGAATATTAGAACCGGGCAAGTGCGTGTCAGGCTACGCGCAATGTAGGGTTCCGAAGTAGTAAATGTATCGACTATTACTAATTAACCACTTATGATAACATAACCGTGATAGTTTTCCTTGAAAATTTATAAAATAACCTATTTTTGAGAATTTTTAACCGACGAAAAAAAGGAGGAGGTTCTCAATTCGACGCGTGTATTTTTTTTAAATTTTTGATCCACTTTTCGCATACAACAATTTGAAGATGGCGCGTCAACGTCAACACAAAAACACAGATTTATCATTCTCATCAGAAAAAAAATTTTAGCATACTGGAACACGCCGGGTATCTACTAGTTAACAATAGGTAAGTTCCAACTCCAGTAACTCTTTCTTTATGTCATGAACATAGGAGAGGAAAAGTAACTAAGACAGAACAAGTTTGTCGGGTAAGCTAGTTAGCAATAAAACCAGTGCATATTTTTAAATTGATGCTATAAAATCAAACAGATAAAACTTCCTACTACATAATTATTAATCAGCTGATAGACAAAACATACTACCGGCTACATCGATACGAATTACGGCTCAATTGATAACACTCCTCTACCAACGTAATCAACTACACATTCTTTTTGTCGTTTTACGCTGTGAAATAACATTATGATTAGTATAATAGTAACATGTTATCAAATAATTCGTATTGATAACCTACTAAAGAATTTACACGTGTATTTTAGCGCCGCGAGTTTGTTCTGATAAAAACAAAATACATTTAACCCACTTGTTACGGATATCACTTTTTTCGACAGAAATTGTTGATTTTTGGTAATATGTTTAGTAAAGAAGGACTTAAGAAGAAAAAAATAATAAAAAAATTCAAAGTTTTCTGGAAAGCCTGGAAAATGGTGTTTGATATACGGAACGCTAGTAATATGTACTACCGTAAATTGCATGTTTGTCGGAATTTATTCCTAGCGAGTTTTAGGTTCATTTTATTCAATAATCACAGTTTATATAAATGTTTATTTTTGTATGTCATATATTTATCAATTTTTCATCATATTATATTAATTTATCAATCACCTTAATCAATGTAACCAATTAACCAATCTATGTAATAACTTCTACATTATTGTTTAGGATGTTTATGATTAGTTACAAAACAATTTTTGGGATGCAAAGATACATTGCATTTTACATAAAAAAAACATCGCATTTTATGAAACACGCCACATCGCAATTATCCCAATCTGTATTTGACTATATGACCAATGTCATCATACCGTGAGTCTTCCCGAAAACTTTTTGATAGTATACCCAAGACGAGTTGCTCCAATACAGAATTTATAACCCCATCTTATCGGTTTGATCCGAATGAATTGTTTACATAGATGCCCACCATAGTACGGGACCATCCCCTCATCACTGCTATGGTCTTCTTCAAATGGAGCGAATGCCAAATTTTTTTTATTCAATTTTGTTCAAATCAGAATGGCCGAACAGTGCAAATGAGACATAAACGTAAATCTGTCTCTCTACAATGCATTTGCAACTATTGGTATAACACAGTCATAGGAATTTACCAAATACATAGTTATATCTTCTAGGTAACACAACATATCCGCTGTAGAGAAGTATACCAATGAAACATTTCAATTCAGTTATAGTCACACTGCCATCGTTGTTCTTTTGCGTAGCAGATTTGTGTAATCAACCATCATCTGTATTACTACATCATTGAATAGACAGCTAAAGAAATACATGTTTGTTTAGTACTCCCTGCATATCATTCCATTTCTTGTTTACAGAGCTGGTAGAAGGCATAGGCTCACATTCTTGCTTGCTTAGATACCTGAGTTATGGGTATAAGACCCTCCTCATCATCGTCTGATGTATCGCAATCGGTAGCTACGGTTTTGCAATGACTCTATATTTTCATCTCCTAAGTCCCCCCGAGTCCCTCCCGAGTCCGAATTTTCGGTGGAGGGGGGAATAGTAGATAATACAATAGAATCTGGCACAGGTTCATGTTCGTTGCTCTCTAGCCCTTCAAGAATTTCATTCAGTCAATATTTTGCTTTTTGACTTGAAAGGACAAAAGACGGTAGTACATATTACTATCGTTTGATTTACGGATCACGATTTTTTTCGCAAATATTATGAAAGAAAATTAAATAAAATCTATAAACAAATGACCAGCGAATAATGAGAACATTCTAATCTGTCATATCATCACAAGGAAATTTTTGATTACATTCAATTTATATTATTTACTCATCTTGAAAAATTAATGTCGAAAATGCACAATTTATAGACGCTTATAGAATTTACTATTTTTAAAAAATATGAACACTAATCACTTATAATTACAGAGGAATCATTCACCTATCATAAGAAATTAACAATTATTTTTGTAACTTCCCTCAGTTTCTATAATAATTTTTAATACTTATTGATCCGTATAACAAACGATAGTAACAAATGGGTTAATACCATTTATGATTATGATCGATTTTGGGAAACTCTCACCTGTGCAATATTTTAATACGTTATTTTCCTATATATCTACCGTCCATGTCCAGATGGACCATTACAAATGTTGCAATCTAGGAAGCAAGTTATAAATTACGATGCTTCTTGACTTAGATGCGAATTAATACATTTTAACGTTTGTGCCTATACACCTTAATATCACGCCTTTAACCTCCTATTATTTAATTGAACAATAATATAAAAATTCATGTATTTCTGTACGTAATAAAACTATAAAACACGCTTTAAATACCCGGACGGGGTGTGCTGCGCGAAACAAAATATTACAGGAATCCGGGCGATTCTCAACGAATTCTCAGGCGTGAAAAGTGCGTTCCTCTGTGGATGACGACGTGGGGACTGAGCCGAGGGTATGCCGTGTTAGTGCGAGCTCGTGTCGGGACATTTTATTCAAATTATGTTAGAAGTGTTGATTTTAAAATGCTTTTGCCTTCGCTTCGATTTACTAAGAAATTGAAAAGAATGATTCCAGCTTTTATTATATCGCGCAATCTTAAAAACAGTTTAAATTATTACAAATCACTTAATAGTTATATGACTTAAATAATATGTATGTGAGTAAACTCAAATAAAATCCTTTTTTTGACTGAGCCATGTTAAAATCATAAAATGTCTCACATGTTGCTTATGTGAGATAATTGTGTCATAATAGGGAATATTTTAGTAGCCAAACTCTTTTAAATTCATTAGATGGAATGTATATCCGGATAGTTATCTTTACAAAATCTTGTTTAACGTCTGTCCAATTCCGGATTGACTAGTTTTTTAATCGATGATGATGAAGCATGAAAATCGTAAAATGTTTACATCCGCTAATTGTTTTAGTTGTCCTGTTATTTATTTTATATTTATATACCCAAGTGAAAATACACATTCTGATGTCTGGACTATGGAACGACGACGAATTTGGTAATTTACAGTAACAAAATAAAAATTCCCCAAATAATAAATTATCTACCTTTAATTATTCTAACATTTATTAAATAGTGTCTATTTATTAATAAGAAATAAATACTTATCATTAACAATCCATTTCACTATACACCTTATTTCCCACTTGATCGAATCACACGGTAGTTACTTCAACGTAAGGATCCGAATTCCACGGTATAACATTGAAGTTACTCCACACGAAATTGCCTTTTAACGACAAAGGAGCCTCAAATGCCAAATACAATATTGCGTTCGCGCCATTCTCGAACACTTTTGATGTCTTTCTTACTTCGCGGCTCGATGTGTTTCCCGGGTTCACACAATTTATCACTACACCCTTATCTGACCATTCCCTGTGTTGGAGAAAAGTCACCGCGTTTAGCGCGACCTTGCTCACGGCCTGTACGCTAAGTCCCCAGCCTTCGGTCTTCTCTACTCCCATCCTAGCTGCTTCTTCGTAATCTTGCAACACGGCTACTAATTCATCCTCAGTTATAGACGGGTCACTTATTCTATTTCTTAAATTTTTATTTTCAATTGTCGATAACAGTCCCGCTGGGCCAGACACATTTATCACTCTAGCATTATCGTTTAATAGAGGATAAATGAGCTTCCCAAAATTTATATAGCCGTAGAAATTCACGCTCAGTGTTCTTCTAACAATATCCGCATGTGACTGATTCTTCTCCGCTATATAGTCAGTGTTGTTCACTATCAAATCTATTCTCTCATCGCGGTCTTGCATATGATGCCTGAAGTTTACTATGCTCTTCGTATAAGTGATATCCATTCTGAAATACTCAAGTTCTACGGCGTGCTTCGCTAGTGTTTCAAATATATTGTAGCCAGTGGATTCATCTTCTGTGGTGAAATAGATTTTTCCTTTGTAGAGCTTGATCAGTTTCTTTAATACTTGGTAGCCGAGGTTGCTGGCCGCGCCCACTACGACAGCTACGTTGCTCATAGTGGCTAGACGATTACTAGCAGTGAATGCGAGTTTATCGCCGTTATCAGAGGCCATCGCATCCCGCGCGTTATCAGCGGAATGACAGCGGCTGTAGGTGTACAACGAGATAAGTTTTGTGCGAGATAATGTTGTAAATCGACGAACGCTGCAGAATCTTTCAGAACATGTGAAATCACATAGGTTATCTTTCCTAAATAACATAATAAATTTATTTGATAGTCAATTTCAAAATGAAAGTTGTCTTAAATAATGTTAAAACTATTTATATATTTTTTTGTATTCTATAAAACATAACAAATAAAATCAGTATTTCAATAATTGTAGTAAATACTTTTAGTTCACTATGTGGTTAAAATTAATTGAATGAATAACAAATGATTTACGGATTGAAATTTTCAATGAATCCCACTGTCAAATATAAATCTTATCGCGGTATGTATAAAATTTAAAGAGATAAATTATTTGTAGCTGATGGATATCTGTGGCCCTATCTACTGTAAAAGTATTTTTACTAACTTTACTTTATCACTAGTAACTATTATACTTACATCTTATTATTAGATACGGATATTATGGTCGAAGCATTTGTAACTGACCTCAAATAAGATTATGTTATCTGAAGTTGCTACATGATATGAGTCAAGTAACAAGCAATATTTTGTTTCATAAATAAGTAACTTTAAAGTGGTTTGTTCAACCGTGAGTCCAAAATATGAATGGTGACTCTTGGACGAGGCTACGGTGGCATATTCCTCGGTGACAGTCTCTGTGTAGCTTATGTTCTTCTTATGAGCCACTTGTAGGGTTGTAAGTTTTTATCGGCTAGCCTAAAAGACAATCACTAAAAGCTACAATATGCTCTAGTTGA
Source organism: Thymelicus lineola (assembly GCA_963932265.1). Taxonomy (NCBI): domain Eukaryota; kingdom Metazoa; phylum Arthropoda; class Insecta; order Lepidoptera; family Hesperiidae; genus Thymelicus; species Thymelicus lineola. The sequence goes on from OZ010686.1 coordinate 18,699,163, forward strand.
TATTAAGCGTCAGCAAGTCATTGTGGCATTTAAATCACTTAGAATTGCCCTAATAGACCATTCCAACCAGTAATTTAATAACATCAATGTATTATTATAATACAAACATTAAAACCTGCTCTTTCACATTTGTGTACCAAATTTATAACAGGTAATGGCCATAACGGAAAATTTAATTTGCATTCAATGTTGCTGTATAATTAAAATTTGTTATTTGAACTTAATGAAACTGGTTGGTTTTGTTTGTGGTTATTTCAGTAAACCTTCAACTGAATAGTTTTATATGAATAGTTGTGCATAAGAGACTAATTCTACCAGATAACCGGTATATCACGTAATATTATATCGGTTTACATTATACGTATAGTATATTACAAGATATCCCACTAATATTAAGCCTCGCTTGAATCAGCCGCCATACGACTTTTTGTGTTCCGATTGGGGGCTTGAGAGCCAGTTCTTTCTTTCTTCTTCTCTCTTTTACTGCAACGTAACAGTGATACCTTTGGTGTTGTTAAAGTAAATGGACAACCATAAGTACCCACATACCACCAGGTGGATCTTTAGCTTGTTTGTCGTTTATTTCCATACAAAAATTTACCCTCTTCCTTGAGCCAGCCAATCAACTACTTGTGTTCTGGATGAGGGCTTGAAACCAGCTGCACAATAGTGACCATCATCGACCATGGATTTGCTCTTTGTTGGTTTGTTATTAGTGGGATGATTACATTATTTTTTTTATTGTGTGAAGCTCTTAAAAAAAAACTTAAAATTATTAGCTTTGCTTAGTACACATATTATTATATCATTACTTCTAAAATAATGGTATTTTAGTTATTGTAAGTACATGATGATAATCATGTTGATAATCCCATTTGATGATAATGAGTGGACCCAGTTCAGTCACATCCAAGAGAAACTCATCCCAATTTAGTAAAAGCCTATTCAATGTCGTCTCAAAGACACCCACGTTATTAGCGGACGGGATCGCTGACGTCTGCAGCCCCGTTTTCATGGTACGCATAACAAATGACGAGGCAATGCGTGACGTGCACAGTGATACAGAAAATATCCCTTTCAACCTTTGGGGTAAAGCAAACTGTTTACGATGCAAACAGATGCTTAGCGTGCGTTGGTTCGTTTGGGTGAAATAAGGATTGCTTTTTTAGGGTTCCTAAATTTTACTAATTTTCAGCTTGTTGGGAATTTATGCACCTTCACTCTCATTTTTTGGTCTAGATTGACTATACATACACCAAAATGTACCTTATCGGAAACCGAGACGGATACTAAACATGTAAAATATTTCACGTCGGTTATATAGAGTGACCCAAAAATTAGAATTAGAAAACAGTGTCTTTATTAAATATTGTTATTAACATTGCAATATGTAGCACATTGAATCAGGTAATGAAACACAAGGATATATAACTCAAAGATGGAAGTAGAGTATACCCCAATTTCACCACCTACAAAATTAATTATACTTGTCACTGGATATTTCCCTATTGAGCTAAAAAGGCTTTGTTAGGTATCGCTGGGAGCGGCGCGGCTTCCGGTGTCGCGCTTCCGGTGCGAACATATACATAGAGGTGGATCTATTGATGAACGTCACTTGTATGATATATCGCGATACTTGATTATAAGAGGAAAGAGTCAAGGGTTATTACGTTATTTAGCACCTTTACATTAGGTGTGGAAAGGTCAAATTAAATGATATTTTTAAACATTCATTTTAGACGACCCTGTAGCCTAGTTGGTAGCAATCCTGCCTGCGAAGGGATCCCGGATTCGATTCCCGACCGGGGCAGATATTTATGTGACAGATAAATATTAGTACCCGGGTCATGGGAGATATTGTTTTTTTTTTATTATTAACCAATGAAGACTTACAAAAAAACACAGAATTAAGCAGTAAGCCAGTTTGTCGGCAGTTTACGTTACAGTTCTCGTGGTCCTCATTATATATAATTAATGCTTACAAAACAAATAACTACAATGATATTATATCTATCACTATATAAGTATACATCTTATATTGTATCTTCCTGTAAATTTAATATTTTATATGTGTCGTCCGTGCCACCCTCGACACAGGTAAAAAGTTACTGCGTGGACATGAGTGTATAAGCGTTTATTATTATTGCATGTCATGGAATTGTCTCAGAGATCAAATTTTGTAAAGGTATTAATGCTAATGAATTAATGAAAATATATTAATAAGGATATTGGTTATCACCAACAACTGTTAGTTATCTCACAATTAGAACCAGGATCGACGGCTTCATGTGCCCTTCGAAGTACGAAAACGTCCAAGAATTTTTTGTCACTAGCAGACGGCACCCACTGTATTTCAATTAAGTTAAATCTTTAACTAATTAGCCAGCTAGTTATTTAACAAAGCTACACTACCATTACAATAATTTGTAAAAAATTGTATACAGTGTAATAATTTGGCTGCACAGCTTTAAAGAACACGGTTCAGCGAACGCAAAACGGTTGCCATGGAAGCGTCATAATATTTTATTATTTTGAACTATTACCACTGAAGACATAACAGTACATATTACAGATATCTTCAGTAACTGGAGAGTCGTAAACAGTTCGCCACAGTGAATTCCATCGGATATCGTTAATTTTACAGTCCCTCGTGAAATCACGACTGTGGCTCTGATTTTGTCATGTTTCTTATGAGTTTTAAACTTCCAAAATGTGAGGAGTGATACATTCTTGTAATTTTATAATGTGGTATTAATAAACAAGTAAATATTTTAAAAATCTAAAATACACGGTTTTATAATGTCAATGAATTCTATACTAAAGAAAAAAATTGGAGCTGTACTGTTAACCATTAAGGAGCTCCCTCGAGTAGAGCCAAACTATCAGTTATGCTTACCACAAAAATACATTGTCATTAGAACTCCTTAGAAGCCTTAGAAGCTTCTTAGAAGATAAGTGGAAGTCGGTCTAATTACGCTTGCAAGTTTTGGATCCAAACAGGACAAGCTTTTACTAAGTTAATGTGCTCGCCACCTCGGACCACATCTCCACTTACCATCAGGTAAGGTTGTGGTCAAACATTAACTGATTTGTGAATAAAAGAGCTAAATAAAACCAGTTTAATAGATAAATTCTCACGCAATGTGAGAACCACGTGAGAACAAAAGATGTTTCATCTGTCCATTTTTTACGAGTCCTAAAAAGTACACAATCTTACAGTGTCTTTTTATCGTAATTTTAATATTAAAGTACTTATAATCTGTTCACAATTTTCAAAACTTATTACTGTTATTTTTTAACTAATAGAATTTAAGTTTCTAAAAAAAATACTAAGATTTTTTACGAGTAAGATTCGATTAAAAAACGGACAGTATATCCTGAAGTAGACGCACGGTACACACATTGTTCTATTTTAAATAATGCAACATTTAATCCGTCTCAGAACACAGCCATGGTCTCCCTACCGAGCGCCCATAAATGTTTATTGTTTCTGAACCAGACGATATAAATGTTTGAGCCGTACTCCACGTCTCATCAATCCTTCTCTCTTTATTTAGAATAAATTTCCCTTACGCTTCACTTAAATACATTGACAGGGTATAAAAAGCCAGTAGGCAAGGATTCCGTTGATTTAGAGGATTATATTTTCAGGTATTCTGGAATAAAAAACTGTCTCAATCAGTTTTATTTCATCAAGATCAATAAAATCAACGTACGACTAAATAAAATCTTAAGAAAACAGGCCATTTGATGTTGGGTGGCTCAGCTTGTATTTATTTTATGTAAATAGAGGCATTTTCTAATGGATATAACCGACATTCATGCAGACGATGTCGATTCTTTATGCACTGAAAAGCGTGATCTAATGCGCGTTTAGGTAACTCGCTGTAACATATTGTGTTATATTTATATTATATTTATAGTTACATTATTATTAATGATTGGGTGTAACCAACTACCTCATTTTAGGTAAATTCGATATTCCGTACGAAGGTTCCGTACGTTGATTATGTATACTATAACAACAAAAATATGTATATTTGAGTTTTTTTTTATTTTGATTTCATTAATTTTTTTTTAATTTTAATCATTTGTTTTCTTTATATTTCTTTATTGTCGTCTTTGGGTCACAAAAATGCACATGAGTACCAAATTTCATCTCATTTGGTCCTGTAGTTTCGAAGTAAATTGGCTGTGATATGCGGTCGCCCAGACACACGAGTGATCCTATAAGGGTTTCGATTTTCGTTTTTTTTCATTCGGAACCCTAAAAATGAAATATTTATAATAATATATGTTTGAACGACTAATTATATGATTTACGATTCAAAGGACTCGTTTGAATTTTGTCATGTTTACGATATTTGACATCGTTGTAATAAAATCTTTATTTACACTTCATACAGGCATTTATTTTAGCCGGCTTACATGTTCATTTAACATTTATTCGACAACTATTAAAGGTAGAGTAACCTATTTAACATGATATTTAGCAAACAATTTGTAAAATCTGGTTGGGAAAATATCCTGCGATATATCAACACATTCACGTCATGTTTCCGTGTAGAGGTTAATGGTGGGTACACAACGAAGGCGCTCAGACGACGATACTTTGTGTCATCACGTAAAAACAGCCTCGTAACACAATCTATAAAACGTATTCAGATACGTGCTATATAAAAATGAACCTAAAAATAATCTTTCATCTGACATCCTCCCCGAAATGAACATTAAACTTTCGTACACACTCATCACTCCGAGTCGGCTGCAAGACGAAGTATAAATCCCGAACTACATTTTTTAACACGAACCATCACAATGGAATTTAATTTTTCTTTCTTTCTCTCACTCATTAATTTTATTACAAACGCGGCTCGGTGTCTCGACTGTAATCAATCAAGTCAATGTTGACTTTTAAAAACGTTTTCTGGAGAGAGTTCAAACTTCGCATACAATTTAACATTAAATTATTTACGACAACGAATCTGTTGTGAAGAGCCCTTGCTAACGTCATTACTGCCCCTAAACCCAATTATATTTTTATTTGCTAAAAATGTTTTAGCACAAAATGTCCTAAAACGCAGGGGAGTAATAATGTCTTTCGAGTAGATTTTTATTTTGTTTTCTCTTGTTTTTTTTTGTTCGAGCGTGTCACAATACATCAACTGTCGATAATGCACATAAGCCCGCGGTGATAGATTAGTTCCTTGTATTCTCTGTTGGCTTTTAAAGATCGGATAATATTTATTCGCTGACATTTATTGTTTTACATTGAACAGGATTAATTTATTATGCCTTATATAATAATTTGAATAAAATATGACCTTAGGTTGATTCACTTTCTTGGTCACTTTTGTATTTATTATTGTATACCGTAATATAATACAAATAAATGCTCCACATATTAAAAAAAAACGAAATGTTAAAGTAGCGACTCACCGGCTTTCTTCCCACGCAAGCTAGACTCCATTAGACAGCTGCATTATTGAAAAATAAATCCTGAAACAAAATACATATTTTATTTTATTATGTATGTCGAATTTTTATATACAATTTTTGTACAGCTTTTTGCTGAACAGTTTATCTGTTAGAAAGAAATGTCTTGGTTTTAAGGCAATTAATATAGTGCATCAGATGTTGTTAAAGAGTAAAAAGCATGCATAGAACAATATTTATAGATTTAAAATCCGTAAAGCTACAATTTCATAGAAAATAAAAAGTACTTGTTAGCTGGAATGTAAGAAACTCGGATTCGAATGTAGGACTCTCTTGAATCAATGAAGTTACAGTGTTAATAAGCCAATAAATTCAATTAAATAATTATTATTTTTATTAAATTGAAAACTAAAAATAAAGTTAGTTATTTGAGAGAGATATAATTATTTTTTCAGAGATTTGTAGGTATAGCTTATACTTTTGGTAGTTGTTTGAACTGAGTAATACGTGGTTTAGTTTAAGTAATTTTATTCCGCAGGTAAAACTTCAAGAATTTTTATCATTTACAAAGACTTCAACGTATAGAACTCGTATCTTTGGCGTCGGGGTGACTGCTACAATTCCCAGACTCCTTGTAAATTCATAGCGAATAAGAGCAACACCAATGTTTACGATGTCCTTAATAAAACTAGCATCTAAAGGTAGTAAAAATTTATTTCATTGCGCTATTACTGTACGTAAAAATTCAGTTTACGACTTGTACAATTCGTGTTGTACAGGTTGTATTTACGGACATCCGGGTGTAATGGTGGTGATAATCGAGCACGATATGATGTTTGCGCACATATCTGTCATATCTGTCTGCGCTCATATGTTTTTTTTTTTTTACTTATTGTTATAAGTTTATGCATTATTAATAATTTTTTCTTTGCAACCGCCTTCATTGCTGTCCAACTGCCCTAAGGTTGACTGGCAGAGAATGCTTTTAGCATTAAGTCCGCCTTTTGTACTAATACATTTTGTATGGTTCAATAAAGCTTAAATAAATAAATAAATAAATATCTGTTTCTATTAACTAATGACATTATCTGTATATACGAGTATAAAAGGCAAAAGTGATTGACTGATGTATATAACGCACAGGTAATAATCATATTCCCTATAAGGAGATGTAATGATTTTATGGACATTGTAATATTATCTCACCATTTATACCTTGGAGTATGGGTATAACCTTCTTCATATTACGATGTCCAAAATATCATAATGGTGTTGCACGAAGACACTGTGGTTCGTACAAATGATGAAATAGGTTCATCGCTATTTTACCAGACACTAGCAAAGCTTTTAATTTTTTTCTTTCCTATAATAGATTTACAATAAAAAATACTTAGCCCGACCACATCATGATCGTATTGCGTCATCGGGCAGTATCTAAACCCTGGCCGGACACCCAACGTAGTCCCCGTGTCTGTCTGACGAGCGGAGTGGAGGTCGGGCCGTAGTGGCTACACAAATAGGTCGAGTGGAAGCCGATTTTCAGCGCTAACCAGTTTAAGAAGTTCGAAATATACTGGTATACTGCAGATCATGGCGGCTCGCATCATTCGTAAGCGATCGATCAATTTTTTAGGTAAATTAGGTAAGTTATACCTCATATATCCGCTTTTTCTATTCTTCCTGTTAAACTTTTTCCTCCCTACAATCGCTATGTTTTATTATAATTATGTACTATTATGTCTTCTTTGGTTTTACTTTATCTGTCAGTGCTGTAGTAAGCTGCTTAGACAGAATTTTTCTTCTCTCTTGCTGTTATTAAATTTTGTGTATGCGTCTACCTTTCTATATTACACTTTTTTCCTATGACTGATGGGTTGCTGTTGAAGAAATCGCTATGTAGCGATAAGGCCGCCTGAAGTTTAGTAATTTTGTATTTAATTCACCATTTTGAATATACTAACAATTAAGAGTTGATCAATTTATCTATCTAACTACATCAATTGCGGGTGCTTTATTATACTTTCATTTTTTTAAGCACACGTTAAGTCATCGGTCTCGGTAGTTATCATTAGTGAGTAGTCGTTAAGTCTTGTAGGAGGTATTCAGGAGGCATTTCAGCATTATAATTTTTATTTTATTTTATTTTTCTTTATTTGGGAAACATACAGTGTCTTATGTCTACAATACTAACACAATATATTTTTACACCATTTATGAGTTTCCGCATATATAAATCTAATTTTGTTTGCTTCTTTACAAAAAAAGAAAAACAAAATACAAAACCGAAATTATAAGCAAAAATATTAAAAGCCGTTAGGAAGTTGTATCGAACCAGTTTGAAGTCAACAAAATGTCAACAAATAATTATCTAGGCATTGCTACGTAACGACTGCACTCCATCCTATCCAGGTCGTCCATTATCGAAATATTGTTAAAAAATACAAAAATTATATCGAACCCTTTGTATTTAAAATGCATTTTACTTTGCTGCTAAAAGTATCTGTGTTTCAGTAATTGAATGAACACGGATTAACTTATAAGGTGGAATAGTTGGCTTGGATTTGTAGAAGATATTACGAAAAGCTCCAAGTTTGATAGTAAATCTGGTTTCTAAATTCGTGATCAGTTCAAAGTCGGGACACAAATCTCTCGTATTTGTTCTGTAGAAGTCACTTGAAGCGGTGTATTTATTCAGCTCTAACGAGATTTATAGTTTCTACAGTCTCCAGAGCACTTTCCACTTGCGGTACAATTATTAGTGGAATTTGAAGATCGCTTCGTCTGTATCGTAGACAGAGAATACTATAGACGAATGATTAGCGTACTCATGAGACAAAAAGTACATTTATTTCAAGAAAATCATTGTTTTAATATTAAGAGCCTTATTTATGATTTTACAACAGCGCAATTGCTTCGACGCAAACATCGACAAATATTAATAATGTTTTCTTGCATAGCTTAAAACAAATTACTACCTTTCATGTGGGATTGAAAGAGAATTTTACAATTTAAGAAGTTTTTTTTTGTTGTTGAAAATATTATATTTAACACAGTGAAATTAAAATATAAGTAGATCAAAACTAATTTTAAAATCTATCAATAAATTAAGGATTAAAGTTTACGTATTCTCTGACTCGTATGCGACTTCTTCATTATTCTATACTATTTTCTGCCTTTGTTATGCACATAATTATGTACTACCGGTACATAGTAAATGCAGTTATATAAACAAGATTTAAAAAAGACAATTGTAAAACAATTTTATATCTTGACTCAATTAGGAATAAAAGGCTTTTTCGGTACCTTCATTTCAAAGTAACAGTCTACGTTTTTTTGTATGTGTTATAATTTTTTTCAAATGGAAAATAAACAAATCAATATATTTGGCTCACTTTAAATGAGTTTTAAATTTGAATATGTTAGCGAACGCAACAAAATGGCCGCTCAACAGCAAATATTATGTATCTAAGCTAACATAATATCACAGTTCAATCAAACATTCACCACAATATTAATGGCAGAGATCAAAAGCAATCAACCATATTTAACGCTACTATGTAGCCTACGTGTTGCTTGCGAGTTTCAAAGACAGTACGAATCAGTAATTAAACCCTAGCTGTTTCAACGTCGTCATCCGAATTCGAATATTGTAGTTATGTAAATCTATTTTTTAACTATGCACGTATTAGTAATTATTAACTTCTTTGTTGGTGGAAACATTTCTGAGAAAACCTTACCATAGTTCTCCGTAGTGTTAGCAAGGGAATCGAGAATTCGTCTACTACCGAACAATCCTTTGAAGTTTGTAGCACACTTTCCTTACAATGTCAGCCAGGAGACTTTTTTCATGCAATGATGATGACGATAATGGTAAAATCAGAAAAAAATAAGGATTACTAGTGTAGAATAAAAGTGGATTAAATGAAATCTGAAAGTTATTATTTAGGTAACTTCTACACAAAAATGAAGAGATCGCAACAATTAATGTAAACGCAATTTTTTTCCCAACTTTGCAAAGTATTAAGGACCGATAAATTCCGGGCGGTGGCTGATTCTGTATCGATGTATCGTCACTTGGTGACACTAGTGCTAATTAAACTTATCCCTAATAGGGATGTTGACTAATTTTAGGATTCAATTTTATTTTATAGATAGAACCTCAATATTCACGAAAAAAATATTATAAAAATAAAAATCTTCAATTTAAAAAGAAAAATTGATAAATAAAAATCATTATCAAATTTCCCACCAAAAACGTCACGTGACGTCACTAAACGATATTCAATACTATCTGCCTGCTAAGTTTGTTGAATTTCCATATAAAATTGTTCCAATGACGTCATATTCTCAAAATGGCGTTTGAGGTCACGTGACAGTGAGTACAATTTTTAACATTTTAAATTAATGATATTTAATTTATTGTGATTGATTTCAATAAAAGAATTATATTTTAGGCCTTTAAATGTTACGACTAATATTTTAGACATAAATTTATATTAATTTATAATTAGTGTCAACATCCCTATTCGACGTGAACCAGGGACAACCTAGCGGAACAGGAACTCCTTGGGGCCGATAATTCGTATTTGCGCTGAGTCAATAATCCGCCTACAAACACTACACAACAAATATCTTCGAGTGGATGTAATTTAATTTGATTTCATTGAAATTTGCACTACTACGAACTGTGAGAGCTCAAATAACTTGTTAGCGTATGGCTAAAGGAGTCTCTCCTTTTAACTCAAATCTCCCCTTTTGACAAACGGTCTAACTCTAAAGCATACTCCAAATAGATAATCGTCACCGTAAAATATAAAATAAGCACTTAAATACTAAAATCCTGAAAGGGCGTTTAGTTTTATGAGTTTAATCCTCTTGTCTCTATATTCCGTGAGTTTAATTGATGATTGACTGTGGTAACTCTCGCACAACATCCTAGGGAGGAAGGACTGGCTGAAAACCAGTGCTACACGGGAGCCCAGCCTCGCTTTAGTAAAAGCTGAGCCTATTGCCATTTTATAATAATTTAATGTAAATTATTTTATATTGATGTTAAGCACCAGTATCTTATACAACGATAGCAATGTAATTTTATAATTTATATGGCAATAAATAGATTTTATTATTACCTATTATTATTTAAGTGATCTACCGAGTAACACCGCGCAGTCGGTAGCACTTTTGTGCTTCAGGAGGTACGTAAAACTAAAGTTAGCTAAGAAAAAATACTTAGTAAGACTTGGCTGTTTGATAGTTTTATTAGATAACTTAGCTGACGTTATGTCTTCTCAGAAGCCTTCGGGCTGCATAAAAACTTACAACACTTGTGTTACTCACTTGTGTTAGTCACAAACCTCTCCACTAATCTAGCCTACAGTTGCGTGATGATAATACTGTAGACTTTTGAGGATAGAACCGTGCCCTATAGGGATCATTAATAGATTGAAGCCATTTACTATGTCCAAGGCTTATAAACCGATGAATCGCTAAATGCTCCATATAATTATAACACAAAGTATTTGTCTTGTTGCTATGTACTTGCATCTGTAGGCTGGGGTCAACCGACACGGTAAATACTCCAGTATGCAAACGACGCGACGATGGAAATGAAAAAGGTAGCTCCCAACCATTAATTATGTAAAAGATAAAAAGTAAATTTATTATCTCGCCTAAGAACTTGGGACGTTACTGCGCGAATAAAAATATTAAAAGAGTCTGAATGGGAGATTTGCGCGAAGTTTTATCATGTTAATCTACCTTTGTACTGACTGCGATGGGGCTCGCCAATGCCCGTCTGCTGATTTATCGCTGATGAGTGAAGTTCCGCTATCGGTTAGAGGGCGCTGGATTATTTAATTTTACTGAGAGTTCATGGAGGTACTGAACCATCTTTCATGTTGCGAGAAGTTGTAGCCGGTTGTTGTTTGCTGTGGATATCTTGCACTTACTTACCCTTTTAATGTTCACACAATATATTGGTCAAGATGGTGGTTCACAAGTAAGTTTGTGTGATATGTTGTGTCTTACCGTGGTTTTTGTATTTACATTTCAATAGGCCTTAAAGAATCTTTTAATCGTAGTAAGAAATAGGATTGTTTGGCGATAAAGAATATTACGAGTTGATTTATCGTTTTTCAGTACAAAATGTATGGAAAATGTTTTTAGCAATTTCTGACATTTCTAGTACTCATACCTTTAATGGTCCCATAGAGTATTTTGATCCCCATACGAAGTAGAATCGATACGCATAAAAATATTTTTTTTTGGATTTTAGCACTTTTTTCGCTGACTATACATTTTATCAAAAATCTGTGAATGCAGTTCAGAATATCTTAAAAAGTTGTGGATAGTCTCCTAGGAACGTTTTCCTGTAACTATAACGGTTAAGGTACCTGCCCTTACTGACCCGTCTCAAAAATCCACCCTGTATAACAATAGGGCAATGAACTAATATACTAACGTTCAATAGGATAATTATTGTTGTATTAAATACTTTGCCAGTTCTAAATTCAACAACTTAATTGTTTAAAAATAAATACTTACACTAGGTACTACTGTGCTGTTAATCTTTCAGGAGGTTCCTTTCCAGGAGCCAAACCCATGTGCTGTATCAGATCATGTTCATCCCGAACGCACCGTCATTAGAACTAAAGGAATATGTTAAATTCCAACTTCAAAGTATAAAAGTAAATAGGTTTAATAAGTCTGGCAAGATTTAACCCACACAAAAAGGGTAACCTACATACAAAAAGTTTAGCAGCTAGTATATTTATAAAATCCTGCATGAGTTTCGCTACGAGTTACAGGAGCAAAAGAGTTGAAAGTCTAATATAATAACACAATTCGGTAATACCCAGGGAAAGCTAATCAAGTGAGCAGGCTCTGAATACGAATCGACGCGACATCTGGAGGAATAAATGTGGAAATGGCATGTAGCTGTAATGTCCAATATTACCTGGAACGCGATAGGTGAACCGAAGCTATAGGATCATAACCATGACGCGAGAAATTGTTTATTCTAAAATACAACTAAATAAAATATAGACGCATCTAGTATAAATGATAGATATTAAATTCAAAATAGCGTATTCATTAGGTATCACTGATATACTTATGAAGATCAATACAAAATTAAGGATATACTACGAACGGATAGATATCTATGCTTGAGAATGCTTTTAGCATTAAGTCCGCCTTTGCTATTGTACGTATGTATGGTGCAAAAAGTTAAATAAATAAATATCTAGCAAACGACGAGTACAACAAAATATATGGTCAGTGATCACAGCCATACGTAGAAATAACACCAAAAGAGTCACCGACGCGTTGCTGACCAATAAAGAAACTGCTTTTCTTCTCAATATTACTCATACTTTAAATCAGGGGATACCTTTACCGAATATAGCCATATATCATAGATGTTTTGAAACTCGTCATCTTTAAATACTTTACAACTAACAAAGTAGACTTCCGGTTAATGACCTTTACATAAATAAGAAAAATGAGCAAAATAACTACGAGGCAGAGTTAAACTACGAAAAATACACTCTACGTAAAGTCTGGAACAAGCACACTCATTAGCATAAGTTGCATAACATTTAAACAACGTTGTAACCTAGGTATTCATACGTGTAATGCGTCTCGACTAGCTAACGACTGCGACAACAATTTGTCGAAGCGTCAGCAGCCCGGCATTAATTTGTCTGAAGCAAGTTGCGACAACGACCTTGAATTACGACAAGAAATCTATCGATCTTCGCGCTAGTAACATTCATCCTTGTAAGTTTGATTCGATTCCGGTCGGTATTTATGACAGGCGGGTGATTTATTTTCTACACGATGGATTAAGCTAACAAAAGAATGCTTTCATTGATGATTATGCATGCGAAAATATTACGTAAAAGCAAGCTAGTATTTACGCGGATATTTCAATCCAGTTAATAAATATGGATAAGGGAGGACTTGATCATTTTGGTATTAAAACAATGTCCGACCCGGTCGCAGACATAAATGAAAATGGTATGAAATGAAAGATTTTAAATTCACTTAACATGATATTTTGGTTATTTTATTTGGAATCCACGGGAGAACAAAGTTTGAACCAATAATCTAACATTTTAACAAAAAAATTGTTGACTTCCAATGAAGTACATCCAATAAAAAAAGAATCATTGAAATCGGTTAGCGCGATATTGAGTTATTCGTCCATTTATCGCGCACATACTTAAAGCAGATTTAAGACATATGTCTTAAATTATCCATGTCATGACAATGGCATCCATGTCAAAAGTTTATACTTTAAAGTATATACTCGCTCAAATTTATGTGGGACCACACGACAAGCACCAGCTTTTGATTAAAAAAAGAATCATCCAAATCGGTTCACCCAGTCCAAAGTTCTGAGGTAACAAACATAAAAAAAAATACAGTTGAATTGAGAACCTCCTCTTTTTTTTGAAGTCGGTTAAAAATAGTAAAAATATGATTCACAATAAATTATCTTTGACTTTGACGTTGACTATGTTATACATTATTAAAAAAATGTAATACTCGTAAAGTAATATTAATTTTTCATCATTGCACCACTCGCCGAAGATTAAAGTTCCATCTACACTGATTGGACTCGTGGAGAATCTCTACGGTCCGATTTTCACGAACTTTTTTGCCACGTACGTGCAAACTGTGGAATGAACTTCCTTCTGAGGTATTCCCGGAGCGGTATGATATGGGGTACTCAAAAAAGGTGTATAAAAAGAGTTCTCCTTCGGGGCCGGCGTTGCATTGGCGATTCCTCTGGTATTGCTCATGTCCATAGGCGACGGTAACCACTTACCATCAGGCCCGTATGCTTTTTCGTCTGCCCTTCAGATTATAAAAAACAAAAAAAATATATAAATTGTAGTCCAGGTATATTTATTTATTTACTATAATTAAAACGGTAACAACCAATTACATTAATTATAAACTTAATATACCAATCTTACATAATATACAAATCTTAATATACCAATTACATTAATTATAAACAATACACTTTTACTATATAGCTTTCTTTCTTTCTTAGCAGGCAAAACATCAGTGATGCCTTTGGTGTTGCTGATGTTCATGGGCGGCGATAGCCACTTACCATCAGGTGGATCGTCAGCTCGTTTGGCGGCTATTTCCATAAAAAAAAAGCTACTAAAGGGTTTTGGCGAGTGCCTTGAGTAGATAGAGCTCTAACCAAAGCTTGGCCCCACTACTAAGCACGGGTCTCTCCTCTTATTTATATATCCTCACAATTTCATTTCTGTCCGCCGTGGGTTTTTCTCCCATGCTTATACTTTTACTTTATTTTGAATAAATTATTTATGACTCGGTTTTGAATTTGGTTAAATTTTAATCAAAACAGCATTTTCACCTTTTTCATATTAGTCAATTCACGTTCAAGAAGGCATAACCTAACGTTAAATATAAGAATGGTAAATTATTTGAAAGTACATCAAAGAATAGCTACCCTATAAGACCTGAGCAGCAATGACCATGAAACAGGAGGTGACACGGTAGCAAAAACACAAAATAATACCGGGTAAAATGTTTCCCGTGTGTGTCGTCCGACCATGTCATACATACATTGGAGCCGACGCGAATTTGCGTCGCTGTATGACGGAAACGATCAATCAACACGAACTGAAAACAATATAGCCGCAGCGAAGCTCTGTTTGTGGAGTATCTGGTTTATTGAGATATCGTACTTTAGGTACCGAACTTTACTTCACCATCGCAAGTCTTACTCACGCTAATATTTACTATAAGTGATTATCGGTGGCACATTCAATCCTAAAGCACAGTGCTGTTACATTCATTGCCTACACTTATCGTTATTTTTATCTTAATATCAAATAAATTTAAACTTTTTAATGTTTTGTAATACTTCAAAATAAGCACCCGAGGCACCCACTATATGATAGTTATTAAATTAACATACAGCAACTCTTATTTTGATTTTTAATAACATAAACGATATTCAAGACTGCCAGCAGTAACAAATATTTTTCACAGAGTAATAAAATGCAAACAGATTCAAATGTAACAAAATATGAATAAAATGTAAATGGATGTAATGTTCTGAAATATTTATAAGTAAAACCTTATTTTTCTTTTTATCCGCTATTCTGTGATGAATGGCGATCAATCAAGCCGCTTTCAGCTGAAAACAATATGGCCACTGCCGCGGAATTGAGGCCTAAACGATTGTTTGCTTAGTACCTTTCTATTATTGCGAAAAATGCTCTAGAAAAGACGACCTATTTATAACTGTTTATAATGATCTTTTTATAATAGTTATTACTATTTTCTGTTGAAGCAGAGGAACAGTGTTTCCGATGGTATCGGAAACAATGTACAGGTAAAGTAATTACAACAACCCATGCTAAGAGACTTCAATACATGTCTGTGCTTCAGGTACGTACAGATTTATTCCATTTTCAAATCTTAAACCAGCTTTAATTGCAATAAAATTACGTCTAAATCAAGGAATACATTCCGGATGTAAAGACCCCAAGTTTTAGTTCAAACCAACATCGAATCTATGCTGTCAGGTTCGTCATATTATCGCAGGTCCCTGACCTACCAAGTTTAAACCCAACGGCCCTGATGCATATTGGACAGAGTATTTAACTACGTTTTATTCTGGAGATTCATAACGTAACAATGATCTACAATGAGGAAAAATATTTCTAAGTATACGTACCCACAGTGGATGTACCCTATATAAAATCTTAACATTTCTCCAACCAAAAATCGCAAATTGCATTGTAAAACATATCTCAGCGATATTTGAGGAAGAAAGGTTGCGGGTGGAATATATCAAGACAATATCCACGTGCGGAAACAGCGGAACTAAAATCGTTCCGCGAATACGCAAATTGAATCAATTTTTCGCGCGAAATTATATCCTCAAAGGGGTAGGAAAATTCGCGTAAAGCTGGAAGACGGACGACAAATGGATGTGATCTATCGCGGAGGTGCATCTTGAAACTTAAACTGTGCGGGTTGAAATTTTATAGACCTACATCCTCTTGAGGGTGGGTGTATCTGAGAAAATATGGACTGCAGTGACCTTTAGGTCAGTCACTGTAGGTATATATAGGGTCAGTATATATTTTAATACTGACCCCAAACTTATGCCGGCAGATTAGGGTCTCATAAGACGCGGCAGAAACCAGTATCATGGTGGGTTGTATTCGCATAATTGTAATATCATAAGTATCATATTTAATAGGGGTCTCGTCTATTTTTCATCTTCTATTCTCAAAAACATCTACTAAAAGAACTGTGTGCATCATAATGAACAACATGGATAGGAAAACCCATAAGAAAAAACTAAAGGCAAATAAGGATAACGTTTCAAACCCTCGTAAAAAAAGTTCTCTAGTTATCTTTTGTTTTGCCTGTAAAAATGTTTATGAATCTTAAAACAAGACTAACAGTGATATCATGGTGTAGATGAATACATCAATGACAAGGATGATGAAAAATAAACAGCGCTGCAGCCGGTTCCACTGTTTTACTGGCAAAATGATATTGTAATTAGCCTAGTAGTTGTTTTAAAAAGATGCGCTGCAGAATTCCCTTTTCATTACTCGTCTTTATATAAGATATTTGAGTACATTTCTGAAACGGTAGTGATCTCAAAATATTTTCATTTAACACCTCGGTATAAGTACAAGAATTATGATTGAAACAATTAAAGAAAAAAAAAGAAAACTAAATTGTGATTAAACTAAATTTTAGTATTTTGTATCATTAAACTTTCAGTCTTATTCAATATTTCTTTCCTTTCCATTACCGCGATAACTCCTATGTGATTTATAGGTTTCAGTCCGGAACTGTATTATTCTGAATATAACATGTAAATTTTATAGATGTAAAGTGAAATAAAAGAAGGAACGGATATCCGTTCAAACATGACTATCTCAAAGCCGAAGAGACATTTTATATGAGTAAACACGTTATTCCCAAGTTTAGTTCTTTTCCATACTCATACATGCATGGCAGTTGGCACTTTCAAGATTCTCTAAATCTAGGAAATAGCAAAAGTTTGAATGCCGTACAAAGATTAAAAAGACACAAAACGTGTGTAGAAACACGGCGAACCCTCATTAAATTTCGCCACACCGTAATTTATTTCCCGGCCACATCCGAAATTACTTTCCGCAGTCAACTCTTAAATTAACAAAAGCAGTCGCTACGTCAGTACAATTTTCAGCCCTAAACTCAGAAATCAATCGACGCAACTTGTTCGCAGTCCGCATTTATCGCACCGGGGATATGACGCCAAATCAGCATTTCAGTTGGCGCGGGCTGGTTGACGCAAAACCGCAGCGGCGCGGCGTCGTGGCGTGTCCTCGGCGTGCAGTGCGCATTGTTCCCCCGGACTCCAGACTCCCGTCGGGTTGTCTGCGAGAGTCCCGGGGGAACGCCGTCCCCGAGTGTGTGTGTGTGTGTGTGTTTCACTCGGATTCTTTTGTCGAGGAAACTCTTTGACAGGAGGACCCGGTAATACTACCCGGCATGATATTTTTGCATATATAATGAGCATAAGCCGCGCTCCCTACATTTTAGACATTTTGCCGCCAGATTACTCGTACGCCGAGCGATTATGTTTATTTTTTAAATATGCAGCGCACACGTTCGGCTTGTGAAACTAATTTCGTCGTGCAAGGGAAATATTAGTCTAGTTTTTTTCGTTTTTCCGCTCCTGAATTCTGCAAAGCAAACTGAAACCTTTATAACTTAAATTAGCTAGCTAGAGCACATTTTATTTCGTATTTTATCTTCTGCGTGTTTCTTAGGAAACGTACTTAATTTTATCCCATTTTTACTCAGAGGTAATTTAAGCATGTTCATTAGTCCACACTGGAGCAACATGGTAATGTATGATGTTCCTAATTCTTAATGTATTGCTACACGAGTTATTTTGTATTTTGTAGATACTGGTATAATACCTAAATATATAATATTACTTTACATGTAATTTGACTGGTTTCAACACCTTTGTTACTTGAAACATCTTGCTTCACAGCCGAATTCACTAGTGCACAAAAAGGTTTTTATTTCTTGTATAAAAAGTCAGACCTGATATTAAAGTTTTAGGTATTATTTTGAGCAGGATGCATCACTAACATAGAGGTAGGCTGGGCCTCATGGACGGAGCCTCTACAATCGTGCCAGTGATCTCCTATCCGCATCATAATTATACGAGTATAACCAGTTATAATTGGACCCCGTATTGCATAAAAACAAGCGACATCGACAGTTTAAAATTTCAATTTCCTTACAACCCGTCACCTGCAAAACAAACAGAGATAAATTAGAAACAGAAGCTCCAATTGTCTGTAATCACAAACTCGGAAAGAACGACCGTTTTCCGCGTCACGGCGCACAAGTTTGCGCAATTAATCACTATATAAACAATATCGCAGAGGGCGCGGGTATCGCTATAAAATAATAATTAATATACCATCGCCAGGCCATTAGTTGCCAACAGTTTGAAATCGAATAAATCGAGAGTGCGTCATATTGTACCTAATTGGTGCTTTGCGTAATTCGAAACCGAACCTGGGGACCTATTCTTGCACTTTACATATTATCTCTATCGCCGCGACCGCAATTCGTGTATCTAGGTCAAAATATCAGCATAAATAGTGAGTATTCACTAGATAGGTGCAATAACTTATGTACCTCTTTATATATTATTATAGATATTGTCGCTCCCGGCTGCTATTGTCACAGGAATGAGTAAATCTGGAGGAGGCCTTCGGGTGTCATAAAACATTTATGGAAAGTGGAATAATACACTTTCTAGGCTCCGGAGGCTTATATAACTTATAATTCTTAATCAGTAATAGATCTGTATTTTGAGAGTTTCCAGAGTTATTTTGTAAAGACAACCGAACCAGTTTACGCTTCTAATGGGTTGCACTTGCCCTTCCTCAAGCGATTATTACGAGTATAATAGTATACGATAGATAGCAATAAGAAACCGGTCCAGTGTTATGCTGTCAAGTCGATATTCAGTGATCAATATTTATTCTAATGTAAATATAATGCTATTAAATATACTGCTAACTAAACCCTTGTTTGTAATTTGTCACCCGAAAGAGCCGTCACCTGTTCTGACAGTTACAAGCAATGGGGGTAAATCTTTTGGTTCATTATACTCATTACGTAAGACATTCTAATAATGTTAACCAGTGTCCTAAACCAAATTGCTAGGACACTGGTAAACATTAGTTATTGTTAGTTTATTGTTGTTTAGGGCACTGAATGAATGGCTTTTTGAATTTAATAAACAAAATTACAATATTTCAAACATTTTTGAACAGGAAAATCTTATTCACTTCAAAGATCAAAAAAGAATTCAAATTCAACAATAAAACAAAGCCAAGCGATAAATAATTCACTTTTAGGCTTTATTAATTTGACATTAGTAAACAAACAACAATGTAAAAAAACTACAAAAACACAACGAAACATATACTAAGTGCACACAGGAGCTTGAAATCTCGAAAACAAAACACTCTAGACCTTTTCTTTAAACTCCAACCTGATAAGCACCTCTCATAAACACCAGCGTAATTAGACACCAACACCCCGATACTTGTGCATTTTTTCTATTGGAAACATTGAAAGTAGGGGGGCAGGAAAGGGCAGGAAAGGTCTGGTTACTCTGGCCCACTTGATTGAACCGCCAATATAACGTGAGCCGTCAAATTGTGTGAGATCGCTCGGGCGCAGTTGTTCTTTGTGGGATCGGGCAGGGGGCGGAGTTCAATCGGTTCTGGTGGGAGTTGCTTTATAGGGAGCTCGAAGCTACTCGTACGAAGTTATAATGCACTGGCTGAGATAATGGATCGAGTTGTAATCATATTTATTCTCGCCCGCGGAAGGTTTTACGCGGGAGGTGTGATCCGCATTGCGAGTAACGCTTGTCCCATGTAACATAATGAAAAAAGGAAATTTGGAACATGGGAAATTTATTTCAACGTATATTCATATTTCGCTGATATGTTAATCAGGCGGCGAACAAATTTTTTACATGTCTAATATTTAAGGGAGATAAAGGACGGAGGGTGCTGGGATGAGCGTCAACATGACGCCGAGGTTATTTTTGGACACTTATATGTAAAATAGTCATATTATATAAGAGTCCCTCCATAATTATTTATTTTCTTTCCTTTTATGTTGTATAGCTGCAACCCATAAAGGCCCACTACTGAGCATATATCTCTATCTCCTATTGAAGAGGCCTCCTCCGCCATACTCCACCACGCTGCTTCAGTGCGGTTTGGTGGAGCGGATAGTGGTCATTCTAAGTGTCGAAAGTTAAGTAAAGGGCCGCCCGAGGGCTCCAACATGGGTTAACGATTGTTATACGGCTACCCAATACAGCTACTCTGCTCTTCCTACTTCTTTCTCTTCCTGCTTCTTTCCTAGCCGACAATACATCAGTGATGCCTTTGTTGTTCCCTATGTCAATGGTTTACGATGACTACTTTCTTTCAAATAGATTTTCTGGTTGGTTTTCAGGTTCGCATGACGTCACCGTGTGACGTTTGCGCGTCATCGCCACAGATCTTTGGCTTTTACGCAAAAAAAAACGTTGAATTTTATTAGTTTTCTTATAATAGGTAATCACCAACGCTTATGGATATCCCTAGCACCAAAGGCATCCTCGATGGAGGGCAAGATAAGGAAGGTGGTAGCTTGCAAAGTCTAGTGAAAAACAAGAAATAGATAAGAGTTTCTTAAGAATAATATTCACATTCTTGTCCATCTTGTGTTTTACTAAAGGGTAAATCTAAGGGTAAATTTTTCCGATAGTTCCGATAGTTGTACAATGTAATGTACATGGAAATAGGATTATTATATAGTTTCAAAAATTAACACTGTTAAAAATTTACACACTCCCACTAATTAAAAACAGCCTTAGAACTTAGTTCACATCATTACAAATAGTACCCAAAGGATTAACGAAGATTTGATATGGAGTGTACGTACATAGAAGTGAACTACGAACTGCAGATATGAACAAAACTTCTGTTCTGCACAAATATTATTGCAAGATCCCGAATTCCCCGTTCTGAAAGTTATGAAACCATCTGGCTCCATTGTTGTTCTAAAGGAAACTTAACAGATTCTCAGGGCATCACTCTAAAGTAATTTTCTGCTCAGGATTGAATTTAAAAATCCAGTTTCACACGACTCCAGTATTAATCCCGACACCGTCATCTCTGAATGCTTATCTTCCATCTCTCATATCTTATTCAATCGATCTGTCCTTTCCCATTTCCGAAAAGCTCCTTGTTTTTAAAGCGAACTCAAGTTTGTGATTGTGTTGTTCCGCGCTGATCCCTTTGCGGTGCTTAAACTTGCTTCTTTTCAGGCTGCCTTCTAAACAAAGTTGTATGTTGTGGTCGTAAGGTAGTTTTTTGTTTGTGATGTAAGTGACATATCGTCAATTTTACTGACGTAGTTATCGTTAAGGAGGAGAGCGGTGGAAAGCCTGTTGTTCAGATTGTCGCGTCTTAACATCATATTTTGGATCGTATCTGTTCATTCGTTACGACTTCGTTTGTGTTGAGACTGTCAAGGTTATGGGTTGATAACGACTCACGAAACAGGATTAGCTAGTTTTTATTGCGCTGGTACTAGAACGGTTTCGTTGAACGAAATAAGTAAGTAGGCATTGTTTCAATTATATTACACAATGTGAAATATAATATGTTAGTTCAGTAATTAATTAGCCTCACAAAACCTACATTTAAATCAGTTTCATATTACATGGTTATCGAGTCAAGCTCATATACGTAATATAAAGGTGAGGACTATTATAATCAATTGATTAGTTTGAAATGAATTACGACGCTCTACCAGTACGATGTTACGTTACGAGTACTTACTATGATTCTTCAGTACAATCAGGAATAAAATAGGCTACTAACCTGTACCTTTATGTCCCTTTCGCTCTATACTTTCGCTACACGGCAGCGGCATAGTGTTAAAGTACTCTGTGGGCAGCGGCGCTACTGATATTTGATTGTTTGTTGATGTTCATTTTTGAAGTCTTTGGATTCTGATACGCACGACTGGATAACATCAATATATAGTAATTATTATGTTATTATGATATACACAACTGGATAACATCTGTTACCCTGAATTTATTACGTACAGAACAAGTTCACTCGCGGTGCTAGGACAAACATGTGATCAGTGTTTAAGTACTCTGTGCATGTGATGTTTACTTACAGTGTGAAGAAAAAAATATATCAAGCCGTCAGATGGTGCTAGTCTACCTTTGACGCGGAGGTAAACTTCTCATTCAGCCAAGGTGACATTAAAATTTCGACTTTAGTTTTACCTTACAATACTTGAAATTACAACGTACAAGAAAAATACGACGAGGAATAATACGAAATAACTTAGTTACTCGTAGTATTTGTTAAATTTTAGATAAGCTCGCGCCTATAGTAATAAGCGCTCAAAATTCGTTACCTAATTTCAGGCACACCAACAAAGAGAGGGAAAGTTGGAATGGCTTCGCACAGTTCAAGTTAAGATTTACAATTTTCAATAATTAATTTCTCCATAAGATAAATACTGTCGGAAACGGCACCGCTCGTCGCTTGAAATTCGGTCGTCGAACATCGCTAACTCTGACTAATTTATGACGAACTTAATAAAACCTTTAACTACTTCTTAAGCATGCAGTCCACTTGGAGTAATACCGCTGCTGTTTCTGTCTTTATTTCATTTATTTGTGGAGAGTCGAATATTACCACTACCTTAATGATTAAATACTCGTATTAATCGCACATACTAGGTATGTATGCCAGGCATGTTTCTGTGTCGTTAAGCTACTTCGGCTGCGGTTAAAAGTTGGATGGATGATAGTAAGCAGATACATTTTCTGCTCGTGTTTAGTATTTTGGTATTTGTGGTGTGGCTGTAAAGAATGCTCATCTTTAAGCTGTTGCGGAGGTTTTAGAGATTCAGAAATTCCCACTGGATCTGGGTTAGATATGCTTCAGGCTAAGCAGATTACAATAGGAAATCCACGCACTGCAAAAAGACACTAACGGGTTGATGCTTCTACTAATTATCCTACCTGTGATAATGCAATATTTTAATTGAATATGTACTCATTTAAGCTTACGTGAGCATGCATAATGTGTTATTTGTTTTAGATATAAATAATTATTTTATTTTTATTGTATTATGATTTATTATATTTTTTATTTTCTTCCATATTATTTGATATCGATCTGTTTGTTGTATGTTATTAATAAGTAAAAACCTGAATAAGGTAAAGAATACCTGAAGTAGACTTTTCAAGACGAAATTTACGGAATAAAGTCACTCAATAATTTATTTATTAAAATACGGCAGATATACTAAACATATTTAGTATTCTGCTGTATACATACAATGTCTAATGCATGAAAAACAAATCACAAATTCCAAGGAGGTGCTTTTGCAGTATTCAGCCAGTGAGCCAGAAATATTCAGGTCACATTGCAAAGAAATCAATGTCCCAACTCCCATCTACGGGCGGCTGTCAGGAACGCATCTGTCAGTTCATTCGATTCTGCTGATATAGAGCGGAGATATTCGGCATCTGTACCACCGCTATGATTGATTCCACTTTTCTTTTATAAAATAACTAGCTATTCCCCTCGGTTTCACCCACGTTAATTTGTGGAAAAACTGACTGTCTACTAAAATATATGATGTTATAATAGCCTTTCTCGATAAATGAACTATCAAACGCAAAAATATTTTTTCTATTCAAACCAGTAGTTCCTGAGATTAGCGCGTTCAACCAAACAAACTCTTCAGCTTTATAATATTGGTATAGATATAATAACGACTTCCAAATATATTTTTATTTCCTTTTTAAACATAATGCTCATTGATATCCAGTATCAATTTCTTTAAATCAATACGTCCATACTTTAATTGATGAATATTTTCATGATTAAATTAATGTCAAAAAAGAGATGTAATACAGTATCCTTCTCAATACATTCTCTAATGTTCTTCAACGAAGGTTTAAAGACGTAAACACTAGTGTAGATGATTCTACTGTTGTCATATCAATAGACAATACCACTTAACATCAGTTGGACTTAACATCATTTGCTTTCTTACCTGCCCGTCAGGATAGAGATAAATCACAAAAAAATATTCTGTGTTTATTACCCTTCATCGAGAAATTCAAATTGAATAACAATGGGTAGACCTTATACAATAAAATATTTTCTTTGTGGTAACGATTATAATAATGATATTAATATGTCCCATTAGAGTTACTTACTATTTACCTATTTCCCCTTACAGTTCCATAAAAATTATTTAGAGTCCAAAAAAAATATTCCAATTAAAGTACGCATGCCAAATATGTCCCTAATGTCATATATACTTCATAAAATTGCAAAGAACTTAGCTCTAATCAGATAACTGCACGTCAGCAATTAGCTAAGCTAGGGTTCGCAATCTGTAAATAGCTTACTCCTCAACGTAAACTCCTCTGAGTAAGTTATGGCTATGTGCGTATTTGCCTTGCGATCACGTGTCTCACCACGTACCAGTAAACGACTTGCTGCTAATTGTTTTGTTTGTTATTAGTTTTATTCGCAAGGTATTCGATTAGGTATGTATCCGCAACTTACGAAACTTCTTTAAGTTTCGTAAGTTGCGGATACATACCGCCTTTGGATATTCTGTTGAGTACTTGTGCTTGTGGGTATGATACATTATTTCATACGGAGTAATTTCTTGCATCTTCTAACCATACCTACTCATTTTTCAATCACAAAACTATACATAATATGCCATGCTAAAAAAGTTTGACAGTAAAATAATAAAAGAAATCCGCTTCAGGATGAAAAAATCTAATTTGAAGTTGCTTTATTTTTTTATTACTATTTCATTTCATGTTTTATATGCATTTCGGGTTTACCGACATACTCAATAAAACTAAAATCATAAAATATATAATTAAAAAAAATCCTAAAAACATCTTATATGTATATAAAATTCTCGTGTTAGTTACCATACTCCTCCGAAACGGCTTGACTGATTTTTATGAAACCTTTTATGCATATTCAGTAGGTCTGAGAATCGGCCACTATCTATTTTTCATACCCCTAAGTGATAAGGGTTGTCCACCCCTAACATTTTATTTATATTTTTGGACAATATTTTTATTTTTTATAATGTGGCATCAAAAATACATACAACCTTAAATCACCCTTCTAACATCAACCCCCATCTTTTAATATGATTGTTAGGCGATACGAAGTTCGCCCGGTCAGCTAGTATTATAATAATATTTCTAGAATAGTTCAAGATAAGTTTGACTTTATTTAAGCACCGAAACATTTGAATTCCTACAATAATTGTTCTAGCTACTCGCCAGTCGCCAGCGATGCAACCCAGGCCGTTCAGTGACGCTCGGCCCCGTGACGTCACAGCCGCGCCCCCTCCAGCGACTGTGACCTGTTTTCGTCATCTGCAGTTTGATTTCCACGCAGATGTGACGAATTGGACTGGCACGCTCTTTGCGCGTCAACTCAACATATTTTAACTCGATAATTGGGCGCCGAGCGTTTGAACGTTGTTAAATTAAAGGACCGAATGTTTAGTACGATTTTTCGAATAATTGGCTCGGCCAAGTGCTATGTACGTTCAAATTATTGGACTCACCAATGTTTGTACTGTTTCAAATTATTGGATACCGATAGAAACTGTGCTACTGTCCAGGAGAGGTGCAATCCGGTTAATACCGGATAATTGCAGTACAGCTGAATCTGTTGGATACGTTTGGACGAGAGAAAAGCAATGGAGTCGTTCTACAAAGTTACAACTTTAATTAAGATCGCAGCTTGTGGTGGTCTTTTAAAAAGGAGGAGGCTATCAATTCGTCACGTATATTTTTGTCTTTAAGGATATTGATGGCTTGGTTTGCTTTGTTAATTAGAAATAATGGCCACTCGATTAATCCATGCTGGAGCTGTGTGGTGGAGTACACTCAATGAAGAAAAAAAAACATGTTGCAAATTAGTTGCATTGAATTCCTAACAAAATACACATCGTGAAACTATGAATTGAATGTATTTTAATTTGCTGTTTATACTCGGATATCGATAAAAAAACAAACAAATCCTTTGACAATTTACTGCACCAAGAGATAGAACAGGAGAAACAAATCGGTCTGTTGTTTTTATAAAATATAACTTAAAAACCTTTGTGAACTTACCACTCTGCACTGGTGGCACCGATTCTGCAGGCGCGCACCGGTGCATTGAAGTAATTCAATTGTGTATTCGAGTGACAATTTTATAGCTATCTGACTAGCTGCGAGCCTTCGCTTGCTTTGTCCACGTTCGTGCTCGATGCAAGGACATTATGGATTATGCTGTTGTCGATAAAGTACATATATAATGTTCTAGCTTTACGGTTCGTGTCTAACGTTAACGAGTGGTTTAACTTGCTTGTTTTAACGGTAATGCATTGGAAAGTTTTTGGTATTGCGATGTATGTACGTATACATATGGGCAGCCGAGATCAGTAATTTTACTAAAGCGCAATCATAAAAATAAAAATATCCTATTTCGACACTTCGATTGGAAACTAATCGCTCCAATCCACACTAGATCAGCGCGATGGAGTATTCCCTAGGTCTCCTGAGTTATGTGGGAAGAGCTGTGGCCTGTAGTGGACCGTTAATGGGTCAAAGCGACTTCCATATCAATAGCAATACACGGTATATCCTTTAGGCGAGCCCGAAAATTTATAGTGTCATTTTGCAGCCAGCCGATATTTCGAAGTGACGAAAATTGCAATTTCCTAAACCGTTCGTACGTTGTGCTCTTCCAATATTCGACACGATTTTAAGTTACTACTTTTAAAATTTGAAATTATATTCTGAAACACATTCACATATGAAAGAACGCTTACAGTTTACACTCGCACAATGCAAAATTGCGTTGGTTCTAGGTTGAATTTTTTGTTGCTTGATACACCTGTCTATAGCAAAGCTTTTCTTTTTGCTTGTAATTGTGTTAGAAGCCTCTGCTCTTTCAATGGCTTTTTTTAACAATAAGTTTACAATTCAGTTTGCCACGTTTAATTTTTTTTAATTATAAACAATTTTGCATAATGTTTTGAGCTTTGTGTGTGTGTGGGTGTGATTATAAAGTAGAAACCATGTGGACAACTTTATGTGTGTGAACATATTGTGTTAAACAGATGAACCACCGTCACCCATGTACAGCAGATCAGTTACACACAACTCTGGTTATCCTGTAGATTGATTCAAGCCGAAAGGCATGATAATTCTATACCTGAAGCGGACGTACTCGTATGCAGCCAATGTCCATTCAGTGTCGTGTCACGGCCGCCCGCCGACCTTACCCGCTCTGAATTATTTATAGCTTACTCTGTGCACCATGGTGGCTTAATTTACTGCAAGACGGAGCTTCGAGCCCATGGACACAGGAGCGATGCTGTTCAGCTCAATACTCTAATGAACTGTTCAGTAATGATACCACGCAACGGTAGATTAAAAAATATGTCACGTTGTTGAATTACTGATTTTAAATTTGAATGATATAGAGTATCATGGCGATCATCGCCCATAGACGTCAGTAACATCAAAAGGCATTATCGTTCCATTGCCTGCCAAGAAGAAGGTACATGTCGATTAGCATTAGCTGGCACGTACAACACAAAGGCAAACTGTAGGTACTTGTGACTGTCTTAAATAAAAATTTCCAGTGACGTCATTCATTAAAAAATTGCAGATATCACAAAAGTTCAACATTTGTCTCCCTTGTACATAAACAAGCTTATTATTCAAATTCTCAACTTTTTTATATTTTAGTTGTGAGTTATGTTTTGGAAATTTCCTCTTCTTTAAGAATCTTATTTTAAAATTTCTTAAATATTAATAGTAATTAACAATAAACAAAATACCTTTTTTTTCAACTTTATTTTGTTACTAACTTTTGCAATTTTTCACGTGCTAGAAAACGCTTTCGAAACATTTTTCTAGACATCATTCCGAACAGAATGAGCTATCACACGTATTTTTAAGAGCAGTATCTCTATTTTTCACCATTTTGAACTTATTGCTTAGACTAAGGTAAACGCGCCTATTACCGCCAGTTTAAGCTGACTTTGGATGAACTTCAGAAAATTAGATATACGCCGTTATTCTAGAAAAGGTGTTTTAATTTATTCTTTAACATGATTAAATATCCTATGATATTCAGTACGTAAATTCAGTATTCAATCGCACAATATATTATAAATAATAATTGAATCTGAAATAGCGATTGCTTCTATTACCGACGGGTGGATGATGTTTGTTTCTAATACCGCTTTTTATGTTTCTATTACCGACCACTAAACTAGCATAAATTTAAAAATAAAAAAAATGCCTGCCATCAAAAAAGCTATCATGATATACCTTTTTGAAATCCTTATCCTCAGCTCTTTAATTTGATACCCATATTGCATTATTCGATTTATTTTTTGATATTTCAAATCTACTTCGGCAATTGTTTGTTGGGGCCATATTTTATTGAAAGTAGACTGAACAGTGAATCATACCTAAATGTTTTAAATAGTTTAGTGGACATTATAGTGAATTATATGTTGGACGATGTACCGTTAATTTACCACCGTAATTTGTTTTACCAACACGATGGATCGCACTATCAGCGACAAGTACACGAGTACTTAGATGATTACTTCGGTGATCGGTGGATAGGGCGAGGAGGACCTGTGCCGTGGCCGGCGCGCTCCCCGGACCTCACACCGATGGATTTCTATTTGTGGGGGGAGGTTAAAATTGTTGTGTATGCTACGGAGTATTCGAACAGAGACGAATTAAAATTAAGAATAGTGACTGCTTTTGATATAGTTCGAAGTGAAATGTTCTTGTGCTAAACCGCGTAAAGAACAATATGTGCAAACGTGCTGAACTCTGCATCACTCGAGAAGGTGAGCATTTTGAACATCTGTTAAAGCTTGTGTAAATAATAAACTCAATACGTAAAACTTCAATCATTGTAAATAAGGGGTTTAATCACTGTAAATAGGTATGATTCCATTATTTACAGTAAAAGTAAAAGTACGAAGATAAGTAAAAACTTATTATTGATGCAGTAATTTTTTTGTGTCAGTTTTAACGAAATCCTCGTAAATATCTGCAATAAATCACAGTTTAAGAGCTTAACTTTGTATTATTGCCTGTCCTAAGCCAGGAAAAGTATGAAGAGAAAAGGAATCATAATATGTTGCCCTTACTAATGTTCATTGACCCACCCACCAGCTGATCGCGTGGCACTGCGGTGCGGCGGCGCGGCGTCGTTAGACTGTAGCGTTTCGAGCGTTTGTACACGGTGTCCACGCTTCCGGAATATTTTGAGATTAATTTGTTAAAGTAAATTTACGGACTATAAGGACAATTTTGATTTTGATTTTTTTAATCATTAGCTAAGACTATGTACTTTCATGTCCTTAAGTATCTAAAGACTTTTACCAGTCATACTGTATATGTATGTATATTTTTTCTATTTACTCTAGTGCGTCTATAGAACGTATATGAATACAGAAAATTATAGTAGGCTTATCAGAATTTTAAACAAACCTACAATAAGACATTTTTATAAATAAGACCGTAAGGGTCGGTAATAGAATTAAGTATGAAGATTACTTTATTCTATTAGCGACAGCAAAAATAAACAATAACTGGCTAAAATTTCTGCTTCTGTGTTTAGATGGAGGTCATTGCTATGATTAATTTTTGGTATTAAAAAGTTTCTTAATTTTGATATGAGATATTATTTAAAATACATTGCCATACATTACTAAAAATTATTGCTTACGTCGAATCTTGTTTAAAAGAAAATCTATGAGACAAAATGTATGGCGTTAATTGATCAAATTATGTAATATACTCTTAAGAATCAAACAAATTAAAAGAAACATCGAAAATTACGTATTAAAAGAAATAAAATCTAAAATGGTAACTATTGCAAAACATCTAACAACGCCATGAGGCGGTATTAGAAGCAACTTATGAAAATTATGTTTCTATTACCGCTTTAAGGTAAAATTCGAATTAAACCACAAAAAATAGTCAGAACGGTAATATTAGATGTGAATCTAGAAAACCAATAGATGATTTATTACATTTATACATTTGCATGCAGGTATACACATTTTATTTAAGTTAATTTCTCTTAAATAATAATTATGTTTACTTACGTAGCCGGGAGAGCAACACTATGAGACGGGCGTCCGTTGCGGGCGCGTCACAGTTAATATCAAATTATTCTGATTGCTGATTATTTACGCACACAAACTTTATTATTTTTGTTTCTCAATATACATACCTACAATGTTTTTAGGCTACAACTTTCATGAAATCTATAGTATGCCTTAAAACAGTGATTAAAAAAACTGGCGGTAATGGAAACAGATTTTGGGGTGGCGTTAATGGGCGCGTTTACGTTATATTACAGGAAATCAATTGGTGGTAAACGACACTAACATGACCATCATCATTTTAATAATTTTGACGAGAACACAAAGTCCGTTCCTGTGGTGAAAAAATATTATTTGCTGACATTAATACATAATCTTTACCTTATAACGTACTGTAGATAAATATAGCACTAATAAATAATCCACGCTATTCTCCGCATCAATCTCTGTACGCGAACCATTGTAATATTCATCTTTTCAAGAACATCTGCATGCATAAATCTGAGGCAATCGTAGCGGAGAAGCAACGTGGCGGAAAATACTCGAAATATAAATGAACACACACACACGGCTAGGATTGTCAGATATGACGTCGTTTATTACGTCACAGCACAAACATGTAGTTTAAGAGAAAATATTCCATTATACATTTTCTAAAGCAAACAGTAGTGGTTTCTGATTTTCAATGAAAAAATTTTTTGATATTCAGAATATCTGGTTTATAATTATAATCATTTCCATAAAAAATAAGACCTGTTAATTGTAATAGTAGTATTACTTTAATTTTTTTGTAAAAGAAAAGCTATTATTTTATTGAGCTTGCAATCAACTTGACCAGTATCTTCGGGCACCATGTGATCATCTCAATGATATTGTTTGTGTAATCTATACTAACATTATAAAGAGGAAAGATTTGATTGTTTGTTTGCATTGAATAGGCTCCGAAAATACCGAACCGATTTGAAAAATTCTTTCACTATTAGGAAACCACTCTATCCACAGTGACATAGGCTATATTATATATTATTTTTTTACTATTTTTCCCAAAGCGAAGCGAGGGCGATTTCCTAGAAGCATAATAAATCTTTGGATCATCTTAATAATATCATCAATAGCGTCATCTAAATTACACAAGTACCTGAGTAAATAAACATAGAAGTGCCATTCATTACTAATGTATATTGTGCAAAGGCACCAGGATACCAGCAAATGAAGATATATGTCGGTTGACTCACGGAGCGGCACCTTCTCTAATTGTTATCGTTTATTAATAGCTCGGATGTCGCTGGAACCGGGCCATTGTGATTGCGACGATAAAACAAAGTTTTTGAATAATTCACTTGTATTTGACAAATAATTGATCAATTAATTTCTGTTGTAAGATTTCGTTTACAGAATGCTCCAAGATACGGTTTATCCCTTATTTATTTTAAAATAGTAAATGTCTTTGTTTTGGAACGAAGTTCCTATTCGCGCGTTGCGAAAAGGGGCTAGACGGAAAAAATTAAGACTAAAAGTTATAACGAAATTATTGCAACGACATTAAGACCAAAAGTTTGACTGGATTGACTATAATCAGTGGTCACCGTCGGCCCTACACACCAAAACAATCAAAGGCATTAACGATGGCGTTGCTGAACAAGAATAGCTTCTTTCTTTTTCTTTTCTCTTACTTGGCCGGCAACGCATTAGTGATGCCTTGACACCAAAGTTCTATGGGCAATGGCAACCTGATGTCCATGGGCAACGATAGCAACTTACCATTAGGATCGTCAATGCGTTTGTCGACTATTTCCATAAAAAAAGAACAGAAAAGAAAGTAACAAATTACTGGTTCTTAATCAATCAATAAATATTTCAAAAACTTCAGTGATATAAAATTAATAAGATTTTTTCACGCACGCCTCTATGTCATTCAGAGCACGCACATCAGTCTTATAAGTTACGATACCCGTATGTGCCAATCAATAATTAATTATGACTTGCTCTATCGCTGGCTAACATCCCTCGGATAGATTCATCCAATATAAGTTCCGATAAGTTTTACGAAATCTAATAGAAATAGCTATACCAAAAGAACTTTGCACTGTAAATGACACTAATTAGTCATTTGAAAATAAACAGTGGGAAATGGTTTGATAATACACGAATATTCCTGACTCACATATATTTTACGTGATGGGTGTACCGCAGGGCTCGATCTTGGGTCCTTTTCTTTTTCTGGTATACATTAACGATTTACCACATTATGTAAAGAACCAAGCGGATATTGTACTATTTGCTGATGATACATCACTAATACTTAAGTGTGAAAGGAATAAAGTAAATTTCGACGACGTAAATAGTGCTCTTTCGCATGTGTCGCGTTGGTTCACTATCAATAATTTACTATTAAATGCAAAAAAAACGAAATGTATAGAGTTTGTGCTACCTAATGTTAAAAAAGTCAGCAAATCTCTTAAACTAAATAACGAAACATTGCATATGGAGGAATCGACGGTCTTTTTAGGGGTGACCTTAGATAGTAAACTTCAATGGGGCCCACATATAACAAATCTCGCGACAAAACTCGGTAGGGCTGCTTATGCTGTTAGGAAAATAAGGCAGTATACAGACGTCGAAACTGCTAGGATAGTCTATTTTGCTTATTTCCACAGTGTTATGTCTTATGCCATCTTGCTGTGGGGCAAAGCAGCCAATATAAAACAAATTTTCATACTCCAGAAACGGGCAGTTAGGGCTATTTATAAACTTAGGTCTCGGGAATCTTTGCGTGAAAAGTTGAAGGAAATAGGTATACTTACAGTAGCTTCCCAGTATATCTTCAACAATGTAGTTTTTATACGGAAGAATATAAACGCGTATAAACAAAATTTTGATATTAATAATCGCCATACGAAAAGAATGCATCAATTAGTTACGCCTTCGTTCCGCCTAAGTAAAGTGCAGCGATCTTTCATAGGGCTTGGTATACATTTCTATAATAAAATCCCAAAATTAATACGTGACTTGCCAATAGAAACTTTCAAAAAACGTGTAAAGACACAATTGTTAGGCAAGGGATATTATAGTGTAGACGAGTATTTAAATGACAAAGACGCATGGAAATGACCAGCTCTGCAACCAGTTCCGCTCAGAATAGTAAATACTTTTGTATTATTATCTTTTTTTGTAATATTTTTTTAAAAGATGTGCTGAGGAGTTTCTTTAGGCTTTTCTTCTCCTCCACGACAAAGCACCTTCCGAAAAGCCAAAAAATGACGTGCATAAGTGTATCAGTGATACCTATATGAATAAAATATTTTGACTTTGACTTTGACTTTGACGTATTTATTGTATTTAGTACGCAAAATTATCACCAAATCCGAATAATTATGTCAAATAACGTCCACATAACCAAGCATGTATGCGACAGTTGATGACAGTTTGCAACATAGATGTAACTAGTACCTATAGATTCAGCCACGGCGTGGCCGCATATGACACAGAGAATTTACGTTTCTTTGAGGTTATTTAAAAAAAATATAACAAAATTTAACAAGCAGTCCAGAATACTGCTACTCACCATCGTACATAAACTTACTACGATTTTCTGCTTAAAAACAAACTGAAACTTTAAAAATCTCCAAATAGCCAACTCACTCTTTATTGTTTGTCACAACTCACACATTGTTTCCTTGTGACAAACAACGAAAATCGGCCACGGTGACGGGGACAAAAAATAATATTTTTGTCTCCGTCTTTCACGTAGATTTTGTAACTGGCGATCTCGCTCTGTCAAATGGTAGAAAGTAGGTATGGTAGAATCTACTGGTTCTAAATCTATGGTTTGCAACAAAGGAGGTATGGTGAACCTCTGCGTTTGACTGTCATTAGTTCCTACCACAAAACTGGAGAGAACACGCCTGTTACTTAAAATCTGTACAGTGTACGTACAACCAATACCTTCTATTTGGAACACTCTCGCTGCTCCTGACAAACAGCGTTAAATCGAGCGTGCTTGTTAATTGAATCTGCTGTAGGCTGCCTTGACAGAACTGGAAGCACATTCAAAATCAGGCCACAGACTTAAAATAGAATTGTGGAGTTTAAAGCCAATATACCCTATACCACTATCAGTGCTTATCCTGTCGTAAATTTGCCGCTTGTGATAGTAATTTGGCCATTATCGTGTAGCTACTGAGAATGTCAGATTGATGTGAAGTTATCGACGTGAAATGTTGATCGTTGACAGTAATCCCAAAGTTAAGGAAGAGTAATGTCAATCGTAACTTAACAACTGAGTTAAGTAAATACAGCCACGATCAATGGTTTGATGATCACACATCGTGCCGTTTAAACTTATTAGTAGTCAATACCTGACAACAATTTCACGTAGTGGATTTCAATACTTTTGAATTGCGTAACACCGTGTAATCTAAGCTTTAGATAACACTGAATAAATGTACTACTTTTACAATTAACCCTTTCGAATTTAAAAAGAACCATCTCTCTCCTAAAAAATTCCAATCAACAACTTCTTTACTCTCCTTTTCATTTTGCAGCGTACTTTAATATTATCAGCCAAGGTCTGTTCTATATTCTATAGGCTATTTCAAGCCGAGATTCCTCCCGCCCGCGCCATTTTAGTTTCATTCTATTTATGTCAGTCGTAGTGAAAGTGTTCCAAATATCGGCCAATACCATCCGCGCAATTATGAAAAATATCGATGACGAAGCTGTTAATTCTTTAGAGGAATAACTGGTTGTTGCAGCGAAATTAAGACTTTTTCGGGAGCACAGATTTATTCTTTGAAAATTAAGTACAGAGAGTTCAGAGAGTGAATTTATTAAAGCGACGGTCGACAAATAATAAAAAATTATATTTTGGCGTGGGTAGCTTCCTGTTGTCTACCAACGCGCGGCTCGGAAACATTGCATCCTCAGAACCGTAGGCGCGGTAACAGAAGCAACTGAAAAGAAAATTAAAACATCAATTTTATAATAAATAAACAATTTGTCACAATTCCCACTAGAAGGAAATTATAACATTAAAATTGCAAGTAAAAAGAACTTGTAATCGTTACGAGGAAATAATAATAATGTAGTGAATTGATTTTACTAACTGTTATGTGCGCAGCGAGAAACCCAAA
The DNA here is from genome assembly GCA_963932265.1 of Thymelicus lineola. NCBI lineage: Eukaryota > Metazoa > Arthropoda > Insecta > Lepidoptera > Hesperiidae > Thymelicus > Thymelicus lineola. The sequence goes on from OZ010686.1 coordinate 18,735,057, forward strand.
TTTGCGAAAACGTAGATAGCAGCTAGAAACACGCTGCCGGGGGAGTGCTTAGCGAACTTTTATTTTACGACAGCTACTTATATCCGCAGCCCCGACGTGTTTTTGCGGTGGTTTAATAATTCCACCGGATTTCGTCGCAGTCGCGTCTGAAGACATATTAAGCGCTTTTTATAAATATGCAAGTTTAAAGTTGCTCACAGTTCTTAGAAGGAAGTGAGGATTTTTCAACTTTAAGTGTTGCAGCCGTGCGAGTGTAAAAACGTAAGAGATAAACAGCGTTGAGGTAAAAAGGTGAGACAAACTCGGATTTACGTTTCTTGGTTGCTCAAACTTAGGTGCAGAAAGAAGTTGAGCGACGTACAAAGTTTATCCCCGAGTTTAATTTAGTTCCATGAGCACATTGGACTGTTGGGACCGTCGAGTCCTAGGTATAGCCAGGACTAAAATAAAATTAATATTTTGCAACATTGTGTGGGTTTATTGATAATATGATATGATTATCAGTATATTGTGACAAACCTGAACCATCCTCCGCAAAATCTTTCTCCCATATTAAAGGTAAAATCCATTACGGACTAAAGAATGCAGTGTCAAATTCGATAAACTTACCCATCAAATATCCAGCGGGACACGGAGAGACTGTCCCTGTCGAAATAAACACGAAATGACAACTTTTGTCAACAACAATAAAACGGGTGGACAAAGATAGAAAGTTTAAGGATTGTGCCGTGTTCCACGTTTAGATAATGTTAATAATGCGAGGTTAGCTTCAGTAATTTAGTTCGTGAGATAATTAAATAACCTTGTTCAGAGCTCGCCCCCGTTTTATCTTAGCACACAATTTTGTAGGTATTTCTATAACGTTTTTTAATTATTAATCAACATAATGTACAATATAGCAATATTATATACTCTTTTATCACATAAGCGTATTCTAGTATAGTTAAAGGATGAGTAGTTTAATCGGGTTCGATTTTTATATTGCAAAGGACTTTGGCGTTATTTCTTTTGCGCTTGCGAGTCTTCATTATTCCTTTGATATTATTTATTTGATTATACTGATTCACATTTTTAAAACATAATATGTTGTTATCATATATTTTTTTATTTTATTAATTTGACGACCCTGTAGCCTAGTTGGTAGTGACTCTGCCTACGAAGCGAAGGGTCCCGGGTTTGATTCCCGGCCGGGGCAGATATTTATGAGACACACAAATATTTGAACTCCGGTCATGGGTGTTATTGTGATATGTTATATATGTGTCGTCCATGCCGCGATACAGGTACGCGATACCTATTGCGGAGGTATGAGTATGTAAGCGTTTTATGCGTTTAATTTAATTATTATTCACATCGAACACAAAAACAATCATTAAATAAAACTCCTGTAACAAAATATAACAAAGCTTTATATGGAGTCACTATGTTTTATATCAATGTCTCTTATGATGTACTTGGTGTTTCCACCATCAAGTGTTTGTGTCCATTCACTATTAAATGGCTGATTCGTCGTTTATCGGCTATTTACATAAAAAAACATGTTTCTTCATGGTTTAGCTCTCGACGTTTCGTTGTATAGTTAAATACAATACGTAACTATAGCTATTAAAGGGAAAATTTCCTTTCCGAACACTTGCATGCCGCTGCAAATTGTAAGAAGTATACTACTGAAGTGGCCAATCCCTCTCGACTTGAAGGTATCCTCTCGTTAATATTACGACTGCATAGAGTGAAGCGAATCGCTTCCAATCCGACGGTTGTATCAATCGTAAGCAATCGATAAAGTGAAGCTATGTCGGGCAGGATCTGAGATAAGATAGGTAAAGAGTAAATTTTACGACCAGTTCTCTTTCACTGTTAGATATGAAACATAAGATTTCAAATCTAATCGATTACGATATTTTTTGAAGTTTTGGAATTTGCTGTTGGAATTTACTGTCCATCTTTAAATTCAATCCAAGTGGTAATCAATGGTAAGTCTCATATGGAGTCAACACGGGGGCATCACTGACTGACGCCTTACTGATGAGTTTAGAACGAGCTCATTTTTAGTTTTCTGGTTATGAATGACTATTCCTCGCCTATAGACAATCCTAAGCATAGTATCAGGTCATGAGTATAAACATGCATGGTCATCGGAGCTAAAACAATGTATAAAATTTAACTCATAGAATAGGAGTTCAGCTTGCTCAGACCCATACACACCAACAGAGTACCGCACTTAGAAAGTTAAAAACATAAATATCGTCTATTATTTATAAACTCCCTTTCATTTAAAACTACAGAAGTTTCCTTCATTATATAGTTTCTTTCTTTAAATATAATAACTAGGGAATCTTATTGTTCTGATAACACGATGCAAAACAATGTTCCCGCATTGATGGCTTCAGGAGGTATGGAGTTATAAGACAAAGGCTTGCTAGTTGTTGAGAGAAGGTGCTCTTTATCTATTATCTACTTTACCATGTAATATATTTTTATTGTTAGAAAACTAGTCAGGTTCAGTTCACTTGATTAATAGCTTTTGTTACTGAAATACACAATAAACTAACGTGCTATGTACGAACATTAATTATAAATCATGTTTAATAACCATTGTTATCTATGCAGTAACTATAGAAATAAATTACATAATGTGTTATAATTATTCCATCCATCCATCCGTCAGCCTTTGGAGGTCCACCGCTGGACATAGGCCTCCCCTAACTTGCGCCAATATTATTTAATAATTATACAGTTATAGTATATGTATTACGTTTTAGATGAATATAATTACAATAGCAATAATTTCAAAAAAATATGTTTGTCGAAAACTCGCGTAAAATATTATAAATAAAAATATAAGGTATTTTTCTACATAAAAACAATTTACACCAAAAGCTGCAAGAACAAAAAAGCTTACCTGGAATACACTACATTTATATGCAATAAATAACTTCATTGGAAACTACACCTAAATTTTATATTCACTATTCAGTTGACCGTAGCGCACTCCAAACTACGACGTGCTACGAACCTCTACGGTTAGCTACGAACTTCTACGTTTTGCTACGAAGTACCACGACATGATGTGACGTAGAGTACAATCAGCTGGCGGTTCACTACCACTATTCTACTACTAATTTATAGTCTGGCCAGGAATTTTACAGTCAATCCACTCACGAATTTTTTAGCTTACTGTAATGGATATAAAAACTTTTCATCCAATAAACAGATGGGTGAAAGTCGCGCCTAATTCGGATCTTAGACCACATCGTAAAATAAAGAATTCATACAACAAAAACCAAAGTAATCAAAATCTATGCAACGCTTAACATAAAACTGGTAGTTAAAATAACCGTTATCTTGCGAAAATACCCGTAGACGGATTGGCTTTCGAAAATTTAATCACGAGAGTGACCCGTAATAACTAGAACGTAACTTTGTGTACCGATGTATGATTAAGATGTCTGCGTGATGCGGCAGGCAAGCAATTAGTGCGAGCCACATGGCTAAGCTATGCTTGTGACGCTACGGAGCTACGGCATCTGCTACGAAGCTACGATTATTGCGGTCTGCGTAGCTGATAGCTACGAAACGTCACTTTGAGCATAAGATCGCGGTAATTTGGACAATCTAGCTTGTAAACCATTTTAACGGTAGTTTAAACACAATTTAAAAGTAATTTATGTTACTATCAGTATACAATTGAAGTGTATCGGCATAATATCAATAGTTGGACGTGGCTACAAGATTGCAAAGTTATTTTTTTGCACGGAAATAAAACCTATTCATTATTAAAATGCACGTGTACAATTTTCAATCCAATTACTTAACATTAAATGGAATTCAAGCGTAAGTTCCAAACAATACGGTACATGAAAACTAGTTAACTAGGCAAGGAGCAAACTAATTGCCTCTTGTTAAAATCTGTTGGCCGAATCTGGAGTGTAAACAACGCACACCAATAAACAAATTAGCGGAACATTATAAGGTTTTCATTGCATCGTTAACTGGCATAGTTAAACGGTGTGACGAGGTTGGGCGAGGATGCCCGAGGTTAGCCGAAAAGGGCCGAGACTCCCCAGGAACGCGGTTTACGACCGATTTTATGGCTGCGAAGGTAAGGGATATATTTTAGACGTCGATCTTGATTCAGCCGGCGATTTGCATCGCGATTCGAAACATGTCAATACGGTAAGCCGGCCGGGAGCGCCGCGGCCGCCCGGCCGCCCGGCAGCCGCTACTGAATACGCGATGTTAAGCTTTTGTAACTGCTACCTTTTGTTATCTTTATACCTACCATTTTATTTATACAATAGGCTATCGGAAAGCTGTCCTACATTTTGTTAAATCGGTAAGTGATCATATATTTTTATGTTTCAATACTGGAATCAATAATGGCTTAGGTTTTCAGATGTGATCATTCGATCTCTATTATAATATTTTCATATTGATGAATTCTTAATAATTCTGGTCAGTGAATTAGCTAGAGTGAAAATCTCGCTCCAGTTTTGCCCACACTGTCAAATTCTTCCATGACTTCCTATTTCAGCTCGAACAGTACCGACCTTCATTACTAAAGTGAGAGTAAAAATAGACACTTCATTTGATTGTTTTGTAGTCAGATATTCGTGCTTGGAGACGTTAATATAAACGTTATGAATGTTCAAGTGTGTACCATACCCATACCGCCCAGTTATCATTCATAAATATAACAGATCGCCATAACAGCTTTCGCAAGTACAAAATCAGCGCGCCTGCAATGTGCACTTAACAAACTCTTTATTGAACCGCGGTCGTGGCTAATGGCGGTAGTGGCTCGCTTTATGCGACTCAATTACATCGAGTCACTGTATCGAACTGCAGGGTAAAAGGTGTCTCATCAAAAACATAAATGTGAAATGAGAGCCAAGTTAAAAAAAAGAGTAGAGATCTAAATGGTCGCCAAGTTCTGTGTAAATAATCCTAAAATTTTATTTACACGAACATATATTTCAAGCTCTACATTTGTCGCTAGTTTTCACATACATACGGGCTCCTTCGTAGTTTATCTTAGGTACGAGTAAATGTGTTTTATTGAAAGTCTTTATATAATTACTAAATTTTTCAGCTTCATTGTAGTATTTTATTTTACAATTTATTATTTAAGTTATCAAATGTTTGATATTTTTTGCCAAATCAAATCATTTTGTTTTGACATTTATTCATATAGGTACTCGTATTTTGTCAATACACTTATGAACGAAATGAATATTTTTTTTATTTTACCACCACCTTCTATTTTAAGTTTGTTCATATGGATACTTACAAGTAGGATTGTTACAAGTATATCCGATAGTGTTTCTTCCAGTTCGTTTAAAAAGTTATCTTAGACCACAAAATGAATACGAAATATATTTTGTTATACTGTCACGTAAAATATTGTTATTAACTTGAACTCTGCGCTGAACAGCTACGGCCGTGATGCCCCGCTGTTTATGCTTACATAATATCTTTCTCAATAAAGAAGCGCTCAAAGCCCGGCGCGGCGGCTTGCCTCGATACTAAGTGACCGACAAAGTTAAGCAAAGTAGTTGGTTGGGTGACCACTAGTGGCAAAAAAATCTTGAGCGTTTCCGTGATTCGGAAGGCACGTAAAGCCGTCGGTCTCAGTTGCTATTATAAGATAACAGTCGTTAAGCCATGTCGGAGGCCCCCGAATTTGAAAACTTCCGACACTCGGGTTGGCCACTAACCACTCCACCAATCCGCACTGGAGCAGCGTGGTGGAGTATGCTCTAGGCCTTTTCAAGAAGAGAGTTTCGTGCTCAGTAGTGGGCTATTAATTGGTTGAAGCCAATATCCTTCATTTTGTTCACTTCAACGTGTGCACATCCTAGTAACCGAAGAAAACAACACTTAATTATGTAAAAACAGAAGAGGCGATCTTATTCGTATAGCGGAAATTTCTCACAGAATCTTATCACACGTAAAATGTATTAATATAATGTTAATTTCTTACTTTCCTTACTTGTACAAACATAAAATTATAAATTATTGATAAGCGTTACTTTAAAAATAATTCTTGAATTATTTATCTAACCGTGCGGACGGCTCTCATGTGATACATCTTCTTTACATTAAAAAATATCCACACATCGTGTTCCAATATTGTTAAATATCATAATAGAATACATAAATAGTACAAATATTATAGCAATATGACGTCATACTGATTCAACGGTTTTCTAGCAGATGGCGCTAATAACATATTATGCTAGTAGGCACAGCGTATTATCGTTTCGTAAATTTTTATATTCAAATATTTTTTTATAGAATTGACGATATACTACACACACTCTACATTCATTCTAACGACAAACACACATACTTTATGTTTAGAATGTTTGACTATATGTTTATTCCCGTATTTTATTTATTAGTATTTTGTCCGTAAATCACGATAGAAATATTTTCGTCTCAGTACGTTCTACGTATAATTAATTACATTCCGAGGTTTAAACCTAACCGGACTCCACTACTCCACGATTACACACTGCAGACAAAAATGTAGACAAAACATCCACAATTCCAATGACATTTACTTTATAACATCATTGCATAGTTCGATATATTGTGAGACAAAATAGGTGTAGGACATGCAACGCCCAACTCAGGTACGGGGTCAGTGTCATAACATTTGCATAACAACCCATCGTGCGGTCACCCACCGCTCGTACGATACCTCGCTCCGTGTTTCTCCAGAAACCTACAGCCCTAGCGCTGACGTGGAGAAAATTAAGAATCAGGACACAATCTTAATGCGAGACACGCCTACGTGATACGTGTAAAATAATGTTTTTTATGTTAAGAAATCAGTAAATTTATGATCGTGTGGCCCATTACATAATATTCCCGAGCTAGCTGTCTCGGGTTTTATTCCCGCCTGAAGCAGATTGATAGATATTTTTTATAAATTAAATACTCTACTGTGGTGTTCCACCTGATGGTATTATGCACTAAATAACGCGATGGTAAGACGTATTAATTAATAAAAGCATATTAACTCTTGTCTTGAAGACACCTTTATTATAATCGAACAGAAACACCGATGCGGGCAATTTATTCCAATCTCTCGCAGTACGCATAAGGAAAGACAAAACGAAACGAAGCGCGTCATCCTTACAGGAGAGATGTTAACAAAGAAAAGGATAGATACCCGCCGTGCGTCAGGTCGTTCGATATTTTTGACGCCACATAACATGTGACACTGACCCAATATGAGGGACTGTGAGTATGTGTTATACTGGTTATACACGTGTAAAAGATGTGCTACAACCGACAACGTAAAACACAAATTAAGAAGAAAGTTTTCATTATCACTAATGACTACACAAACATGACTGTACTCAACACAAATATACACTGACACCATGGCTCTGGGATCCTTTGTTTATTTTCTCTGTACCCCATTTCAATTTGTAGTTCTGGGTCGACCACAAGAGTCCCTAGAGAGTTAAAAGAAAGTAATCAGAGGGTTATATTGGGCAGGAGGCGCATACTATAGAAAATGCTATATATTGAAAATGCCATAGTGGACCAACAAGGCACTTCTACCAATAACGATCATTTGCCGAACTACCAGGACTGCCTGCGAAATGTCTGGCTGGAATTGAACTAAGAACCCATGCAAAAAGCTCCCAAAGTATAAGAATTTTTACATACAAGAAAAGCTACTGAGGTCTATACAGTTCTATTCGATGGCTTTGCTGGCACCGACCTCAAAAATAAATAATTTTAGGTCCCTATTCATTCCTGTTTAATTTAATTCATCTATTTTTCTAAGAAGTTAATTATCGCTTGCTTCGGTTAAGGAAAACATCATGAGGAAACTTGCATACCGGAAAGTTCTCCATAAAGCTCTCAAAGGTGTGTGAAGTGTACCAATCCGCACTTGGCAAGCGTGGTAGACTATGGCCTTTACCCCTCACATTGTGAGAGAAGCTCAGCAGTGGAAATATTATGGGTTGTTGCTTTGCTTTGCTTTTCTATTAAACAAACTAGTGCAAACGTCAGTGGGATATATGAACTAAATCTATAGCGGGAACACTGACCCAGTTTAACACGTGGTTTACACGAATACAAGTACGGTTATCCTAAATTGACGCACTAATTGTATGGACGTAGGAGCTTTAAAACTTGAGGTATTTTTGATATTAGTGGATAAAATATATAGATTTCATAAGATAAAGAATTTGATTGTGGTGGTTGATAGAATACTAACATTTATAATGATCACGTGATATGTTTGATGTTAATTGAGCTTATAATTACTATGTAACATGGTATAGGAGCAATTATTGTAATCAAACCAATCATAGACTAATGCAATGATATATCGACAGTATTTACTGAAATTATTCATTAATTTACTAAACTACTCCTCAGTACTGACATGGAAATCACATGCTACAGTAAACTGGTAAAATGCCTTCTACAAAATAAAGACGTGTTTTGACTAAAGAAACATTCTTAAAGAACGTGAGTCAGTGCTAGTAATATAAAATTAATTTGTTTACCTCGAAGGAACAATACGAGTCAAAACGCAAGAGAAACCATCAATCAACATTGCATTAAACGCTCGCACACAGCGCTAAACTTTATCCCATTTCGTATCTCATCAAATCTAGCGCACCTAGGTACATATATATATGCAGTCGGAGTTGAAGTCTAGATTGTAGCGAGCTTAGATGAAGTTTCAATGGACTACTCGGTAGTCTGCACACACATACATCGCACTAACTATACACCTACATGTACCTAATAATTACTCTGCTCTGTCGCTTCCCTCGTATCACTCAGCGAATGTACCAAATGTGTCTCATTTTCCTAAGATAATTGAAATGTTAGGAAAAGCTCCCGACATGGAAATGTAGGGTGAGCTTAACGTCATCTGTCACGACATGCGTTCAGCGCGACGAGTACGTATTCAGTGATAAAATGTTTCATGCGATAAAATGTAGAGGAACTTTTAAATTTCACTACGAGGCTTTACAAATTCATGAAGTATATTGAAAATAAATAGTGCCGCATAATATGAAGCCTCGCTGATGGAGTTTTAAAAGTGTTTGTACATTTTTTATCTCGTTCGAAAATGGAACGCTCGCATGATCGAAAATTGAAATGTGACAATCATCCGTTTTGAGTGCCAATTAATTCCGATGTAGGTTTACCTGCATGTCATACGTAATCACTGGGTCCAGTGGCTCGGGCCCCGGCGCGTGGGCTAGGTGTCCGCGAGGGACGTACACATGGCGATACTGACCGAAAGCTGAAGGCGCCGCCGTCGGCGAGGGGTGAGGCGTCCACACAACAACACAACACTCACACACTAGCGCGTCGAGGCCGCTTGCGCGTGCACGCGTCGCGCAACATGGCCGTGCTCGTGCCGCGGCAGCTATCGACCGTGCGCCGGCCCGCGCCGCCCAGCGACTGACGCGCGAGCGATGCGCGCGCACCGGCCGACCCGACCCCCCCGCGCCCGCACCCCCGCCCGCGCCCCCACCCGCTCCGCGCCCGGCTCCCAGCAAACAGCCTAGCTCCGGCAACTTTCGGAAAATTCAAAAAAGCTAACCGTACTCGTCAGTCCATCACAAAAATTAATTGATGGACTCACATACGATCTTTTGGAGCAATACATTAAAACAGATAGTTGGGTGTTTTTTTCAGGACTTTTTCAGGCTGGAATGTTACCACTAATTAATAATTTATCAATTAAAAGCTACATTTAATTGGTTTGTTTTAAGATAATGACAATTTTATGAATGCAAAACTCTGTTTATGAATACAATATAGAGCGACGGAGGTCGCCGCCGCTGATCTGAAGTTGAGTTTCCCTGGTCCCACGTTGAGGCTCGTCGCCGTGTTTATTTTCGGCCGCGGGCGAGGCGAGCCGGGCGCCGCGTGCCGCCGCCCGCCGTCGGCATGGCAACGCACCCCAGACGCCGCCGAGCTGCGCCGAGGACGTCCGACGACGCCCGATCACCCCTCAGATACACCGGGAAAGTGCACCTGAAATTTTCAAAATGCCTTGTTAGATTACTTGGATTCTGCACCTAATGGGGAACGTAATTATTCATATCTGCAGGCATCATTAGTGCATATAGAGGTTTTAACTCTTTTATTTGGACTGCCTTCGAATGTACCGTTTACGGCTGACCTTGTACACATTTTTGCCGGTGCTCAGGTAAAATTGTAGCTTTGTAGAACAAAAGTGCTTCTTGCTGAAATTAAATTAAAACGTTTCGAAATTTACTAATTAAGTTTCTTATCTCATAATTAAACAGCAAGTAAATTTACTTTAAAAGCGGTGATATTTAGCCGGGCAACTAATTCTCTATTTGTTGGTTAAAAAGGAGACGTAATCACGGAGTTACCGACTTTCAGCTGCGTATATTGTAACATTATTAGACAGTTTGTTTTCGAATGGATAATTGCTGTTGGCCTTACTGGCCTTTATAGCTTCATGAGGACAGGTGGGCGAGCCTGGAGAGGCTCAGCCGAGGAGATATATTTGCGAGGTGGGAGTGATACCTCCACCCCTAAGGACACCCCCTGTGGGGTACGGACTTTGGCTTAGGACGTCACCTGTTGGAGCCTTGGAGGACATCCGGGTAGGACGGCCGCTCAAGCAGGAATGCCTCGTGGCGGCCGTACAGAAAATGGGACCGGGTCGCCGCCGGCGGCGACGCTGTGCGTGTATTATGGCTATGTGGTGTGTTTGTGAGTGGGAGCCTTGTTCCGAGGGAACGTTTGTGATCGTGAACTCGTCATCGGAGTCTTCTAGTTAATTTCGAAGATGCCTGAACAAGGACGAAGCCACGGGCAGCTCGTGGCCGTGTGCAAGAAGCGATTTTGAATCAGCTACAGCGAAATGGTTTGCCTCTGTGCAAAGACCACGCTGGCGTCATAACGAGGCGGACGTATCAAGTAAGTCTTGTAAAGTATCGTCTCGTTACGGAGCGGCATATTACTGGTCGTACAGGACGCCCCCCGACAAGATGGACCGACGACCTGAAGAAGACAGCAGGCATCCGCTGGATTCAGAAGGCTCAGGACCGGTCAGAGTGGCGCAAGTTAGGGGAGGCCTATGTCCAGCAGTGGACCTCCAAGGGCTGATGGATGGATGATGATGATATTACTGGTCTTGCCTATCATCGGATATAGTCGCCCTGTTTGTAACTTATTTGATATGCGTATGGAAGGTCATCTTTACCTACATCAAGAGTGACGCCCATTTGACTTCTTTTTCCCAGGGAATGGGACCATCGACCATTAACACAAGGCGTGTCATTTTCTTTTTACGACCTCTATTCTCCATTTCCTAAACCATTCGCCTAGGCCCTAGGGTGTTGGTCACGGTTTGGAGAGTTTTGGTGATGTGGGTATTAGACAGTTGTATTCTTCATTGTACATGATGTACCGGTACCGTCTCCAAAAATGGGATTCATTTGGTACTGGCCCAGAACCGGAAATTAAGTTGGACATCATGCGTAAGTTCAGAGAGGCTCTGAATCAGTTTCTTTGAGCTTCGAAAATCTGATGGGAACACCTCCCGCTGTTGCTTTACATGTAGAGTAGTGCCGTAATTTTATCCTGACGTGGGCGGTAGTTACTAATTTTTTAGCGGTGCCGGATAAAGTACGGATAATTAATTTTTTATAGAGATCCGAACCACATCCAATTATAGATAGGTATAACACATGTATCCCCGAAACGGTTCACCATGGCGTGTTCAAAATAATGGAGTGGAAAAGATGTGGCATTAACATCAGTGACAAACACTTCACACCTCTACGGTATGCCGACCGTAATATTCTTCTAGCGGTTTCCCTGGAGGAACATATGTATGCTTCACAACGGATGGGTTAACATGAACATGGACCAGGTGAAAATCATGTCAAAATTGTCACACCCATATCGGTTTTTGCTGCGCTGCTTCCAATGTTGTAGTCACTTGATATTTACCTGAGACAACTAATCCCACTGGGTAAGTCCAATTTCGAGAAACAAGTCACTCGTAGAATACGTACTAACTACGAACTACAAGGCGTCCGGGAAAGGAGCGTTTCAAAGGGCGTATCTATTTTATTTAGAGTTTATTTAAGGAAAACATACCTAATTAAAGACAACAGGCATATCAAGGAGGAAGAAATTCAGCTTTGAATATTGTATCGGAAGTCTTGGTGAAGTAAAACCACAGAAAACCAAAGCTGAGTAAGCAAATGTCAGCGTACCGGTTAATTAATAGGTACAAGAAATAGAGGACATGAAGACAATTGTCGAAGATATTAGTGAAAGAATATTCCAGTAGTTGTCTATAAAATCTAGTGCCTAGTTATATACAACACAAAATGACAATAAACACTTTAAAACACTTGTATTTTACTGACTAATCATCACCGTCACCTATGGACAAGAGCAACATTAGAAGAGTTACTATGACTCAACAAGAACTCTATTTTATTCTATTCTTAAAACCTTGAAATTGAAAATCTAAACCTAGAGTTTCTCCATGACTCCAACCGATGTTGATGGAACTTCGGTAAATACCGAATGTGTATTAACCCACAATTAGATGGAAGAATGATGTGGGTACCAAGTTGAACAGTTCCATAAAATACTAAGGTACCATCATAAATTCGGTAGAAAATACAGAGACGACCGAAGTTCAATTGATTCCATAAACTGTGAAATAAATAAGTCCAATTAACTAACATCTTCTGTTATAGCCTGCCGGTTCAATACAACCCCTTAGACTATTTCCAAATACGAGTATAAAGATCCAGAATTTTTGTATACTTTATTATCATGAGTGGTAAAAGTAGTTTCGCGTGCTAAAAATTGTCTTAAAATAAGAGAACCAGCAAACGGTTTCATATTAACCTATTACCGGCCCTCTGTAAGATAGAAGAATTTTATAGAATTTGAGATTACAGAAAGAATAAACATACATTTATAAACTCGACTCCAGACGACTAGTGTTGTAGAATAAAAGCACTGGGATATTTTCACTCATTTATTCTTTTGTGCTTAAATCGCCATTTCACAAAGGTGTCTCATTCAAGAGGAGAAGAAATGGCGAAAGAAACTCCTCTACACATCTTTTAAAATAAGGTATTTTACAATTAATTCTTGCTTAAACTATTTTTGACTTAATAATAATAATAATAATAATAAATCTTTATTTCAGGCATCGAGGCCCATAACATAAATACCTTACAGACTAACATACATACAAAAATATAGACTTAAAAACTAATTCACTTCTTCGCGAAGTGAGACGCGCTTTCGGTGACTCCCGGTGGTCGTCGTCGTCCACGGAACTTTCGGAAGACGACCCCCTTTGGCCACAGCTCCTCCTTCAGGAAATCCGACAGGAGTTCGGTTGGAACACGCACAACAAACGAGTTAAAGTTGACTGCGTTGCGCGATTCCAACTTCTCAACCAGCGCCCGGCACTTTGTCTTCTTCTCCAAATACTCCACGACATCGGAGACCTTCGTGGTGTAATGGAGACGGGAGACGTAAATGTAGGTCACTGGAACGGCGGGACGCAGGAGATGATTATGTCCTGTCGGTGCAGTACCGCATTGGTTACGACAAAGAGGCTTCCTCTTCTTCTTCTTCTCCACTTTGATGAAGCCATCTTTGTCCGGCTGGCCAGTGGGCACCGTACTAGGAGGGGGTTCGTTGCGGGAGACTCCGCTATCCCTCTCTGCCCTCTTCTGTACCCGAATTTCGGGTTGCTGACAGGTTACAGCTGCGGCATAGTTACGTTGAGGCGTAGACGTAACCATGCAAGGCGACACCTTCCGGGGTGGAGGTGTGGGACGGGTAACGCGCACGTCACTGCTTACTCGTGCGGGGACAGTATTTTTGACTTAAACTATTTCTACAATTTAGAATGATTACAAAACACCCGTATTACTCGTTTCCCAGTCTAAGATAGAATGCCCCCCTGGGCCGCAGGGCCGCTCTCCAGACCGACCAACATCAATCCCTTGTTCATTGTTCTTTCTCACAGTAATATTTCACCCGAAAGCCGAAACCAGCCAACTAAGGTGTGTTGACTGATGCCGGCGCCATGGAGTTCGGCGAATTACAAAAATAATGGCGTCTTTGTTCCTAGTATTAATCAAATATTTTATTGTTAATTCTAAACCCTAACAATCGACCATCCTGACAACGTATGCGTCCCCGCATACGACACCAGGTGGTAACCCTAACAATCGGCATGTTGGTCGGTAATACCTATTCATACAAGTATGTAACAACTACTTCAATACTACAACTTGTCAAAACAATTATACTTACAGCAAGATTTCAAAATCATTAATTGAGTCTTTTTTTACATTATGATACTTATTGCTTTTATGTCTATATTCCAATACATTGTTTTTATATCGTAACCAAACAAAAACAAAACATTATTATGTTCGAAATAGGTAGTCAAGCTAAATAAAGAATTTTGCAAATTGTTTACAATTCAGGTACAGTAAATAATTGAAAACCAATAGACAATTTGACTAGACACTTGACTTCATTGACTAGGCAATTGTTTTTACTAGACAGTTAACAATATTTCGTAAGGTAGGTACTCAAATATAAATCTTTTATCACCACTGACCGACAGGCGGTGTGGAGCTTCCTAAGCAAACCTTCGCCACTAACCGACACAAACGGTGTGGAGCTTCTATGAAAAGTCTCTTCAACGAATTAGTACTTATATACATTTACTTCTTATCAATATGAAAAATTATTAAAATATAAAACTTAAATATTTGTGCCTATTGAAATTCTTTTTAACATAAAACATAAAATCAATGTAAATGTCAACATCAATAACAATATCCTTCATCTTTTACTAATGATACTGAGGTATTAACTGTTGCATTATACTCGCCACGAACTAAGAAGCCATATTTGTCGTTTGTCATCGCAGTGACACTAGAGATGAACAAAAAAAAATCGGTTCACGAAAGAACCAATTTTTGCAACAAATCGATTCAAAAATGTAAGACTTTCTAATCGATTCAATAATTAAATTCTAAATTCTAAAAACCGAAACATTTAGATATTCACAAGTAACTGGAATGATACTGCCTCCATTGATCTAATTACTTACTTAGCATACCTATACGCTCAATAATTATGTATTTACGAATATAATAAAATATTTTTTTCTAAAATCTCACTGCTAATTCGTCCGCGCCTCATCCAGCGTATAAAATTTGGGTTTCGGTTGAATAATGAATATTTTAACCCTATTCTAATTATTTCAAATACCTGCAATTAGATATTATCGTAATAAACACTTTTGGTCATGTTCATAAAGAAGAGAAGAAATTAATTTGTTTAATTGTTAAACACAAAGAAAGAAATAAAATGAATTCATTTTTATTTTAAGTTTCGATTATAGTAATGTATCGATTATGATTGATTTTATAAGTGGTTTCAAGCCGACACATCACTTAAAGTCAGTGTAGATTTTGGCATCTTCATATAACATTGATTCGACGCCTCATTGTTTTATTCAATTTTGCATAAATTATGATGTGATGGGATTTTTACTAGATGATTTATAAATAACGTCAATGAAAACGAATAGGGATTTTAATCAAATTTTGGCAAAATCTTTTGTTCGTAAGTATCCAACTGTTCATGTCAATTAAATGATTATTCCATTTTGCTCAAAGACGTCCGTACAAGGTTGGTTCATATTAATAAATGGCAGCTATCATTAATGGCTTCTTAGATAATTTTGAGTATAGTTGTTGTATGATATTAGTTTAGCATTCCAGCTGTTATACATTAAAGTTCGAACGATCGAGTCGACATTCAATCAGCAAATCACTAACTTTAACAGAGCACACTACTGGCCGATGGTATGCAGTAGGGCTACGTTGCTGGGCTTTGATGTATCAGCATGGACCATAAGCACCAAGTTCAATCATCAATACACCAACTCAACGAGTTGATACCACTGGCCACCATAAGACGATCGATTACTTATGGCATACGGCACTGTGTCATCCGCACTAGCATCCGACGTATCAAGAAAAGCACCGATTGATTCGGTACAATGCGTGACCGACGAGATACTATTGCGAAACTTCGATTAATAATTTCCTTCACTGTCCAACATAAGACGATCGATTACTTATGTCGGAGCATTATCCACACTATCTGAACTGGCGCATCGATATATCGATTCGATGTACAATACTTGCTGATGGAAAAGAATGAAACATTAAGATTATACTAATATCATACAAATAAAAACTGAGTGACTACTGTTAAATATACTGAAGCAGGTTCTACTGTTGAATAAATTGTGTTCAATCATGTGTTTTCATCGATCTCATTAATTTAACAATAAATTATATAAGTTACATTAAATAAAATCGAAACTGTTTAATGAACATAAGAAGCAAACCAGTAACAATAATTTACCTCTAGATCTCATAGAATAATTATTATAGTATGTGAATTTTTCACATAAGTTCTCAAAGAATTAATCGCTATCACAGAAAACATTATGTTCATCAATCATCATCCTATTCTTACTATATGATATAAATGTGAAGGTTTGTACGGACTTTTGTTAATCTTTCATACAGAACTTACAGAACGGATGTACTTATTATACTGGAAAATGCAGGCAAAGAGCGCTAGTGTACTTCTAAAGCAATTACATACGTCGTACGCATCCATGGTCTCATTCGATCAAAACAAAACTGACTCGTAATCTGAAAATTAATCAGAAATATCTCTATAGTTACATGTTAACAGTGCATGACACACAGGTATACAATGTGGTTACATCATGTTTATCTCAATTGACAAATAAGTATCTAGTTAAGTCGGTACACTTTCAAACTTTTCAAAGCGATTCTCTGAACACGATTTAATTGCTTTAACTATACAAAGTTGTCAACCTTTTGCTTTGCCCATCGCTGGCTTAACTGATCAACATTATTTTAATTTATTTAATATCTCATTAAAAATATTTGTTAATTATAAATCTGCTAGTCCCTCCACACAAAGACGAGGGATTCTCTAAGATTAAAATTCTACTATTGTCCTGCTGTTAAAGTAGGCCTTAATTTAATATAAGCTTAACTCTTACTTGTGACTAACTCTAACTTGTAACTGTTATTTATTGTGTTGTTTAAAATGTTGATTGCACACACCAAAACAGAAATTTATAAAATTTACACTATTAATCGATAATCACAATACAACGGGCAGCCTTGTCGCTTACCTAAATCTATACATTGCTTTGATTTTAAGTAAATGAAACCCTTCTGCGGTCAAAACTCGAGTTTAACTGTACGCGGTACGTGTCAAATTCAACTCGAATTGAGGCTGATAATCAACTGATAATGAATTTAACTGTGCCAAACTTCACACTTCCCCGTCCACGTAATTGGGATTGATTACGACAAAAGGATAATATTATAGGTTTTTGAATGTTTCCCTTAATACTTTTAAACATCAATTTAAATTAATTTTTAGTAAGTGTCAACATTCCTATTTAATTGTCGTAAAGGATTTCCGTTCACGTATTAATATTAAAACTATAACTGATCAGCATTAACCCTCTGTGACTGACGTGGTAGTCCAGAATGTGAAATACTTATTTGAATTATCAAACTATTTCTGGTGTATTTATCAGTTCAATAAAGTTCATAATAATTACGAAATTATTTTATGGTATACTTTTTTTCGTGTATATTTTGTAAATATCAAATATATTTCATAGGTCGTAAAATATATTTCATACCACTAGGTAATCACGGTAGCTAAGAGTGACTTAAACTTACTTTTATTTCAGTTGGATCTCAGTTTAAGAATCTCGTTTAAACATTATTTTCTGGTATAGATGCTGGCTTTCCCGAAACGAATGACGGCGGATTTAAGTAGAGCAATAACTTAGTACGAAAATATTATTGTATTTGACCTTGAATCAAGCAGTAACATCGAATGGGTACGTGTCCGAGATTCATTATAATAATTTACAAAGAGTAATTTAACTCCTCTCTCAGAGTTGTCAATTTAGCCCTTTCGGGACTAGATCTAGCCCTTTTTACGATTTTTCAGCCCTTCAAATAAAAAAAAGGATAAATTCAGGTTTTCCACGAACCTTTTCATGCAAAAAACCAATTTAGGTAGTGAAAGATATCGAAATAATGACCATTATCATACTTGTAGAGCGTCTTAAGACCTTTTTTTTTACGCTCACCTCTATTAATTAAACAATAGCCCCTATTTCCAATGTATTGGACGAATCTAGTCCTTTTTAAAACTCTGTTTAGCCCGAGAAATTGATACCGAGTTGGCAACTTTGCTCTCTATAAATCATCAAACAGAAAATAAGCAATCGGTGCTTGATAGGCATATCATATAAATAGATGACCACTTACTGCAAGCTTGTACGATAGGATAATCGTGCACAAATTTTGCCACCACCAGTACCAACGCTATCATGAAAATATTTCCTCATTCAACCATCAAACATCGAACTTTATCAGCTTTATTACAAATTCCTACTATAAAATGAGCAAATGTTGCTGAATTATTTCTTTCTATTTACCTACGAGTATAAGTCAGTTTATTGAGTTATAAAGAATTTAAAATAATTGTTCACCTTCTTTTCTGTTCTAAAATTCGTAGGAAAAACATATATAACTCTTTTTTATTATTATTAAATTAACTAACACACTAAGTACACGAGTCTCCGGAAAAAACTACTAGAGTTTATATTTTTGTACAGTCGGTACATACGTTCATTAAAATAAGTCTAAGTTATTTATATCCACTTACAAGCTTACATGTCACATAAACAAAATAAATTATTGCCCTATTATGTTCGATTCGATAGTTTTGAATTTCGCTCGCAGTCACGCATTCAAACCACTTGACAAATAAATGCAGTGTTTAGAATTCCTGCATGCTCTTTTAGTGTAGTTTATAGTTAAGTTTAATATTTAAAACTAGTTGACCCGATGGACGTTGTCTTCTTTTGTTTTATTCTTCTTCAGTATGTACATAATTAACTATTATGATCATAAATAACATCGAACCTATGACAACAATCCAAAAGCGCCAGTCACCTCATCTTAACACAATTTTATTAAAAGTCAATATATCAAGTCATTATTTGAAAAAAACAGCAGAATAATCGGCGTCGAAATTTCAAAATGGGTCATTTGACCCCTGTCCGTCTTTCTAGTGTTAAATGAGTCATTTTTTTAGTTTTACGTACGAAAATACAACAAAACGACGAAACCCTAATAGTCGTGCGTCTGTTCGTCTTTTCCTCTGCCGCAGCCAATTTGCTGCGAAACTACTGAGGCTAGAATTTAAAAAGAAATAATAATACTTTACTTAAATATTACAGGTAAACTCATATGAAGTGTATGGTCTTAAAAGAAAAGGTAATTTATCCCTCAATCGTAGATGATCAACGTGCGGAAACAACTCCACTCGAGTTTAACTCAAACTTTTGCGGTTTGCTCGTTAGTTTGTTAGCATGTATCTAAAATATTCTATGAGTCGAATCTGTCAAACTTAATTAGTAAGTCTAATTAATGTTATCCTAAGCAGATATACTCGTAATTTCAGATAATATTTTAGTTCTGGTTGCAATGCTCTTTTTTGTAATAAGCATAACGTCATACTAGACTCAGGCTTGGCTCCAGAAAAAGTAACTTTTTCACGATCAACAGCTCAGTCACTAATCTTTGCTTGCATTCATTTAAAATGGAGAGAATTACATGACCTTGTTAATATTGTCCAGCGTAGATTTTGCAACTCTCAATATTAGTCCAATAGTCCGGTCAACTGCGTTCTGCGCTGATTGCTGATGCTCATTGTTCCTTGGCGTGTACGTCAGCTAGTTCTTCACGTTGAATTCAGTCTCTTCTGCATAACGAAATACTGGGACCAGAATTATCTCGCTCTTTAGTGACCTGGTCCCAGATCTGTCGATCTGCTTCGAACATTAGCTGGAACGTTTGCATTAAGAGGCAAACAGAAAAACAAATGGCATTAGTGATCTGGGGCCTTACTATGAGCTCTTAAAGCAGGACAGAAATTGAACTGCACTGCGTTATTGTACTATGACATCTATATTAGCAGGCCTGCTGCAGGACTGTTGCGTTATCCGTTCAAAAAACGTTCACCCTTTTTTTAGTATAGATTTTCATACCATGACGTGTTACTTCACAGAGGCAAAGCGTCTGTTGATCGATTCTTGAACGTCCGATATGTCAAATTAAAAAGTTACTAATAAACCAACTTTTTCAGCATTGTTTTGTTTTGTAATAAATTTTATAATTTAGATTATTATCGAGGTAAACTGTTTTAAGCCTCGCAATATTATATTCGTTTTCTTAAAACAATTTTGATAAGAAATTCTGAAGCAGATTGTTAGAATTTTAATTATACACACCTGTCAACTCGTGGTATTATTTATTGGGTTATAAGTGCTTCAAAGCAGTCAACACCACTTTTTGCCTTTCCTCTATTTTGTACATGTGTGACGAATATGAAATCTTTGAATATTTGGAGAGCGAATACCGGATTGAAAAAAGGAATCGACGCCAGCGCACGAGGGAAATTAACAATCCTTTCGATATGAATGAAAGGGAATTTATTGATCAATACAGGTAATAGGTCACTAAAAATCGATAAATATCTTTAATAAATACTTATGCTATGTCAATAGTAGTTGCACTGAAATCACAAAAACTAATAATAAAAAAGAGGTATGTCAATACAAATAATTATGAATTATACGACATTCCAATTAAATTTCTTACGAATTAAGTGAGAAAAGAAACTTACGCCATAGTTAAAAGAGAATGCACTATTATGACGACGACGAAATATTAAAAGCTTCACTGCAAGACTAACTGAGAAATCAAATCCACCCCAGGAACAAAATATAAAAAAAAACATTTAACAAATAACAATATGAATTTGTTATCGCGTTGGTTAGTTACTTCGCGATATTAAGTAAAAAGTAAAGTAGTTTCAAGTGCAACTGCAAGTTTCAAGTGGAATCATCGAAAAAAGTCAAGATGATTTTAAACGAGCGCGGTAAAACTAGAAAAAACGCATCTACTTACGTCCGAAAACAAAATCTTCAAGGTTAAAAAGTTGTTACGAGCGCAAAAGATAGTGATGTAAGATTATGTATTTGGATAAGTTGTAATACATAATCTTATAAAAAGAACATTTACCAAAAAAACGTGTTTACATTATTTAAAAAACCCGGTAATTTGAACATGGAATGATATCGATAAAGAGATAAGTTTTTGAACGTTACAAAGTAATAAAATGACATGCCATTACAGCAGACCACAGACAAGCATAATCGTTCAATTGTCGTTCACCTTTTATGATGTCATAGTACGATTTTCCAGTGATTCAGAAGCAGGCCTGCTTTTGCACTGACTGGAAATTGCGCGTTTTCTTATAAGGTCATAGTAAGCCCCCTGATATATGTATGTACATAATTGTGAATGGTATGTTTCAAAATTAACGAACTTTCAAACAGAAATAAACAGGACTACGCAAGGAATGCCTTTAATATCTACTTAGTCATGTAAACATTTTCTAGAAGCCGCTTATGTAAATAAATAAAAAAAATATCATCGCTGCTTATATTGCCCAAAACTTAAAAACAAAAACAAGAAACAAGAAGAAAATCTTTCTTTGATTTACAACCTGTAAATATCTCTACTTTAAAAAATAGTCATCTCCTTAAGTGAGGGCTTTTTTTTCAACTGACTCAATTGTCTAATAAACAAGCACTAAGTTTTACCTGTGTCGCAGGTGGCATGGACAACACATATAACACATCACAATAAGACCTTGCACTCGAGTAAAAATATTTATGTGTCACATAAATATCTGCCCCGGCCGGGAATCGAACCCGGGATCCATCACTTCGCAGGCAAGGTCGCTAACACAGAACATCTCTGTGGTCGCTACCAACAAGGCTACTGAATTAGATGTTAGTGTACATAAACGCTGTCCAATGATAAATATTCATTAAATAATTTTAATGTTTTGTTTAATAGTCTGTATTGTTTGTATCTGTGTTTGTAACAAAATAACAAAACTACTACAGACATTTTGATTTCATCTACAACTCGTATGACCATCACAATCTATACACAAATCATACACGTTTTTAAAAAACATGTTCTTGTTTTTTTTTTATATATTTAAATATGTTAAAGTGGGCTTTACTTACGTTTTTTTTTTGGTTCTTGCACTTCTGAGATATAAACTCGACTCCAGACGACTAGTGTTGTAGAATAAAAGCACTGGGATATTTTCACTCATTTATTCTTTTGTGCTTAAATCGCCATTTCACAAAGGTGTCTCATTCAAGAGGAGAAGAAATGGCGAAAGAAACTCCTCTACACATCTTTTAAAATAAGGTATTTTACAATTAATTCTTGCTTAAACTATTTTTGACTTAAACTATTTCTACAATTTAGAATGATTACAAAACACCCGTATTACTCGTTTCCCAGTCTAAGATAGAATGCCCCCCTGGGCCGCAGGGCCGCTCTCCAGACCGACCAACATCAATCCCTTGTTCATTGTTCTTTCTCACAGTAATATTTCACCCGAAACCAGCCAACTAAGGTATGTTGACTGATGCCGGCGCCATGGAGTTCGGCGAATTACAAAAATAATGGCGTCTTTGTTCCTAGTATTAATCAAATAGTTTATTGTTAATTCTAAACCCTAACACATTCATAATATTTTGATCTAGCTAGGGCAGACTTTATACGCATCAAAACTCAACGTCGCAGTGGTGCCCGAGCGACAGATATGATATCGTACAACGTTAACGTGAACCAGAGTTTCTTTAGGCTTTTCTTCTCCTCCATGACAAAGC